>JAJIBD010021227.1:65000-194169 GCA_021461705.1 Cryptotis parvus
GGGTGACAATTCATTCAGTTTTTGAAATGGAATGTGCCGACAAAACCTTCTCATGTATAGGAAAATAAACTGACCCTGATAATGGTGTGTACTGGTCAATTAAAAAGTTATACAATAATACTACATCACCTAGATAGAAGCAGATAAGAACAAACATGTAATTTTAAAAGCCAACTGTATTTGACGGGAAAAAAATGATGACAGTTGGGAAGATTCTATCTTAGCAAAACTGAGTTATGGGGTTATACTTAGAACTAATATAAAATAATGTTGCATATTGTATTTATATCCAAATGTTCTTCATTTTTCCATTTTTAAAAGGGAAGGGAATTAATAAAGGATTAAAAACTAAAAAGAGAAAAATATTGCTGGGAGCTTAGTAAAAACTATATTTTGGTGAGGAAGGGAAGAGAGGAGTGAGAGAAAAAAAAGGCATAGGGGAGAAAAATATATTATAAAAATATTTTATGTCATATTGTTAGTGCTTATTCCTAGTGTCAACAAAACTGTTATTGACACTTAATTCAAAAAATTTTGTGTGCTGTTTCTACCAACATTTTTTGTATTCCTTATAAAACGGTGTCTAAAAGTTTTCTTTTTCTTTTTATTATTATTATTATTATTATTATTATTATTATTATTATTATTATTATTATTATTGCTCTTTGGGTCACACCCGGCAATGCTCAGGGGTTAGTTACTCCTGGCTCTGCACTCAGGAATCACCCCTGGCGGTGCTCAGGGGACCATATGGGATGCCGGAGATCAAACCCAGGCCGGGGCAGGCCGGGCCGTGTGCAAGGCAAACGCCCTACCTGCTGGGCTATTGCTCTGGCCAAAGTTTTCTTATTTAAACAGAAGACACTCTATAGTTTACACATGAAAAGACAATGAAGGGGCCGGAGCCCAGGCCAGCCTGGGTTCGATCCCCGGCATCCCATATGGTCCCCGAGCACCGCCAGGAGTAATTCCTGAGTACAGAGCCAGGAGTTACCCTCTGAGCATCGCGGGTGTGACCCAGAAAGAAAAAAAAAAAAAAGAAAGAAAGAAAGAAAAGACAATGAAGTACTAAATTTTAAGAAATACAATTGAAAAGTTTATTGGCTATAGTTATTAGGCAGTCAAAGTAAAGAACTATGCTTTTAAACTCTACTTATTTGCTTACTATAATAATCATATCAGTCTATAGGATTTCTAATATTAAATTGATATTTTATTTATTTCTTTAGAATGTTTCTATAAGAAATTAAAATAAAACAACATATAGGCATATTTTAAGAAACTCATATTCTGTGTCTACTATTAAATCATGATTATGTTAATTAAAATTAAATAATTTAAGCTTTTAGTTTTATTACTACAATAGCATTCTTATTGTTCAATAGCAACAGATAAAAAGCTACCACTGGGAAAATAAAAGCTACCACTGATAGAAATATCAACATCAAAGAGATAGTACTTTTTTTTTTTTTTTTTTTGGGTCACTCCTGGCTGTTTGCTCAGGAATTACTCCTGGCGGTGCTCCGGGGACCATATGGGATGCCAGGGATCAAACCCAAGTCAGTCGCGTGCAAGGCAAATGACCTATTGCTGTGCTATTGCTCTGGCCCCCAAAGAAATAGTTCTTATCAGCATCATTTATGGCATAACTTTCTTCATTGAATTTAATTACCTTTAAAAAAACAAGCTATTACACCATATATACACAGCCTTTTTTAAAGTATTGTAGAGATATACAGTGAGTAGAGATTATGTCTTACCTGTGGTTAACCTGGGGCTCTTGCCTTGCACATGTTTGATCTGGATTTGACTCCCAGCATCCCATATGGTTCCTTGAGAATGCTAGGAGTAAGTCTGGAGTAAGACAGGAGCACCACTGGACATGCCACAAAATAAAACAAAGAAATAAACAAAAGTATTTAAAATAGGTAGTCTCAATATAGTCTTAGTTTAATTTATGCATAAATTGGTATAAATTTTAATATTTTATAAAATATTTGGATTCTAAATTTAAATCATATTATTATATAAACTTCTTAGAGTGAAAAGTTATCTGATTTAAGAATGTACATAGTGTGCATGTGTGTGTATGTGTGTGTGTGTGTGTGTGTGTATGAAGATTGTACATCAAATCCACATTCTGCCAGAAAAGGAATGAAAGTGTTAACAGGTGTGGAAGAGAAAGTTGAAGAAGAGCAAGTTTTTAATTGTACCCAATGCAAGAGATGCTAACTTGAATAATTTATTTAATTCAATCCCTACATAAAGTCAAATTTAAATGCAACACAACAAATATTATGTATAACCAGGAACATATGGAATTTAGAACTAAAATCTAACACATTTATTTCTCTACCACCCAATATATTACCATTACTTTTTCTAAATGCACTGCCAAAATGCTACTCAATAATGACACTTGCTTCTATCCTTGAATAACACTGTCACAAATGTGGGCTTTTATATAAAGTAAAAACACCTATTAAAAAGAGTGTAAATAATCAATTGAATCTTTTCTAGCTTTATTCTAAGATAAATTTTTATTCAGATGACCAAATAGTTTTGGAATATGAAATATGGAATGCTTTTGGAATATGAAATATCTTGATTCTGTGAGGTCATTTTTCTCTCTATAAAAATTTGAGTACACAGGGGTAAGGGGGATGGTTTAGCAAACACAGGCGCCTGTTTGGTATTACCAGACCAGGGTTCAATCCTGGCACCCAAGATGGCCAGCAGAGAACCTCTGAATATAGCCCTAAAATCACCTGGTCACCAGCACTGCCTACTTTAATAGTGGATGAATATTGCCAGGAATGGACCCTGAATACTCCAACTACATCTAGGAGAACTCCCACAACATAAGTAAATGACAATAGGTATTCAAATCCTGGGTCATGTTTTCTAATCTCTGTACATTCTGACACCTATTGCCTTCCTAAAATAACAGACATGTTAATATAAATGGATTTACAATAGTTGCGTGTCACAAAGTCTGAACACAATATTTTCTTGAGTAGTCTTCATTTTGTGTGAAAGGGAACCAGTACCAAGAATAAGATCTTCATATTTATTCTGTGCAACTTGCACAATGCACAAAGTGCACCCTCTTAAAAATGCTAATATTATTAAAAATAAAATCCTCCAAAGTAACAACTGAATATTTACTTGTATTTGCCATTATTCAATAAAATCCTTCAAACTAACAATAGAATATTTTTTAACGTTGTTCACTTAAATCACTCTGGTCACTCTGTACAATAAGAATGTTGCTAAAATGATTTCAAGGGTTACAGGCATTCCTTGAAAGAGATAACTGAAAATACTCTTACCATATAATCCAGTAATCTTGTTCACTCATATTTACTTAGTAGAGAACTGAAAAATTTACCATGAACAAAATGCACATAATGATTTTGGGTGCAGAACATTGGTATAGTGTATGCCTCATGTAGGTGAAATCACAGGTTTAACCTCTGGTAATGGTCCACATTACCAGGTGTGTACCTAGTAACACAGTGATGCCACAGATGGTAACACACTGATACCACAGCCTCTGAAATAAAAGAAAGTACATGTGGTCATCACAAGAGGATGATCTTCAGCAATAAAACAAATATGTAGCCACAGGACACCATAGCAAGTACAATTACCAACACTGCAAACAATAAATATTTTAAGTTGCACATTGATGTTAATCTAAGCTTTATTTTAAATCCCCAAACTCAGATTTAACACTGATGTTCACTTATATGTGAGTGAAAGAAATGAGCTATAAAGTCATAAAAACATTTGGAGAAATTCTAAAAGAATATTAATGAGTGAAAGAAGCTAATTCAGGAGGATCTTATACAATATTATCCAACTATAAGACATTACAAAAAAGGCAGAACTATGAAGACTATAAAATTATTTAAATAAGGTTAAAGCTGTTGACTCAATAAAAAAGTAATGGCAGCTATTTTGGGTTATATTAATCACTTTCCATTTTTATGGCATATCTTTTTATTAAAGTAAATTATACTTTATAAAATAAGAAGGAGCTCAATATTGAAGCATCACTAAGAAGTTTATTTTATATGTTTGGGAAATAGAATAAAATTTTTAATGATATTTTGTAAACCTTTCTTAGTAAAATAAAAGCAGTAGATTTATTTATTTATTACATTTTAGACCTTTCCAAGCTATGTTTAAAAATAATTTGTTAAAGAATGTAGGTTACAATTTTAAATTAGACTTGCGATGCTTTAATAAATCGACTATCTTCCTATCACTTCAAGCCCATCATGCGAAAGCCCTTGATTTCCTTTTAAGTATCATTAATTAGCATTTGAATGTCATTAAACTATTGTAAAATACTCTACATATTTTAGAGGAATATAAATCATATAAAATGTGTCATTTGAATGACATTTGTGAAATTTAAATGTATGCAAAAACGGTAAGTGCTTTACAGCATATTGTAGCATTTTCCATTAATTAATTAGGGATATAATAGTTTCTACTAATTATTCCCAATGAATTAGCTGTTGAGTATTACAAAAATAATTCTTTTATATAAAATAGACAATTCTCATTTATGCTTTTTTTTTTTTTTTTTTTTTTTGCTTTTTGGGTCACACCCGGCAATGCTCAGGGGCTACTTACTCCTGGCTCTGCACTCAGGAATTACTCCTGGCGGTGCTCGGAAGACCATATGGGATGCCGGGGGATCGAACCCGGGCCGGCACAGGCCGGCCGCGTGCAAGGCAAACGCCCTACCCGCTGGGCTATCGCTCCGCCCCTCATTTATGCTTTTAAGGAAACAAAATGAGTAAACAACAAAGGAAAGAACAATACATGATCTCATAGGATATTTTTCCCCAATATATCTGGAATAAAGATGACCTTTGTTTAATTTGCTTGATAATTTCCACTTTCTTAACAAATCCCTAGGAAAAAAATAAATACTTAGAGTTGCTATGTGATTATGTGCTCATCAGAAAGAATCAAATGTACAATTCAAGTGCTCCTGGGAAATTCTGTGTCATTTTGACATTTGAAGCAAAAAGTTGGGCTTTACTTAACTGTGCCAGATACTAACAAGCATAGGTTTAAAGAAAAGTAAACAGGTATGATTTTTTTTTAATTTAACTATAAGGGAATTTATGTTATCTTTTTACATATTTAATCATTATCACAGCTCTGAACTGTTGGTTTCATGTTTCTATACACATTAAATATTAGAGGAGTAATATATTTCTAAATACAAGGACATATTCTATAATGTAAGGTATATTAGGACTTTCCATCAACACTACACATTAAGTATATACTTAAGTATTCTAAAATATTGCAAAAATATATATTTCTAACCACTGTGTCATCATATCTAGACTGCATAAATGGCTACTGCAAGTAAGTACATGTATACACATATACATTTTTGATCCGTTTGTGGGACAACTGTGCTCAGGTTTTACTCCTGGCATTTCTTAGGAGACCGTATTAGTGCTAGAGATTGAACTGGAGACCGACCCTCTTATTACTCTGATCAAAAAACATTATATTTTAATGATTGGGTTTTTTTTCTGGCTTTCAGTGATTATGTAGCTGTTAGTAAAAATTGCAGATTTCAAAAGAGCAATTTCAATAATGATTTTATATATGAGATCTAGTACTCACATTGCTACATAGTCACTCTTTAGAATCCCCAGTTTTTGAGTTATTTTGCTAACAGGTATAGGCCTCTCTCCCTCTGCCTTAACCTATTTTAGTCTCTTTTCAAATTCTTATCAACATCTCTTCTCATAATACTGCAAACCCGCAGTTACCAATCTTTATATTTCTTATTTTGGTTCCCTGATTAAAAAAGTAAACAGCACAAAAGCAATCCAGGTCTCTTATTTATTCTGATGTACAAACCTTGAGAATGTTCATATATCATAAAAGAGAATTATGATGATCCCAAAGTATGTTAAAACAATACCGAGAAAACAGTCAACAAAATAATGGTGCAGGATCTAAACAGAAAGAACTGAGAGATCACAGGGAAAATCTGTGAGAATAAAAAGTGAATTTATAAACCTGGAGTACATATATCAGCAATGAGAAATATCTTTATGTGATCTGTGTGGTATGGAAATGATAGGGCAGATAAAAAGCAAGAAAAAACATTTATGTTGCAATGGCCCAAGGTTGCTGAAGTAGAGGAAGTACGAATTGGTTATATTTAAATGAAATTTAAGCTGTCAAGACTCATTTATACCAGGAAACGAAAGTGGAATTAATTAATCTCTAGACTTATTTTCTTTTTTACATTACTTTGCATGATTGATGGTTGCTTTGGGGAATTTTGAAAATTAAGCAAGTCTAAAATCACTGCAGCAAAAAAGCAGTTTTTCTTTAATATAGATTGGAGTTGAACTATCTTTCCATAGTATGTAATATTCACACTTTCTATTTTACACAGATTGTTTCAATACATATAACATTAGCTGATATTAATTTTAATTATTATTAATATCTATGTGGAGTAGAATATTCTGATAACTTTATTTTGAAATTCAGAAGAGACTCTTTGAGAGGGGCATAATGATGGAGAGTTTCCTGTAAATGAACAGCTTTTAAGCCGTAGAGGTTAGAAAGACAGCCTAGATAGAATAGGTTTGGATAAAGACCAGGAAACTGATATGTTTAAATAAATGAAGTCAAAATTATCAAAACTGGAAAAGTGGCATAAAAATAATCATTCTCTTCCGTACATATATACAAACATCTTTATAAGTCTACTTAAATGGTGAGCACACAAGTCACCCAGGAGCTTAGAGAAGTACACAAGTTCTGCAAATTAGATTTTGTTTGTTTGTTGTTAGCAATAAGTGCACATAGATTGTGAATAACCAAATTGCTCTAAAATGGACTCAAGCTTATCCATTAACTTTTGCTAAAGTATAAATTCCAAGTGTTATAATGAAGTGAATATCTGACCAGAAACCTACTTTAAATTTTTTTAGAAACTGAACCTTCTGTCTTCATGTCTTAGTACTTAGGTGTAAAGAAATTTCAATGAGATAACAGAGAATTCTTTATATGATTCCCTCCCCCAAAAGCAGAAGTAAATAAATAGAATGTTTTACTGAGGTTGATTTTTTGAAGCAATTATAAGTTTCATTAAATTTAGTTTTGTATCAGATTCAGAATAGTTTTCACTGTCATCAACATTATAAGGAAAGCAAACGTTGAGCACCATCTGAAGGAATTAATGAATATTTCCATCAATTTCTGCTAATGTATCAATTAGTTCAAAAATAAATATGAAAAGTTTTAAAATTTGGAAAACATTTGAGTATGATGAGAATAAAATTACCCCAAAGATATTAGAGAAATGAATCTTTTCTCTACCTACATTATCAAAAAGGCATTTAAAAATTAATATTTATTAAATAACAGATATCAGATTTTAATTTTTATCAGAGTATAATTATGGCTAAGTGAATTAAACTGTGGAAAGGGATTTAAAAGGAGTGAGCTATTACACAAAGTGATAGATAAGTGTATGAAATGACACAATAGATTCTAAGTAATTATGACAGAAATATTTAGTTTAATTGTCGACAAGGAAAACACCTTTTTCTGTATATTTTAATTTCAACATTTCTCTTTGCTTTTTTTATTGAACATAATCTTCAAAGTGAAACCCTACGCATATAGGAGCTATTAAATAAATTTTGTTACTGTACTAGAAAGAATATGTGACAGACCTTTTCTACACCTTCAGAAATAAAGAAAAGAATGCCCCATTTTAAACAAAGTAGTTTGACAATAGATACATCCCAAGAGGAGTTTGTTGCTGTTATTTCTTGCAGTGGACCACGGCCTGCCACTTTGGGGACCAAGCAGGCCACTGCAGATGATGCTTGAGGCAACAAGGTCACATTCACTAAAAGTTTTAACTAGAGATATAGACTAAAAACAGTTTATCAGGTCTGTTGAAAGAGAGAAGATTGTTAACTTTATTATTTTATCTTACTTTTTATGTTCTTAGATTTTTGGATGTTTTATTCTATTTTTTAGGTCACAACGGCAATGCAAACGACTTAACCCTGGCTCTGTGCTTCAGGATCACTCCTAGATGACTCAGGGGAACATATAGAGTGCCAGGAATAAAACCTGGGTTGGCTGTGTGCAAGGCAAATATCTTACCTCCCTATTGATACTGTACTATTGCTCTGGTCCCTGTTTCCAGTATTATTATGTTCAAATGATATGGTTAATAATAACTAGTATTTGTATTGCTGTATCAAATTGGTATAAATTATTTTTGTAATAAAATAAGTTTTTTATTTCAACATTTTTTATCATTCGTTCTTGAGGGTAGCACTGAAGAGTTTCAGTGAAATGGTATCTCCCTGTCGAACCCCTCTCTTTATGTTGATGATCACTTCCTCGCAGAATGGTGAGATCCTGGTAGTGAGTCCATAATACAGCTTATAGAGTATCCTAAGTTTGAACTCAGTTTGAATCCCGTGTTTAGCTAGGGCTCTGATTACTGCTTCTGTCTCAACAAAACCAACGGCTTTCTTTAAATCACTAAACGTTAGACAGAGCTGCATCTTGAACTCTCGCAAAATCTCAATGAGCTTGGTCACTGTGTGGATATGGTCTATCGTGCTAAATCCTTTTTGGAACCTGGCTTGGTAACAGGGTTGTCCTTCATCTAGTGTTCTGCCAGTTCTGTTTAGGATGACTCAAGTGAATATTTTGTAGACGACAGACAACAGGAAGATGGGCAATAGTTGCCCACGCCATGGATGTTGCCCTTCTAATACAACAGAATGGTCTGCTGGTTTTCCACTGGGAAGGAACCTTGCATTCAGATAGGTAGTGTGTGAAGAGCCGAACCAGTGTATTGACTAGAACTGGCGGCATATTCTTCAGGTGTTTGGTTCTAACCGTGTCTGGACCCAGTACTCTATGCTTTTTTTTTTTTGCTTTTTTGGGTCACACCCGGCGATGCCCAGGGGCTACTCCTGGCTCTGCACTCAGGAAATACTCCTGGCGGTGTTCGGGGGACCATATGGGACACCAGGGATCGAACCCGGGCCGGCATGGGCTGGCCGCGTGCAAGGCAAATGCCCTACCCGCTGGGCTATCGCTCGCCCCAGTTTCTACACTTTTTATATCGACGAAATGGCATGTTGGATTTTGGAAGGGAGAACATTGGGAACGACATATCCATCCTGCGGAATTTGGTATGTGGACAGGTGGACGTGGCTATCAAAGAGATCCGAGTAGAAGTCGTGGACAATCTCCATTGCCTTTCTGGAAGATGTGATAGATCTATCAGGATGTTGGAGGGCAGTCATCTTGGTCTTACAGTTGGTAAGGACAGGTGGGTGTTGCAAATACTTTTCCCAGCTTCTGCCACCTGACCAGTGCTGCTGCTCATCTCTGTTTGAGGTCTTCCTTTATTGCTTCTCTGCACTGTGTTGTGAGCTCAGACATTAGCTTGTGATTACCTGAGGCTTGCACCAATCTACATTGGTGAATGAGCTCGAGCATTTCCTAAAACAGGCATCTGTTTGTGGCTTTCTCACTTTTGGCATTCCTTGCAGAATCATGGAGGTAGGGGGCTAAACCAGTCAATCATATTCCTCATTGATGTTATCAGTGAAAAATTCTTCCCAGGTTGCCACAAGCCAAAGAGCTCCCAGTTGGTGGTCGTTCTGGGAGTTCTTTTCTTAAACTTTGCATCCCTTTCTCCTTGCTCCATGGAGTAGAATTTTGCACGAAGGAGACCATGGTCTGATCCCATCTGCAATTTTGGGATAAAGTGACATCTGTCAGGCAATACCATCAATTGAATATTCTGTGGTCAATTTTGTTGTGGAACTGTCCACTGCGAGGCGCTCATGTCCAATGTTTTGATTCAGCCATCTGGAACTGTGATTTAGCATGAATGTGTCTTGGTCAACATAAACTCAGACTTTCACCCTGTTCGTTCCATTCTAGGCATTGGGTCCCTATGTGGAATTCTTCTGGTGACCTTCTCAGTCCTATCTTAGCATCAAAATCACTAATATAGATCTTGTGGAAGGTGTTATCTTCTTTATAGAACTTTTCCAGCTTCATGTAAAATTTTTCAATTACTGCCCCATTGTAGTTGGATATTGGTGCATAGATAGATGATGAAGATGGAATCTGCTGGCAATGAGCTGCATCTATCAAGCTTAAGCGTCTGTTGCAGGTTGTTAGGCATTCGAATGAATCAATGCTCGTGGCTAAGTTCATGTTGATGAGGATCCTGACACAACCGACTCCTCTATTGTCACATGTTCCAAGGAACAGTTCTTCTCCAGTGTCGAAAATGGTGTGATGTAGTTGACACCTTCTTGTCTCGGTCATTCAACGAGGTCATACATTTTTTTTTAAATTCAAGCTTAGTATTTTTAATTTAAAATATCCACTTTTAAAAATCACACTATTTATTCTTTGCTGTTTCCTTTTACATTTAAAATTAGCTTGTGTTTCCCCCTATTAGCTTATGATCTCAATATAATTTACAGAAAAAATATCACTCATACTGATTTTAATTATTGCACTTGTTACAAATTATATAAAATATGAGAGTCAGTTTAAAGAATTTCAATATACTTCTGTTTTCAAACATTATGTTCCTTCCAAATCAACTTACAATATAATCTCTGCTTTTGGAATAATGCTTACAAGTGTTCCTTACCAATAGATTTACATGAATAAAATGATTTTTCATAGAATCTCTTACAGAAGTATTTTTACTTTGCAATCTATTTAAGAAACAAGCTGTCATTTAATTTTCCAAGATAATTTCATATCTCATTAACATATTGATTCTAATCAGACCAAACTGATATAATTGTATAACATTTTCAATGTTCCTGAATCTTTGACATTCACTAAAGGTCCTCACATATTTCTTTCTTTTAGAAAACATAATACCTAGATATAAAGAATTTTTTTCCTGCTTCTTGTTCCACTAAAAAATATATTTAAGTGCTTTTTATAGTTTGCCATTTTTAGTAAATACCAGGTGTGACTTACTGTACAAGGTAATCCAAAGTCAGGCAGAGAACATTTTATGTTGTGATTAAAGGTTCTTTAAATGCATTTCCTGTAATGCCAATTCCTCAAAGCTACACCTATAACTTCAACCAGATGCTAATTCTTTCAACTGTAATTAACAATGTGACACTTATGAAGTAATTTTTTAGAGTGATTACAGTCACTATACTTTCATTCTCCAGAAGTGCTAAGTACTGTAATCATCACCTGTTCACAGAGAGCCTTATTTCACCACAGGCTATTAAGACAGCTCCATTTAACTAGAGCTTGATTCCTAATGAATTATCAGGAATTGTATTTTTTGTGTTTAATAAATTAAATGAGCACTGCTCACGTTTTTACTAATACCAAATCATCCTCATATAATTTTTAAATCATAAGGGTATCTTCATTTTTGTAATTCTTCTAAGTACTTCTATATCTGTAGAAATAATATCTAAATTATACAAATCATCCTATAATTATACTTAGTTATACTCAAAATATAATCTAGTATATTTTGAATTATTCTTTATTATAAATTAATATAAATTAATTTGCTGGCATTTATGAATCCTATATATGCATTTATGTATCATAACCTACATTTAACCTAACCAATTTTTTTTTTTTTTTTTTTGGGTCACACCCAGCAATGCTCAGGGGTTTCTCCTGGCTCTGCACTCAGAAATCACTCCTGGCAGTGCTGGGGGACCATACAGGATGCCGGGGATCGAACCCAGGCCGGCATGGGCCAGCTGCGTGCAAGGCAAACGCCCTACCCGCTGGGCTATCGCTCCGGTCCTAACCTAACCAATTTTTAAGGGACAAAATAAATACGTGTTTAGGGTAAACTGCCTCGAATCTTTCTTCCCAAGAAAGTAAGTCTAAAATATTTAATAACTAATTCTACTTAATATGTTATTATTAGTAGAACTAGACTAATAACTAAGAAAATATAAGTTTAAATTAACCCACAACATTCCAAGAAGTTGTGGCATCCTTCTGTGTGTGTTTTCCTTCAATGAATTCAATTATTTGCTAAATACAGATCTGTATTGACTTCACATTCTTTATTTTTCATAAAGGTGAATTAGTATCTATCATCTACTACAGAATAGCATGTGGATGATCTGATTGGGCGTGGACTCTGTATTGCCATAGTTTACACCAGAAGAGAAATCATTTCTGGTTATGAAATTCTGTGCTCTTGATATCAAGAATTAAATCCATCAAACAAGTGCTCAGTTAATATTCCTAAAATGAATTGTGGGAAATTTGTTTATTTTTCCTTCTCCTGTTTCATTTTTATTAATTTTATGTTTGTGGTTTTATCGTAAATGCCTCATGACAATATTATAAATAACACCAGTTTACATCTTATAATATTTTGTACAACATAGTTATTAATTATTTAATTAATAAAAGTATCTAGTCAGTAATCATATCATTTGGTGGTTTATTAACTGCTATAGTCATTGATGGTTGGGAAAATATTTTCTCTTTTTGGTATCCACCTATTAGTGCAAACCTATAATTGTTGAAAGACTACATTTATTTTTCATTATGTCATTATATTCAAGAAAGAAAAGATTGGCTATGACGCAGGATACAGAACAAAGATTTTCTGAGAGGAGATTTTAATATTAACTGAGGTATAGGAAAGATAATATTTACCATTAAAGCTACACAAGTTACTCAGAGCAAAAAGTTTTAAAGACACAAAATTGACAATGAATCATACCATTCACTTTTGTCTCCTAATGGTACTTTGTAGACTACATTTTAATTACACATTATGAGTAGTTGGGTCTAATGTTAGAATACAGAGGTGAGTTATCAAAGGAGAAACAGAATCTGCCTTTCAAAAATTAAACATCTTATTAGCCAAGTATTAAAAGTGATCGACTAAGGAAGGACAAATTGTTGAGACTACCTGGCATTCTCCATTTTGGGGACATTGTATTTTGGGGAGTTGTTTCCAAGTACCTGGAATCTCTGCTTCTGAAAGAAAACATTACAGAAGGGTGCAGTTTCTCGGTCTCCACAGCACCTTCCATACTCAAGTGTCTAAATTCAGGCAGGAGAAGGAAAACACTTTTATTATAAAGGAGGTTGAAAGAATTTTTGGTATTATTAAATATATATTATTTCATATAACTGAAAATATGATCATCTTACTAAACACATGTACATACAATTCTAATTCTCTCTAGTAAGTCTTTGAACACCGAATGTAGATAATCATCAGTTTTTAATAGCTACTTTTTAAAATTTTTCATTGGCTAAAACATCTAATACAATATTGACTCTAAGTCATGAAATGGATATGTTCATATTTTACTGTAGATTAAAATTGATCCCAAATTAAATACTGAGGAACATATTTTAATGCATACTTTAATGCCATATTCATTGCAGACATATATTTTTAATCTTCTGGTCTTAATTTTTGCAATATTTAAAAAATAATATTAACACTGCAAGCCAGTTCATGATTTAAATGTGTTTTGTTTTGCTTTGCTTTGTTTTGGGTCATACTCAGTGATGTCCAAGGTTTACTCCTAGTTCTTCACTCAGCAATCACTCCAAGGAGTTACTGGGGACCATGAATGGTGCCAGGGACCCTGTCTTGGTTGACCACATGTAAGTCAAGGGAGTGTATATTTTTTCTTGATTAAATCACAGATATAGAAAACCTATAGTGCCCCAAGTATGACCTCAGTAGCTATGAGCCTATAAATCAAGTCTATACCTTCAAGGGTTGCTAACTTGAGATACGTGTTTCATATTTGAATTATAACCCTATGTATATAAGTTTAAAATAAATTGAATGAAGAGGCCACTTTATTATTTTGGACTTTTGGGTCACACCCTATGATGCTCAGGGATTTCTCCTGGCTCTGACTCTGACTCTGTTACTCCTGGTGCTGATGGATGATCAAACTCTGCCTGGAAGACAAATGTCCTACCCCCTTATAATATCGCTCTAGTAATGAGGCTACTTGCTTTTATGTATGTATTCATAGAAACTGCATAATTTCTTGTATATCCATATTGTTAAGTATATATTTTGACAAGGTACTGATACATTGTAGATGCTTAAGGGTTTTATAGACTGGAGTTAATTGTGTACAATGAAGTTCTAAATATATAAATTTCATTTTCTACATTTTCCCAAATGCCTTAAATAGTATTGAACCTGTTTTAGTTGCATACCTTTTCTAACTCTGTGATGTTTTTCTACCATAAATTGAAATAATTTTGAAATAACATTATCAATAAATTATTTTTTTTGAGATTTATTTCAGGTACAAGCTGTAAATTTTCTATGTTTTTAAAAATAATTACAGAGTACATTGTTATATGTCTTTTTTTTTAAAATTTTTTTATTATACCACCGTGAAACATACAATTACAAAGGTGTTCATAATTGGTTCTTGGTAATACAGTATTCCAGCACCCATCCCTCCACCAGTGCCCCATTTCCACCACCAATGCACCCCCTCCCCTCCGCCCCCCAGGCCGCCTTAATAGCAGGTACCCCAGTTTCCTCTCTTTCTCTCTCTATCTCTCTCTCTGTCTCTGCATCTTTCTCCTTCTTATTTTACACATTGTGGCTAGCCCTGCAGATATTTAGAGTTTATCACTTAAGTCTCTTTTGTGTATATTCAGTGGTGAGTTTTAATCTGCCATTACCATTTCCCATATTTATTAAAACACTGGTATCTATTTACATCCTATTAATGAATGCAGTCATTCTATATGCAGTCATCCTTTTCCTTCTGACTAATTTCACTCAGCATGATAGACTCCATGTCCATCCATTTGCAGGTAAATTTTATAATTTCATCCTTTCTGACAGCCGCATAGTATTCCATAGTGTAGATGAACCACAGTTTCTTTAGCCAGTCCTCTGTTCTCGGGCATTTAGGTTGTTTCCAGATTCTAGCTATAGTGAATAGCGCAGAGATGAATAAAGAAGTACAGATAGTGTTTCTGCTATGTGTTTTTCGGTCTCTAGGGTATATTCTCAGGAGTGCTATTGCTGGATCAAATGGGAGCTCAATATCTAGCTTTTGGAGGAATGCCATATTGTTTTCCAAAAGGGCTGGACCAGTCGGCACTCCCACCAGCAGTGGATGAGAGTCCCTTTTTCCCAACATCCACGCCAGCACCGGTTGTTCTTGCTGTTTTGGATGTGTGCCAGTCTCTGTGGTGTGAGATGGTACCTCATTGTTGTTTTGATTTGCATCTCCCTGATGATTAAAGATGAAGAGCACTTTTTTCATATGCCTTTTGGCCATTTGAATTTCTTCTTTTTGGAGGCTTCTGTTCATTTCTTCTCCCCATTTTTTGATGGGATTGGCTGTTTTCTTCTTGTGGAGTGCTACCAGTGCCTGATATATCCTGGATATTAACCCCTTGTCAGATGGATATTGGGGAATATCCTTTCCCACTCTGTGGATTGTCTTTGTATCTTGGTCACCGTTTCTTTTGAGGTGCAGAAGCTATTCAATTTTATATAATCCCATTTGTTTATCATTGCTTCCATTTGCTTGGTCAGTGGCGTGTCGTCTTTAAAGATACTTTTTGTTTCGATGTCGTAGAGCCGTTTCTCCTATGTTTTCTTCGATGTACCTTATAGATTCATGTCTGATATCGAGATCTAGAATCCGTTTTGATCTGACTTTTGTGCATGGCGTTAGAAGGAGGTCTCAGTTCATTTTTTACACGTAGCTGCCCAGTTTTCCCAGCACCATTTGTTGAAGAGGCTTTCTTTGCTCCACTTAATATTTTTTGCTCCTTTATCGAAGATTAAGTGGTTGTATATTTGTGAGTGCGTTTCAGGATACTCAGTTCTATTCCATAGGTCTACGGGTCTGTCTCTATACCAATACCACACTGTCTTAACTACAACTGCTCTGTAGTAGAGCTTGAGGTTGGGGGAAAGTGATAACGCCCATCATCTTTTTCCCAAGGATTGCTTTAGCTATTCGTGGGGTTTTATTATTCCATACAAATTTCAGGAGTGTTTGTTCAATTTCTTTGAAGAACATCATGGTTATCTATATAGGGACCACATTGAATCTGTATAAAGCTCTAGGGAGTATTACCATTTTGATAATGTTAATCCTTCCAATCCATGAGCAGGGAATGTGTCTCCATTTCCTCAGGTCTTCTTTTATTTCCTGAAGTAACGTTTTGTAGTTTTCTTTGTAGAGATCCTTTACATTCTTTGTCAAACTGATTCCTAGGTATTTGATTTTCTGCGGTGCAATTGTGAATGGGATAGTTTCTTTAATGTCCCTTTCTTCTCTTTCGCTGTTTGCACATAGGAAGGCCATTGACTTTTGGGTATTGATTTTGTACCCTGCTACTCTACTATAAGAATGTATTATTTCTAGGAGCCTCTTGGTAGAGAGTTTTGGGTTTTCCAGGTATAATATCATGTCATCTGCAAATAGTGATAACTTGGCTTCTTCCTTTCCTATCTGGATGCCCTTAATGTCTTTTTCTTCCCTGATTGCTATGGCAAGTACTTCCAGTACTATATTGAACAGAAGTGGTGACAGCAGGCAGCCTTGTCTTGTCCCTGATCTTAAGGGGAAGGCTTTCAGTTTTTCCCCCATTGAGAATGATGCTCGCTGTGGGCTTGTAGTAGATGGCCTGGATTATCTTGAGGAAGGTTCCTTCAATCCCCATTTTACGGAGAGTTTTCATCATGAACGGGTGTTGAATCTTGTCAAATGCCTTCTCTGCATCTATTGATATGATCATATGGTTTTTATTTTTCTTTTCGTTGATATGATGTATTATGTTGATTGACTTGCAGATGTTGAACCATCCCTGCATTCCCGGGATGAACCTCACTTGGTCATGGTGTACAATCTTTTTGATGACTCTTTGGATTCTATTTGCTAGTATTTTGTTGAAGATCTTAGCATCTGTATTCATCAGGGAGATTAGTCTGTAGTTTTCCTTTTTTGTGACATCTTTGTCTGCTTTGGGTATCAGGGTGATATGTGCCTCGTAAAAGCTATTTGGGAGTATTTCTGTTTCTTCAATTGGCCGCAAGAGCTTAAAAAGAATTGAGAGTAGGTCCTCTTTAAAGGTTTTGTAGAGTTCACTGGTGAATCCATCTGGACCTGGGCTTTTGTGTTTGGGGAGACTTTTGATTACCGATTCTATTTCCTCGATGGAGATAGGTTTGTTGAGGTATTCCAAATCTTCTTGTTGCAGACTTGGGAAGCTATAGGAATTCAAGAATTTGTCCATTTCTTATAGGTTCTCTTATTTCGTGGCATACAGGCTCTCATAGTAATCTCTGATGATCTTTTGAATTTCTGTGTTTTCAGTTGTGATGTCCCCGTTTTCATTTCTGATTCTATTTATTTGGGTTCTCTCTTTTCCTTTTCTTACAAGTCTTGCAAGTGGTTTGTCAATCTTATTTATTTTTTCAAAGAACCAGCTTTTTGGTTTCGTTGATCTTATGGATTGTTTTTTGACATTCCATCTCATTGATTTCTGCTCTAAGTTTTATTATTTCTTTCTTTCTGCTTGGGTTGGGCTGCTTTTGTTGATCACTCTCTAAGATCTTAAGTTGTGAAGTCAGACTGTTTATGATGGTCTTTTCTTCTTTTCTGATGAATGCCTGAAGAGCTATGAACTTGCCTCTTAACACTGCTTTTGCTGTATCCCACAAGTTCTGGTAATTCGTGTCTTCAGTCTCATTTGTTTCAAGGAATCTTTGGATTTCCTCTTTGATTTCTTTTATGACTTGCTGGTTGTTCAGCAGTGAGCTGTTTAGTTTCCAGGTACTTGCTATTGGTCTCCGTTTTTGTGTACAATTAACTTCTATTTTCAGTGCATCATGGTCTGAAAAAATAGTTGGCACAATTTCTATCTTCTTGATTTTATGGAGGTATGATTTATGGCTCAGCATGTGATCTATTTTGGAGTATGTTCCATGTGCACTGGAGAAGAAAGTGTATTCAGCTTTTTGGGGATGAAATGTCCTGTATATGTCTACCAGCCCTCTTTTCTTCCATCACTTCTTTTAGGGCCAGTATTTCCTTGGTAAGTTTCAATCTTGTTGATCTATGCAGGGTTGATAGAGCAGTGTTGAAGTCTCCAACTACAATTGTGTTGCTGTCAATGTCTTCTTTGAAGTCTATTAGTAGTTGTTTTAGGTATTTTGCTGGCCCCTCGTTGGGTGCATATATGTTTAATAGCGTGATTTCTTCCTGATATATGCATCCCTTGACTATTAACAAGTGACCTTCACTGTCCCTTCTGACCTTCTTCAGCCTGAAGTCTATGTTGTCAGATACCAGTATGGCTACCCCAGCCTTTTTGGATGGGTTGTTTGAATGAAGGATTGTTTTCCAGCCTTTTATTTTGAGCCTGTTTTTGCTCTGATTGTTCAGGTATGTTTCTTGAAGGCAGCAGAATGTCGGATTCAATTTTGTGATCCATTTTGCCACTCTGTGTCTCTTAACTGGTGCATTTAGACCGTTGACATTGAGAGATATTATTGTCATGGGATTTTGTGCCATCTTTCTGTATAGGTTGGTTGTTCTTTTGGGTTATGTCTCGTCTTATAGTAGATCATTCAGTCCTTCTTTTTAAGGTTGGTTTTGATTTTACAAAGTTCCTAAGCTGTTGTTTATCCAAGAAGTTGTATATCTGTCTTTCAAATCTGAGTGAGAGTTTAGCTGGATAAAGAATTCTTGCTGAGGCGTTCATTTCATTAAGTTTTTTTACTATATCCCACCACTGCCTTCGGGCTTGGAGGGTGTCTTCTGAGAAGTCTGCTGAAAGTCGAATGGATGCTCCTTTATATACAATTTCCTTCTTTGATCTTGCTGCCTGAAGAATTCTGTCTCTGTCTATGGCATCCATTACTTTGACTAGGATGTGTCTTGGGGTCTTTCTATTGGGGTCTCTTCTTGCTGGTACGTGTCGGGCTTCTTGGATCTGGATGCCTTCATCCTTTAACTCGGGGAACTTTTCAGCCAGGATGTTTTTAACTGTTTTAATTTCCTTGGGGTTACTTTCCTGTCCCTCTGGGACTCCGATGATTCTTATGTTGTTCCGCCTGGCTTCATCCCATTGTTCTCTGTTCCGTTGCTGATCCATTTTTCGATCTTTTTCCATCTTATGTAGTTCTCTGAGTGCTTTCTGCAGCTCATCTTCAGTCTCACTGATTCTCTCTTCCGCTGCTGTCATCCTACTGTTGAGAGCCCCGATTGTGTTTTTCATTTCATCCACTGAGTTTTTAAGCGATAATATTTCTCTTTGCATGGTTCTCACTTCTGCTCTCATTTCCTCCCGTAGTTTATTGACTGCCCTTTCAACTGCTTCGTTTATGTTCTCCTGTATTTTATTGGACATCTGCTCAATTTTTTTTGTTGAGCTCCTTAAACATCCTACCAATTTCCTCTCTAATTTCATTGTCAGAGTGATCATGCATATCTGTATTCTTTTTTGATTCTTCACGGTCAATTCCTTCATCTGTTCTTCGAGCTGGGGATCTGCGTTGTTTTCCCATGGTGTTGCGGTGTTCAGGGATAGATTCCTCTAGTGTACTTTTTTCTTTTTTATTGAGGGTATTACCTTCCCTTGGTGTTGAATTTCCTAGTTTTAGTATTAATAAGCGGCCCCAGGCAGCCACCCCCAGCCAGCCACACCCCAGGGACTCTACCTGGGATGCAGACAGGCCGGTGTGAGAGTTCAAAATGACGGTTTACTTCCGGTTCCGCTCGGACTTCTGGGGGTTGTAGTTCCACCTTCTGCCGAGACCTGGGGCTCTACCACAGCCCCAGGCACCTGCCCGGCCAGCCGCACACCCCAGGGACTCTACCTGGGATGCAGACAGGCCGGTGTGACCAATAAATTATTTTGAACAAAATATTATGATTAGCTATTTAAGTATATCCAGTAGAATCAAGCAGATGCATTAATATGATGCACATCCTATTTTATCCAAAGATGTAATCAGAAGACTTTTCCAAATTTCAGACATTGTATAGTTTCCTTTACTGTTTGTTACTTCCTCAAAGAAATTTTACCCTACTGGAAAATAGACTTGAACTTTAAAAAAGAAAAGCTCTGACTATAAAATTACAATAGTTTTCTGAAAACTTGAGTGGATAGTTTACTATTACTTTATAGCTATTACCATGAAGGCCTGGGCACAAACTTAGACTTTACCATACAATTGAATGACTATTCCAATTAATAGAGTGATAATTGAATAAACATTAATGATTCTAATTAGTGTTTGTCTTAAAATGCAGATGATTATTTAAAATTTGACCATTGCTAAAATGCAATGGGTTTGCGTATAGTCACTTATTATCACATAGCTTTTACATTATTTTCTAAATATTATGGAGCAATAATATGGAGCATGCAGTGTGACAGTGGAAGTCAGGGCCTCTGGAACCACCATTAAAACTGACATCCTATTCTCATCACTTTTGCAAGGATGATTAGCAGAACTGATAAAATTTTTATTTTTCTATATTTATGGAGGTCGAAATAAAGTTCTACAAATGTCATTCAATTTCTTAAAATTGTTTTCGAGTGAGAAACTATATTATAATTCAGTTTTTAAAAGAATTCTTATTCAGGGAAATTCACCATGGCAATACCAGCATGTGAGTGAATGTGTGAATATATGAATGTGTAAATATTATGTGTATGTGTGTTTAGCAGCAGTAGGACTGATTTTGAAATGAAAGGTAAAGAAGAATCCTCATCATTATTCTTTTAAAACTCTTCAGTCACAACAAAAGAATAACAATGTAGGAATGTATTGCTCTAAGCACACAGCTGGGGTATGCAAGTATCCCAGATATCTATTAATCAATCAGTGTATCGATAGATAGGTGGATAATAGAAGCATATTCACTTTGATAATCATAAGAGATATCCACTTCACTATTAGAAAATTTAAAACACTTCGGAAATATTTTGTATAAGTATTCCAAAGCAAGATCATATGTCCATGTTCAACTATAAACTGGAAAAATATATAATTTGGAAATGTGAAAGAATTTATAAAATAAACACTCCATCTATCTTAACATCAGTATAGATGTCCCTAGCACCAACTGTCTAAATTTGCACCTGATATTTTGAAAGCCAGGTCTATATTTTATAAAATGCTATAAAATAGTTTGTAGTATATGAAAATAATATAGTGAGCTAAAGTTACTTGCAGTTTGTCTTTAAGTTCAGATGGAAAGTTTGATTAATTTATTACAGCAATTAGTGAATAATCCTGTAACCTAGGGATGCTCTCAAGCCATATACTTGTGTTGCCCCATGCAGGCTCAAATGCCCTTCAAAATGGCATCCTCATTAAAACCTGGCCTACTGCGTAAATTAATCTGCTTATAGCCTAACTATTTTCTTTAACTGAGCAGATTTTTTAAAATTATTAAATTTATTTATAAGACAGAGACAAGAAGATATCAGATATAATGTAGATATAAATGAAGATAATTGATTGCTCTATGGTAGATAAGTTTATTTTAATAGTGACAGGTTTATAGATCTATTTTATAAATGTATTTGTGAGAGCAATGCAATATTCAGTCTGCTCTATAAGAAAATATGTTATGGATTTAGTTTGAAAATCAAACTCACAAGACAAACTCAGCATGCTGTAATCAACAAGAACAGATTTATGAAAGAATTCAGAAGATAAACACATCAACATTAACAGCACTACAGATGCACCTAAAACCAGCATGTCTAAACTTGGGCCAGGTATTATAGAAGCCAGGTTATGCGGGTATCTCAGACTAGAGAAATTTTCATGTCTAGAATTTTAGCCTGGTTGCTACCTGGCTCACCAGGCTGACTACATTGTATGCAGTTGAGATGTTAGTACAGCAGCTGCTTTTCATTGCTAGATGCTACTAAAAATCCTTGGAAATCATTACAGGTGCATGACTCAGTACATTAATTTCAGGCTTTTTGCTTCAAGTGTTTTCAACATGAGTAACTTATGAACAATGCTTTTAAAAATTATTATTGCTTAATTACCATGATGACAATAGTGTCAATGCATTGTCGGTTTTTTTTTTTGTTTTGTTTTGTTTTTGGCCATACCTGGGTGATGCTCAGATTTAATCCTGGCTCTGTGCTCAGGGATCAATCTTATTGGGCTCACAGGACCATATGAGGAGTTCACTTGGTTGGCCACATGAGCGCAAGTGCCCAACCAGCTGTACCATAGCCCTGGCCCTTATAATCTCTATTTAGTTCAGTCAATATCGTTTTATTATTATTGCTTCGTTGGATACTTGAAAGTCAGAAAATTCAACACCACTCACTCCCCCTTTTATCTGTGAATAAAATAGCCTCTTTGGGGATTTTTAAGACATCATATAAATCTTAGAATTTTTCTAAATTCTGGAATAATGTCATTGGAATTTTGATAGGGATTTCATTGCATTTGTAAAATACAAGTTTGGAAATGTTTTTTCTAATCCCCATGCATGATATGGTTTATATTTCCTGCTATACACTTTGTGTTCTTAAAATTACAATGAAGTAAAGGCCAGTAAACTAGGGTGAGAAGTTGGTAAGTACTAACATCTGTGCACAAAGAAAGGAATTTCATTATTGTGGCCAATCCAACCTCCACCCCACCCCAAGAAATATACAAGTAAGGGCTGGAGAGAGAACACAGCAGGTAAACTACTTGCCTTACATGCCACCAAGCAAAATTTAATCCCATCATCTCATATGGTCTCCTGAATATTCCTAGGAGTGATTTCTGAGCACAGAGCCAAGTGGAACTCTTGAGCATCACTGGAGTGGCCCAAAACCAAACAAACAAACAAACAAAACAATTACACAAGTAATCATAATTGAAAATTTCCCTTGTGGAGTCTAATAGGTGCTGAGCAAAATTTGTCTGTTCACTGCTAACACTACTGTTTACTATTAGTGCATTTTAATGTCATTTCTACCAATGAGTTTTTTCTTCCTTTAAGAATACGTTGACAAATGATAATGTTCTGTAAAAGCTAAAAGTGCATTGACTATATTGACTCTTCTAATTTGCCTAGTGAGTTTTGTTTTAATATTTATTTATCACTTTCATTACTAACATCAAATTATTCTTTTAAAGAAAAGCATGATAGAAATACAGATTCAGCTTGATAAAGGTGATCTAAATGCTATAGAATCATTACTGTCCCATGTGATTTATTCTGTACCCCAAACATCATTTCACCATCCTGCAGTCTTTTTTATTGTTGGAGTGAATGCTTTCAATGAAATCTTATAAATCTCTGAATTGGCCAATATTTTTCAGGGTCTTAACATAGAAGAAGTATGTCTAGCTTTCACTACCTTTCACTATCTTGAAGATTTAGAGGTATAATTTCCATTTAATGTGAAAAGTTTTAGCTCCGTAAGTTCCATTAGCCTCTTTTTGTCAAGAAGGGAATATATCTATTCATTTTCATGTTCCATTTATATACTGAGCTCTATCTACACATGAAAGGTATTATGTAGTGTTTGCAAGGATGGCGGTATATTGTCTTTGAGTTTCTCACATGCACCAAATTCATCTAATAGCATTGATCTATATTTCTCTTACTAAGCAAAAGTCAGGTATGTGGAAGGCTATGAAATAGGATGCTTTTTCCTCTTTATAAAACTCTTGTTTTCTAGATAGTGGTGCTTCTTCTGCTTGCCTTCGGCCATTATGATCTTATCTTTTCTTCAGCAAGTCTCCAAAAACTACAATGATTCATCTCAGAAAGCAACATTATTGATTCCTATTTGACTTAAGAAGCTTAGTGTATTTAATGATACCTTGCAAACCTTTTATAAATAGAACATGCATACTTTAAATTATAGATTATATAATTACTATCCCTTAGTATCTCAGTTGTGTGTATATATTTATATATGTATATTTATATATGTGTGTCTATACAAAGATAGCTAAAAGGAGATATATGAATTATTTATAGTGGTCACTACTGAGTCATATTTTGTATCATTCTTTTTGGATGCTCAGGGGACCTCATGCAATATTACAGTCTGAACTAGGTTAGGCTGCCAGCAAGCAAGCAAGCAATAAAAACTATGTACCAACCCTCCAATATATATTTATTTTTAGGTCTTAATCACTGAAGTATACTACAAAAATTGATTTAGGGCAAAAATAATACCAGTTAACATGTACAAAAAATACATCATTATTAGTAAGGCATCAGTATATATGATTCTATGAAATAACTAAGAATGTTTCCAGAGAGCCATGATGGCATGAGAAAGATAATTTTAGATAGCAATCTGTTATTTCTAGAAGATTAATTGAACAATAACAAAATAATTCCAATCCAAGGGCACTGAAAAATAATCCAAATAGTAAGAGACTTTTATAGTAGTAAGAGACATCTCATATGGTCTCCCTGAATATTCACTCCTAGGAATATTCAGGAGACCATATGAGATGATGGGATTAAATTTGGGTTGGTAGCATGTAAGGCAAGTAGTTTACCTGCTGTGTTCTCTCTCCAGCCCTTACTTGTATATTTCTTGGGGGGTGGGGTGGAGGTTTTACTAGTAATTCAACTTATTTCCTAAGATTATTTTTAATTGGTAAAAGTTAAACTCTCAGATATGCAGAAAATTATATAACTGCATCCACTTTATTACATATTTTATTTAAATAAAAATGTTTCACTTTCTTTCTGTAGATATATTTTTCAAATAATTCAGTATTTATGACTTCATGTTTCTGCCACTTTAAAAATATATAAGGCCATAGACATGTAATTTGGCTCTTTTATAAATACTGAGTTGACATCAACTAGCCTAAGATCAATATTAGAGCAAAACTTTAAGTGTAATTACAGGAATTAGTTTAAAATAAGTTACAGTAGTATTTAACTCCCCACTTTTTCTTTTTCCCCAATATTTTTAATAAGACTGTGTAGCCTTTTACTTGTTGAAGGACAATTCTTCTGAAACTTCAACTAACAAGTTATGCTTCTTGGGGAAACAGAAATACACTTTGAATCAGTTTTGAGTGATTTCAATCAAATATTGATCATATGGTTAGCTTATCAACAGTAAAATTGGTGCACTTGGGGCTCAATGCTTTTTGTTCTAAATACTTCTTTAGATACGCACTGTCTTTATGAATATCTGTGACAGTTCATCTTTATGACCTACTTTCTTGGACTTGGCCATCCTTAATGTACAGAAGGAAATTATATAGAATATATATTAATAGGAAGACACTTATATCAACACATAAATTCAATATGAGCAATTTCTTAAATATAATAATCAATTAATTTAGTATTCTTAAATGTATTTGATTAAATACTAAGAAAGATCTTTATAAGAAGTTTTTTTAGAAAAGTCTTATAGAAAAATATTTCTTGCAATTATAAAGTGATTAAATTTTAATTTATATTTTATTATGCTCTTTAATGTGTATCTTATGGGTGAAAATTTAGGGTCTGGAATATTTCTGTTAGATTTAAATACTACCAGTATTTTCAACACTCATCTAATAAAGCAAAGCCCAATTTATCCTTTCAAATCCATATTCTGAGTGCCTTACAAAACTGAAAGACTATATGTGGCTACATTACTATCTAATGACATAATAAATTATCATTGAATTTATAGTTCATAAAAATTGGCAGAGTTAAAGAAAAATAGTTTTCTGTGGAGCTCATATAGATAAGTTTCTTCTATGCAAATGACCTTTTCGTCTTATCACAGCAACAAGAAGGGACTTTTGCTGATGCAAAATCACAATATACGATGGTTTTCATATCCCTTTCGTCCCCATAAATTGGAATAAAGGCTTATATTGGTTTAATGACTATAGTATTCAGTTTGACAGTTATCAATATTTACCTGTTCAATTACTCTAATATTCTATGATTAATATCCAAAATACTTTGCACATATAAACACATATAATATAAAACTCATAGTACAAAGCGGGGCATAGATAAAGTTTCTGCATACAAGCAAAGATGGACAAAACCTGCTTTCTGGACAAATTCTTAAACTCTTATGAACATCCATGTAAAGTTTTGATTCCAAATAAACGTGGATAATTAAAATGTAGACATCTTTTTAACACCAAAGGGAAGTCTTACTTCAGCAAAATAATAAAGCTCTTCATTTAATGTCAAAACATCCACACCTATGCTAGATTACACAGAATTTTGCATAGTCCTGGATATTACTTAATTCAATCCATAACCAGGAGCAAAATCAAACTTGCTATTTGGAAAGTCTCAAATATTTATGAAGTCAATAAAATTTAAACTTTTTAGAGTTATTTAGTAATGTATAGATTAAAGTAAAATGAAACTGAAAAGTATGAAACAGGAAAATATTTCATAACAAACCATTATAATACCGATAGTTCATAATTTTACTTAGAGTAAATCTATGTACATATACTATGTAATCTCTACTTAGAAATTTGATTTCTTAAGCTTAATTTTCTTTCAAAGTAAAAAAGTCTATGTACATATACTATGCAATCTCTACTTAGCAATTTGATTTTTAAGGTTAATTAATGTTCTTTCAAAATAAAAAAAATCCTGATTTTTTCAAATAAAGACACATAAATAAAATGTTATTTGATATTTGCACATATTTTCCAGGCATATATAGTTCTTTTCTAGAAAGTTACTTTGTTGTTAAGATCATACTTTCAAATTTTATTTCTTATGCTCATATTTAAAATTTTGAAATATATATAGCTTGAAGTCTCAAAGACATAAAAAAAATGAATACTTTCATGAATAAAATGACATTTTATTGCTTAAGCAGACATTATCAAAAAGGTCAACCTCTGAAGTATAACTACATTAACTTGCTGCTAACATTTTATCTTCTACTTAACCTGAACTTTTTATAAGAAAATTTAACAAAGTCATAGTGTGTTTTAGTAACTATCATACATTTTCTCTCCTTGTAACCAGCCCATTAAATTATCAGCTAACAAATATCCAACTTGCACTATTTTACACAGACACACACAGAATTGGTATTTTCTTTTTTGTGGTGATATTTAAATATTAATTTTATTACAAGTATCTTATAAATTCAGTACCTGGTTTTAGACTTTTAATTTAATTCATGGAAATACAGATTTATTAAATAACTATCTAAACTTTTATCTCCCTATTGGGGTTGAGCAGGGTCCCCAACAGATATTGGGGTCCAGCAGGTTCCCTGGCCACGTTCAGGGCAGATGACCATTCATTCTGGCCATTGGATCTATAAAATCTAATGCTTTAATTTGTCTGCACTCTCACTCCAACTAACTTCACACACACAACACTACCAAGTCAAATCAATTTTCCAAAGATATATATTTTACAAAGGATTGGGGGAAGGTTGCTAAAATAGGTAAAGGCCTTTAATTCTGAAAAATTGAGGTGAGAGAAAACTTCCACTTACTGGGACAAACCAGGGGGCTTTGTCCCAGCTCCTGAGGCTATACTACTACCCAGGATCAGGGTGGAACTCTAGGCATGTTGTTTTCTATTATCCTTGGCTGGTAAACAATCATTTCAATACTTTTAGTTTGTTTTTGTATAAACACAGTAAGAGAGGTAGACATTTATCTACACCCAGGATTAAATTTATAAGGTGGGTTATTACTGGGGATATCTCATCAGATAGTCCAGAATACATTCCTCTCACCAGATTGTTTTATTCCTAATCCCCCCCACAGGGTCCTTTTGATTCATTGTTTATCTTGAGTCAGACAGTTTGTTCTATGACCTTGCTTTATTTTGTAATATTGTTCAGGACATTTATTCTGTGCCATATTGAGGCCAGGGTAGTTTACTTAAGGCTTGCCCTGGGTCCATCCAATCCCATGGTTGGACCCTACTTTTTGGGGTGTAAGGAATTAGAATAAATCTAAGTGCAACTGAAGTTTTAAGTTAGGAAATATAACAGATGCTCAGGGGGTAATTAATTCAGAATTAGTTAACTTCTATATCATAAATGTGTTATAGTCTTAACTATCTTCCTGCGTATATAAAAAAATTCTTTCTACTAGCATAAGCATATGCAAAGGGTATACAGGAAAGAGAGAAGCAAACTTTCATTTACAATACAAAACCCAGGGCTGAGAATAGATTACACCAACACTCATATAACTCTAAATTCTTATTTAAGTTTAGAGTTATTGTCACACGTGAAAATCACTGAACATTTTGGAAAAATGATAGTCAAATGTGCATCACTAAATTGTAATGCTTAACTTCTAGAGATCCATGTAGACACTGCTAGGAACAATCTCCTTGAGATGCGGTAAAACAAATCTTTCTGAGAGAATTAAAAGACTGGCCGGGAGTTGATATGTCATTAATTAGAAACTCTGAGCTTAGGATATAGGTTAATAGTAGGAGTGATAGGCACAGTTGAAACAATTTTCGCTGAGAAATTCTTTAAACTCTTCAAAAGCACTTAACCTTGGGGCCATAACCACTAATAGCCTCATTAAATTCCTAGTAGCTTTCCTTAGGGAAGATATCTGAGAAAGAAAAGACTTTACCCTGAAAACCCCTGACCAATGCTCCTTAGACCCTAAACCCTAACATGTTTGCTGTTGTGAATAACTCTTGGTTCAAAGTTTTTTTTCTGACTAAGAAATCCATTTTTAGTAAGATATAGGTGTGGGTGCAATATCAGGCTTTTATTTTCATCTACTATATATGATCACCATCTAGTCTAGTTTTTATTTTTTAACCATACACAATGAACTCTCAGCCTGATTTACATGAATTCTATTGTTTTTTACCTTTGCTAGCCACCATATTTTGTTATAATCTAAGATAATTACAGATTCATTAGTATTTGGCTCTAAATTGGTAGTGAAAGTCTGAACATAAGAGACCTTTTAGAAATTTTTTTTGAGACAAAAAAATCTTTTAAAGCCCACAGTACAAATTATCTTCAGTTCTACAAAAGATTAGGATACTTATTTATTTGGATAGTAGACAGTGGACCTGGCAATAATTTTACTACCTTAAAAATCCTATATTATTAAGTAAAGAAAACTGTATTTGGAAATGTTACATTTTATTTTTTATTTTTTATTTTTATTTATTTATTTTTTTGCTTTTTTGGGTCACACCCCGCAATGCTCAGGGGTTTCTCCTGGCTCTGCGCTCAGGAGTTACTCCTGGCAGTGCTCGGGGGACCATATGGGATGCCGGGGATCGAACCCGGGCCGGCATGGGCCGGCACGCTGCAAGGCAAGCGCCCTACCCGCTGGGCTATCGCTCCGGCCCTATTTTTTTTATTTTTAAAAATATTTTATTATACCACCGTGCAATATACAGTTACAAAGATGTTCATAAGATATTCATATTTGGGTTTCGGTCATACATTGTACCAGCACCCATACCAACCAGTCCCCACCTCCCACCACCAATGTCCCCGATTCCCTCCCCTCCCCAGCCTGCCTCTGTGGCAGGTTTCTTAATCTCTTTCTCTTTCTCTCTCTCTCCCTCTTTCTCTTTTCCTTCCCTTACACATTGTGGATTACAATACATACATTAAGAGGTTGTCATGTGTATCTTTTTTCTGTATTTAATGCTCTAGGTTGCTATCAGCACTTTCAACAATTATTAGCATAGTTCTATTCTCTGTCTTACCTAGCTTCTGACTCCCCACACGTTTGTGATAGTTTCCACCTTTAGACAAGACCTCTTGTTCCATGTTTCGCTTGACCTTGGATATTGGTATCATAATATGTACATATATTTATGTCATGCTAATAAATGCAGTCATTCTATATCTGTCTCTTTCTGGCTAATTTCACTCAACATGATCCTCTCCATGTCCATCCATTTATAGGCAAATTTCATAAATTCATTTTTTTCTGACAGGTGCATAGTATTCCATTGTGTAGATATACAAGGGCTAGAACCCGCCATCCCTCCTGGGCACCTCATGAGCGGCTGGGCACAGGGGAGCAAGTAGCAGCTCTGCCCCATGTCTGAGCCGCACGGCAAGCCAGATGACCCCCAATCCATCGGGCAGCCATTTTCCACATCCGGACTTCCCTCTCTTCAGAACTCCATTCAGCGACAGCCTATCACAGCCTGTCTCGCATGGCCGCAAGCGGCCGCGTAGTTCATCTATAGATGCTGTATTTAGAGGTGACTACAAGGGTATGCCACCTGCATGGCAAGCCTGGCAAGCTGCCCTGTTTTATTTGATATGCCAAATACCAGTAACAATTTTATTAGTTCATTCCCATGACCTAATATAATGGTTTGAGGCTCTTTATGTTCCTGGAGCGAGCAGATGCCCTTGGGCTCTACTAGCATGAGACAGGACATATGGAAATATTACTGGTGCCCGCTCTAGCAAATAGATGATCAACGGGAGGATAGTGATAATGATAGATATACCAAAGTTTCTTTATCCAGTCATCGATTCTCGGACACTTTGGTTGGGAAACATTACATTTTAGGATAGTGATAGTTAATCATTACACCATCCTTGATTACAAGACAATCCTTCTAGTCTTGTAAAGAAATATTTTTATCAGCATCAATTTTTCATGGTCTGCTCACCTGTTTTAAAATGTACATGATTACTTTAATTGACAAGATATAAATTGATCCAATGCTGATCTTTACTCAGCAGTGATATAATCACTGTCTTCCCATTGTTCATCGATTTGCTCGAGTGGGCACTTGTAACATCTCCATAAGTCCTGTCACAAGCAAGTGTAACTCAAGGGCATCTGCTTGCTCCAGGTACAGGAAGAGCCCCAAACCATTCTTAAGGTAATGGAACTGAGGTCCATAATTGTTACTAGTTTTTGGCAGACCAAGTAAATAAAACACAGGTAGCTTGCCAGACTCTGCCGTGTAGGTGTCCATAGTCTCAGTAGAAGGCTCTCATCTTGAGCATTTACTGATGAAACGTCTTTTGCATACCCAAAAGAAGGGGCAAAAGCCTATAAATTTCATAAATTTCTTCCATAAAGAAATGTATAGAAACGAATGAGAATGGTGATCTGAGCTTTGGGGGAGTTATCTACAGCATTCTAAGAGGGATATTTATAACAATATGGTTTTACCTAAAGAAATAAGAAATTTCTCTAGCAATCTAACTATACACCCTAAAGAAACTCGCTAGAGAACCAATAAAATCTAAAGTCAGTATAATAAAATAAATAATAAAAATTAAAAAATAGAAACAAATAAAGATTTTAATATAAAAGATCGATGAGACCAGACTGATACCTTATAAGGATTAAAAAAAAGAAATCATAAAACTCTTATCTAGGCTCACTACGAAAATAAGAGAGAAAACTTTAACAAATGGGATAAGAAATGAAAGATATAATAGCATTTAATTTATTTAACTACAGTGATGGAACATATATAATGAGAACTGAAATAAAAATAGGCTGGCTATACTTTCATGAAATAATCGCAAAGCTACAAAATAATCATAAAAAAGATATAAGTACTGAAATATCTTCTCCTTACAAATGCACATTCTATAATTCTTTTCCTGGGAAAGAGGCAAATCAGAGGAAAGATACTGCATATTTTGAATTTAACACTGCTTGGACACATCTCTATGGATAGTTAAATGTTATCTACTGACAGCAGAAATGGTATCAGCAGTAAAATAAGGAAATATGATTTTTGATTTTTAAATTCCTGACATTTGCATGACTCTACAAAGCATTACTAAATTAAGAAGAATTTACTTTCTGTTTCTCTAAGATTATCTTCTTCCTACTCTTTCTCTAACTCTAAATGCTACGCTTTAATTTAGACATCAAAATAATTATATCAATGTGTGTCGGGGCGCACCGGGGTCCCGACAGTGCCGGGAAGCGAGTTCCCTTCTACCTCCGACGCGGCGAGGAATGGATGAGCACTCAGGGATCCGATGAGGTTTTAAAAGACTTTACTTATCACAGGTTCAGGCATACAAATCAGCAAAAGGAAAAACCCGATGCTTAGGATTCCAGGCTAGAACCCCAGCCACGTGTAGGCCAAGATGGCGACCACCACGTGCAAAGGCTTTGGGAAAGGAGAAGAACACTTCCAAGCAGGGCGACAGCTCACAGCGAGCACAGCCCCCAAAGAAGCGCGGGAGAGTGAAAACCGGCTAGTTTATACCCCCAGCAACTCAGACCTTCCTCCCATTGTTATGGAAAGCAGGGAGGGTCCAATGCCTTTAGGTAGTCCCTCCCTGCATCTCACCTAGGGCCTTTACTGTGCTAATGTTTTGAGCCGGAATGCCTTTGAAATGTAGAGAAGGGGGTTTCTGAGATGGCATGTCACTGTACCAAAGATCAACACCAATGCCAGTTAAATATTTCTCCAAGCCTTCACAAGTCTCCTCTACTTCATTGTAGTTTTATATTTTATCAGGGAGCCATGCTTGTTTGTTTGGAAGCAAACAGCATTTCTCTCTGGTCTAATTACTTAGGTGTCCTTACGTGGCCAGGCTAATATGCTGGTAAGATCTAGCTAGTCCCACGATGATTGTGATAGCATGGGAGAATATTTATACCAGCTAGTACAGCATACATGGTCAGATAAACTGCCACATTTAGACTACCCCCTTATCTACGGAGTGATCTGCGGGAGGCAATCCAGAGCAGATGCAGCGGCCCTTAGGAGTCCTGCAACAACTCCCCTGATTAGTTTACTAATAAAAATTGAAAAGGTAAGAAATATTTAGTAATGTACAGAAAATTAAGATAAGAAAAAACAATTCCAATTGCAAAATGATAATACATGTTACTTTAGGATCCTAACTTGTTTTTGGACCCAAAGCAAAGTTCAAGATAAAGTGTTTTTAGCTGTCTGATTATAACGGACTATAGTTTGCATTGTCCATAATTTGTGAGAGTCAATTTGCTATATTTTATGTAAAGTTGGGTGTCTGGAACAAAGTCTGTGGGGCTACTTCTGGAACAGCAATAGCGGTGATCATATGAGTATGAGTCTTTGGAGAGCAGCGATCAGGAACTCGTTGAATTGTCAGGAACACTGGATTGGGTCTCAGGAACACTGGAACAAGTATCTTGAACTCTGGAACAGGAGTTTTGAGCGCTGGAGCAGGTGTCCGGAACATCGGTGTGATATCTTGAACTCTGGAACAGGAGTCTTGAGCGCTGGAGCAGGTGTCTGGAACATCGGTGTGGGCGTCTTGCAGGGCTTCTTCAGCAAGGGAACATTGGCACCGGTAACTGTACCTGTAGCTTAGGCGAGACAAAAACACTTTTCGAGGTTAATCACAAGTAGAGATTTTAAGGCTTTGTAGGGATCCAAGTCTGGGATGGAGAGAAGAATATAAAGAAGCTCCAACATGGGTGGAGCAGGGAAATAAGTATGAGAATTGATGATTTTAAAATTGATAAATCTAGTGGATCAGCAGTGGAGTTGATGAATGTAATAGAGGTTTGTAGTGGTCAGAAACTGAGAAGGTAGTAGTTGAGACATAACATAGACACAACATTAATCACAAACATAATGGTGGCCACCACATGCACACACGCACACATACATTTGATCGATCAATATCTTACAGCTGTATATGTGACCCATTTAGGGTGATAAATGGTAACGAGTCAAGCGCTTCATAAATATAAAGCCGGCAAATGATGGTGAGAAAGTGTCTTTTCCTGTGAATAGAGCATTGGGAAAAATTAGTTTTGCAAATTATTAAATTTTTAGCGAGCACTGTTTTAGGAGTCTTGGAGTATTGAGCACTGTAGCGCAGGTTTACTGGATTCGAATATCTCATCCTGTGAACAGAATCATTAGAAAAACAATTTTTTATTGATTTAGCAAAAATTTTTGTAATGAGCACTGTGATCAGAGTCCACCCATTTTTCCACCCTTTTATTTTTTTTTTTTTTTTTTTTAATAAGAAAGAAAATATTTAGGCTGTAAGGCAAGATATTAGACATGAACCATGATCACAGACTGCAAAACAAGATCATTATTAAAAGCAACCAATCCAGGAAGTTTAAACAGCAACTTGCAATTTAAAATTTAAGACTTTATATTGAAAGAATTAGTTGTTTTCTGATTCTTGGAGAATTCTAGTCTTAACAAGTCGCAGAGGGACCCAGAGTTTCTTGGCAGGGTTATCGTCTGTAGAAATGAAAGCATAGCCTCTTCCCGAATGAGGAGGTGACCTGCAATCCATTTATCATCAATTTTCACCCAGATAGGTGAATTGACTGTTTTTTGAGTTTGCATATCTTCTTGAAAGTGACGTTCAGCCGCGGTATAGGGATCTCCTTGAGGTATATTTAAGAAGTTTAAGGTAAATAATGTTAAAGATAAAGAATCCATTGGAGGCATGCTTGTTTTTCGTTGCTTTAATAGCTGAGTTTTAAGTGTTCTGTGGGCACGTTCAACTATTCCTTGTCCTTGTGGATTATATGGAATTCCTGTAATATGTTTGATCTGCCATTCCTCGCAAAAAGGATTTGAAGGTTTTGCTGGTGTAAGCAGGACCATTATCTGTTTTTATGGTATGGGGAATACCCATGACGGAGAAGCACTGGAGTAAAAATGAACAAACAGATTTAGCTCTTTCAGACGTCATAGGAACAGCCCATATGAACCGGGAATATGTATCGATGACCACATGAAGGAAAGGTTTGTTGGGAAATAAGTTAGTATGAGTTATATCCATCTGCCACAATTGGTTTGTCTGTAAACCTCGAGGATTTGCTCCTGCTACATGAGATGTACAATGTAAAGGAGCACAGACAGGACAGTTGCGGACAATTTGTCTAGCTTGTCTCCATGGGATGCCATGGTGTACATGAAGGCGGCGGGCATTTGTATGTAGAGTCTGGTGCTCTTCCTCAGCTGATTTAAATACTGGTGCTGCCAAGAGATCTGCTGCTTCGTTTCCTCGAACCATTGGCCCGGGAGTCGGCTGTGAGAACGGATGTGGGAGATGTATATAGGGAATGTTCTATTTCGGAGGAGATCTTGTAGTTTATGGAGCAGCTCCTGAATTATAGGATTATGGGCATTTAAAGAAGCAGTGACAATTCCAGGAAATAAACCAACTACATATGCAGAATCACTCACCACATTACATGGGCCAGATATATGGGATAGTAAATGTATCAGGGTGGCGAGTTCCACTTGTTGGGCAGATTTATAATTTGTATGCACAGTAGTGGTCAACGAAGGACCTGTAATTCCACCCCTTCCTGATGAGGAGCCATCAATATAATACACTGGAGCATCAGGAATGGGAGAGGAGCGGACAATGGTGGAAATTATAAAAGGTGTCCTTTTCAGAAATTCCCAGGTTTTTCCAGCTGGGTAATGATAAGATATTTCTCCTGAAAAATCTGCTAAAGCTCTCTGAAGGATTTCACTGAGTGGTAAAACAGCTTCAATTTCTTTTTTAGGGTCAGGTAGTACAATTACATGGGGATCATGTCCAAGTAATACTTGGGTTCTTGATCTTCCCTTAATTATAAGATTAGCTATCATCTCAAGGTAAGGTGTAGCAGTACGATTCTGCTTGTTATGTAAGTAAACCCATTCTAACGGTCCAGATAATTGGGCTATAGCAGCAGTTGGAGACTCGGGAGTGTTGAAGACCAAGAACCATACCTTTTCTCCGGGATTAAATCTGGAGAGGTAAGATTTTTGAAGCCGATTCATGAAAAAATCTAATTCCTCTTGAGCTTTAGGAGTTAGCTGCCTTGGGCTATTTAAAGCAGGATCACCTTCAAGGGTGTGGAACAGGTTACTGAGCTCACAGTTAGGAATACCAAGGGGGGGGCGCACCCAGTTGATATCCCCCAGCAGTTTTTGAAAATCATTCAAGGTTTTGAGCCTTTTCTGACTAATGGAGATCTTTTGAGGACGCACTGTAGTGCGGTCAAGAGCATAGCCCAAATATTCATATGGAGGCTGCATCTGGATTTTCTCCGGAGCTACTTGTAAGCCAGCCTCTGGTAAAACTGTCATTACATCATTATATAAATTCTGGAGATCTCTGGAATTATCACAAGCTAGCAGGATATCATCCATGTAGTGGATGATGTATGCACCAGGAAATTTAGCACGAATGGGTCGCAAAACCTCATCAACAAAGTGTTGACACATCGTAGGTGAATTAGTCATTCCTTGGGGCAATACTGTCCACTGAAACCTACGTAAAGGACCTTTATGATTAATGGAAGGGACTGAAAATGCAAACCTTTTCCGATCATCTGGGTGGATAGGTATGCTGTAAAAGCAGTCTTTTAAATCTATGATAATTAGCGGCCAATCCTTAGGAATAGCTGCTGGAGAGGGAGCCCAGGTTGTAGGGCTCCCCATGGGGACCATAGTAGAATTTACATTCCCTTAAGTCAATCAGCAAACGCCATTTGCCTGATTTTTTCTGTATTACAAAAACAGGAGAATTCCATTCTGAAAACGTTTCCTCAATATGTCCTAATTTCAGCTGTTCTTCCACTAGATTTGTTAGCGCCTCTAACTTTTTTGGTATTGAGGGGCCACTGTGGTGTCCATATAGGTTTGTCAGATTTCCACTGAATACGGATAGGTAGTGGGCGCTTAACCACAGCGGCCCCAATTAAAAAGGGTTACTCCCGGTGTTAGGCTTATTATGGAGAGCTGGAATTGGTGCTCGACGGGAATTGGACGAGGTATGTGGATTACTGCCCCCCACTGCTCCAGCATGTCTCGACCCCATAAAGTTAAAGGCATAGGGGCTATATAAGGCTGGACCATGGCTACATTCCCTTCAGGGCCAATACACGGCAGCCACCTGGCACTCTGTCGGAGAAGAGAGGAGGAGATATTGCCTACCCCGCTCAGGCTATGGGACACTTTCTTTAGGGCCCAGTTAGAGGGCCAATACTTGGTGGAGATTATGGATATGTCTGCCCCTGTATCCAACATGCCTTTGAATTTCCTTTTATAAATTTCGATGGGTATAACCGGCCGCTTGGCCTGAGAAATTCTGGCAGTGTACCCAACTAGATAGTTAGCAGGTGGCTGGTGGGCTTGGTTCTGTGTGGCTGCATAACCAACAATGAAGTTGGCAGAATGGTTGGTACTGTTTAAGCCACCAGCTGTAGGGTGTTCGGACTGACTACACGGATCCTCAAAAAATAATAATAGTTTAGCAAGTGGTTCCCCTTTTTTAAAAGTCCATTTAGTTGGCACAGATATTGACAGTATTATCTCTCCATGAGATTCAGGATCCAGAAGTCCGAAATGCACCATAATTCCCTTAAATTTCAGCCAATCGCTCCCCTGAATTAAACCCATACTACCTGGGGAGCAGGTCCTTTTATCCCTGTTTTTAGCATGTAGGGGTCTTGACTTGGGTATATTGTGACAGTCTTGGGGCAGAGAATGTCGAGACTGCCACTGCCTGATGGGGTAGGCCAGAGAGCATTTATTGACTGTAATTCTGTGGATTCTGATTCGGAGGATATTGGGCAGGTGGAATGAAGGAGAGTGCCCCTGGATTCAGCTGGGCCTGGGGGCTGGCCCCCACCCAGTTTCCCGCATTAGGGGAGGCATAGATGTTATTTGAGCCTGCGGAGCTTGTGGAACCTGGGAGGGGGCCCATGTAACATTTCCTATAAAGGGATTATTAGAATGTTGCCCTGTATTGATAATTATAGAAGATGGGCAATCTCTACGGGTGTGTCCCTTCTTTCCGCAGATAAAGCAGGTTATCTGTCCAGATGAAGCCTGAGGCTGACTTCGCCTCCAAGACCGACAGTCTCTGGCCCAATGTTTTCCTTTTCTGCACCTTGGGCATGGTCCAGGTGGGGCCCCCCTCGAGGGGTGGAGCTGCGATTATTAGAATAGTTTCTCCGATTATTGTTTATCCTTTGAAATTTATTGCTTCTCCCCCTAGAGCTGTCTGACTTGTTTCTCTCCCTAGAGCTGTCTGACTTGTTTCTCTCCCTAGAGCTGTCTGACATTTCATCCCTCTCCTGATCCTCCTGCTGTATGGGATAAGCCTCTATATCATCCTGTGTTTTATGGGAGGTTAAACCGACATTTCTACAGGCCTTTAGATACCCCATGAGGTCAGCCTTTTCCCTAATACCATATAGTAATGCTCGACATTTTTGATTAGCATTCTCATATGCTAAGTTTAGTTTTAGGATTTCTTGAGTGGTTGGGTCTTGAACCTGTCTTTGGATTGTTTCACATAATCTCCCAACAAAATCAAAGTATGGTTCATCACGACCCTGGTAAATTTTTGTATAGCTACCTAGAAATTCTGGGTCGGAACCTACTCTTTCCCACGCCTTTAATGCTGTCTCCCGAACGAATTTTAAAATAGGTTCAGGTAATGTCGCTTGTTTTGCTTTGTTTTTCCATTCACCTTCACCTTTTAGCATGGCAAAAAGTTATAGTATGGCCTGATTCCTTTTCTCTTAAAGTGTCAATATTCTGGTTAACTCCATCTGCATACCACATATGCCATTGCATGTACTGTGATTTGTTTAGACAAGTATCGGCTACCGTTTCAAAGTCTCCCAATACCCACTGACTACTTTCGCTCCAATCAGCTAAATATTTTAAAGTATAAGGACTTGATATTCCAAACCTGTCGCAAGCCTTCCTAAACGGGGTTATTGCCTCAATTTTTTAAGTCTTCATGAATCGGTTTTACTTTATCTTTAGATTGGTCATGAGAAAGATTGCTGGGCTTTGCTCTTTGACTCGAGCTAATCTGTTTCTCCCCTTCTTCCTCATCAGAGCTTGTAGTATCTGGCAGAGGAACATCTACCCCATTGAGGGTATTAACTCTGGGGAGATTTTCAGCTTGGGAATTTGCCTCCTCTGGGTTTTCCTGTTCCTCCTCTAAGTTATCAGCCACATTAGAATTCTTTTTTAAATTTTTTTGCTGGGAATGTATACACCTTTTTCAAGTTTACAGTTTTGGGGAGTGTTTGTGAACGGCTTTTTAGTTGGTTCACGCCTCAGTATTGGGTATGCGCTAGGTCCTGATTGATAAGTTATGAAATCAGAAATCTCCCTGCGTAACACATCCATTTCTTGGTTTAAGTTTTCAAGTTTCCTATATGTTTCTTCCTTTTGTTCTTTCAATCTTATGTGTAACTTCCAAACCTCCTCTTTCTGTCCATCTATTCTATCTCTCTGTCTGTCAATTTCTTCCTCTAAGATAATGCTGATTTTATCGATATCCTTCTTCTGCTCTTCAAACTTTACTTCCAAATTTTAAATCCTGTTTAATAATTTTACTTTCCTGTTCTTCTAATTTTTCCTTGAATTTTAAATCCTGTTCTTCTAATTTTTCCTTGAATTTTAAATCCTGTTCTTCTAATTTTTACTTGAATTTTAAATCCTGTTCTTCTAATTTTTCCTTGAATTTTAAATCCTGTTCTTCTAATTTTTCCTCAAATTTTAAAAATCTGGTTAATAATTTTACTTTCCTGTTCTTCTAATTTCTTTTCAAATTTTAAACTCTGTTTAATAATTCTGTCCTCAAGCTTTAAGACCAGTCTACCTGTAGCTTTATGATCCTCACTTATTTCTTCAATCGCTGAGTAAATCTCGTCCCTTAAGATTGCATTCAATTTATTACTTTCCTCCCTCTCTCTATTAAACATTGTCCTTACGCAAAGGTACAGTTTAAAAAAATCGCAAGGACCCAGATGATTTGTGAAAAGATAGAGTAGTTCTCAGAAAGGAACTTTATAGACTGGGCTATGTATGGTTCGAGCCAATAAAAGATACAATGTATCTATACCATGAGATATCCATCATTTTACTCACGGTTCGGAGGCAGATGATCTCTGTCCGATGATAATTAGACCAGACGATGTTCGTGTTGCCCGCACAAGGGACGCCAAATGTCGGGCGCACCGCCGGGTCCCCGACAGTGCCGGGAAGCGAAGTTCCCTTCTACCTCCGAGCCGGCGAGGAATGGATGAGCACTCAGGGATCCGATGAGGTTTTAAAAGACTTTACTTATCACAGGTTCAGGCATACAAATCAGCAAAAGGAAAAACCCGATGCTTAGGATTCCAGGCTAGAACCCCAGCCACGTGTAGGCCAAGATGGCGACCACCACGTGCAAAGGCTTTGGGAAAGGAGAAGAACACTTCCAAGCAGGGCGACAGCTCACAGCGAGCACAGCCCCCAAAGAAGCGCGGGAGAGTGAAAACCGGCTAGTTTATACCCCCAGCAACTCAGACCTTCCTCCCATTGTTATGGAAAGCAGGGAGGGTCCAATGCCTTTAGGTAGTCCCTCCCTGCATCTCACCTAGGGCCTTTACTGTGCTAATGTTTTGAGCCGGAATGCCTTTGAAATGTAGAGAAGGGGGTTTCTGAGATGGCATGTCACTGTACCAAAGATCAACACCAATGCCAGTTAAATATTTCTCCAAGCCTTCACAAGTCTCCTCTACTTCATTGTAGTTTTATATTTTATCAGGGAGCCATGCTTGTTTGTTTGGAAGCAAACAGCATTTCTCTCTGGTCTAATTACTTAGGTGTCCTTACGTGGCCAGGCTAATATGCTGGTAAGATCTAGCTAGTCCCACGGTGATTGTGATAGCATGGGAGAATATTTATACCAGCTAGTACAGCATACATGGTCAGATAAACTGCCACATTTAGACTACCCCCTTATCTACGGAGTGATCTGCGGGAGGCAATCCAGAGCAGATGCAGCGGCCCTTAGGAGTCCTGCAACAAATGTGCATAAATTTTTATAATGTTTAATGAAACATGTTATGTGATTGTAAAACATATAATAATTACATAATTTACACAGACATTAGAAACATTTCATATACATAGACATGCACATGTCACAAAAAAGTTAAGAAACATGATCTATGAAACTCTGAAAGTATTCAGACAGAAATAAAAGATGACGTCAGAGTTACTGGTTATATTTCATTTCTTAATTTGGGGTTGTGTTTCTTTAAAAAATACAGAATAAATACCTATATTTATGGAAATTAAATATTACATATTTCTCAAAATTATTAATCAATACAAATGTTGATTTCTTAAAATATTATATATTGTTTATCCTTTGAGTAGTGAAGGTATTTAAGGAATGTCTGATAGTTGACACCAAATCACAGACCCACCTATTTTTATATAAATATACATTAACTAACTACAGTAAATTGAGAACGCCAGGTCCATTTCATGGATGAATTTTCATTAAAATTATCTGACAATGAAGTAGCTAAGGAAAAGTTCATTTTAAGGCATAAAACTCTATTTAGTTCATCTATGAATAATTCTTATACAAACAATTTTATATCTAATAAATGGATACATTTGTGTGTAAGTTAAAACTATAGGTATAAATTTATTTTTATGTGTTTAAATATAAAATATGCATGTAAAGGCAAATATTCAGCTGTTAGGACTAAATTGGAAGAGAAACTCCAGACCAAACAACTCTAGACCCACAGCTGCACCGCTCAGCCTCATGTGGAAGCAGCCCATGGAGCTCTAGAGGGTGGTAAATGGCTTGGCCAGCTCCTGGCCGAGTCCAACATAGCTCCAAGAGTTCGCTCATTTGTGACGGGGAGGGCCACACTGGCCAGACTTGGAGCAGGGATTTGGGCGCCTCCTCCCATTCCTCCAACTCCATGTCGGAAGACATGGCTGTAAGCTCTCAACCACCACAGCCAGAAACCCCAGAAGAGAGACACTCGGACCCACATTTGTGCTGGCGTGTGGCGCAGAGCAGCTGCTCAACAGTCAAATAATACTGGAAGTTAGGACCAGGTCCCTTCCCAGTGTTGGGCGCCACTGACTCCACCCACTGCCACGTTGCCTTTCTGCGCATGCGCAGAGTCCCTGGAGTGGTGTGATTGGGCTTTGTCCAATCAGGGCATGTTTCATCATCTCATCAGCTCATACAAGCTCATACGAGCTCATATGACCTGCGCCGGCCAATGGGAAGAGGACACGCCAACTCACAACATTTGCGCCAGCCAGTGGGAAATGGACACGCCGAATAGCACTGTATAAAAGCAGCTTGCACAAAGGATCGGAGTCCTTTCGCCATCACAAATTTGCAACTAAAAGAGCTCCAGTAAAGCGTGTTCTGAGAAGAATCCTGTTGTGGTCGCTCTTCACCATGGGCGGTCGAGGGCGTCCCACAAGTGGTGCCAAAACCCGGGAATTGCAACATCCAGGCACTAGACAAGGACCCCCGGTTTTCCCGGGAGGATTCAGAACTTAGACCCGTGGATAGGCAGTGCTGGTAAGTTCCCCCTCTGGATAAGTAACAAAGTAACATATGGTCAGGTTTGTTTTTGGTGTTGATGGCATAGATACTGCAATCCTTGTGCTTGTTATTTTTGTGCTTGGAGCCCTGCCGTTATTGAGAATGATCAGCGCCTGTCTGAAAGAAGACAGATGTGGTGACATTCTTCGCAAGGGAAGCAGGAGTCTCGCAGAGCACCCGAGAAAGCATGTCCGATTTAAATAGTAAAAGTGGAGGAGTTAAAAAGGGAAGGGAGCAAAAAAACAAAGCAAGGTGTACACAAAGAAAAACAAAGGCCTGATCAGGGAAAAAAGGTAACTAAGTCTCCAGGACAGTATCCAGTTCTGGATGAATTTTCTCAGGAAAAAAGGTAACTAAGCCTCCAGGACTGTATTCAGTTCTGGATGAATTTTCAAACTTGTTGATCTCAGAATCTGAGGAAGAAAGGGAAGATATGTTTAATTTAGAGGAAGAGGCAGAGTCAGAGGAAACTGCGGTGGATATGAGAGGGAAAGGTATGATCCAGAGCTTACCAGACCCCCGCCATATAACCCACAAAACAACAACTATGCAAAAAAGGTCTCAGCGCCCCCAGTTGAGGGCACAAGCCTCATTCCTCATAAAACTTGGAGAAAATTGGCTTTTGGACTTTCCTGTATTTGAGGACGCTACCACACATAATCGGTTCCATCAGCCAGTGGAATATAAGCAACTTAAAGATTTGGCTGAGGCAACCAGGAGTTATGGTGTTTCTTCGAGCTTTACCATAGCTCTTGTGGAACGCTTTAGCCCAAAATGCCAATAATGTTTGTTCTACTAATATAAAAGTAAAATGGAAAAATGTTTTGGATAACAAATGGTATGGACTGGACCCTGTAATGTCAGGATCCAGGGGAGCTGTTTGTGTTTTTCCACAGGACAAGGAAGATCCAATTTGGGTACCGGAAAACTGGCGCGCTTCATCCGTCAAGATGACAAGAGAGCTAATCATTCTGACGTTGCTAATGAATGTGCAGCAGAGCTTCGGAAGAAGGAATGACTTTGGGCGATAACCAAAAAATGACCGATGCCAGTGCCAATATGAAAAGTCAAACAACGAAAGCAAAATTACTGTGAATATCTTGTGGGCAGTTGGTCGCAGGAGACGGAGGACTTGTTATATCGGCAATTGATGGACATTGTTGCTCTTAACGCCATCCAAGTTGAACCCATTACCCTTGGGGATTTTACTGAGGGACTGTTTACTGCCTTTAATTTCTTTAAGGTATGGGTGGGGGTGGGAATTTTTGGTGCAATCTGCTGTGCTGGCGTATTCCTTTGCCTCTGGCTGTTATGCAAACTTAGAGCACGCCATGCCCAGGATAAAGCTGTAATCATACAGGCCATGGCAGCCTTAGAGCAAGGCGCATCTCCCCAGGTTTGGCTTGCTAGCCTCAAGAGAGATCTTTTAACATGGTCTTGGCACCAGGAGGTCTTGTTGCCATTGCACCCTGTAAGACATGTTTAATAGCACGTTACAGCCTTTGCACTCTTTAGGCTTAGTGCCATTGCACAAGGAAAGGTGTAATACTGTTGTCTCTTTCTCCAGGCAACCACCCTTGATCGGCTGGTGCTGAAGAAGTATAGGCCTTGATCGGGTAGATGCTTAGGTGTCTTTAATAAAAACAAAAAGGGGGAGATGTTGGGCGCCACTGACTCCGCCCACTGCCACGTTGCCTTTCCGGCGCATGCGCAGAGTCCCTGGCATGGTGTGATTGGGCTTTGTCCTATCAGGGCATGTTTCGTCAGCTCATCCGAGCTCATACGAGCTCGTATGACCTGGCGCTGGCCAATGGGAAGAGGACACGTCGACTCACACCATTTGCGCCAGCCAGTGGGAAATGGACACGCCGAATAGCACTGTATAAAAGCAGCTTGCACAAAGAATTGGAGTCCTTTCGCCATCATAAAGTTGAAACTACAAGAGCTCCAGTAAAGCGTGTTCTAAGAAGAATCCTGTTGTGGTTGCTCTTCACCGCAGGCAGTCGAGGGAGTCCCACATCCCAGGATTTTTCACATTTATACACTGTATACACTTCAAGGCAGGTTCTATCTCTGGCCTGTCATCCCAGTGAGCCTAGCAAGAAGCCCCGGGAAAACCCACACCATGAGGTCAGTCATTCTTAACATCTGGACTCCACAGTTCCTCAGAGCTCTACCTAAGAGAAAAACAGCTCTCTCCCTGTTGAGGTTCATCAGTAAAGCTTGAGATGAGAGCCTACTACTGAGAGTGTACCACCTACACAGCAGAGCCTGGCAAGCTACCTGTGTTGTATTTGATATGCCAAAACCCGTAACAATTATAGACCTCATTCCCATGACCTGAAGGAATGGTTTGAGACTCTTCGTGTTCCTGGAGTGAGCAGATATCTTGGCTACACTTACTTGCAATAGGATGTATGAAGATGTTACTGGTGCCAGCTTGAGCAAATTGATAAACAACAGGAAGAAAAGTGACACATGACAAGGAATAAATCTAAATTGAAGCATTAATTGTGTTTGGTTAATTCACCTTTAATGTAAGTTATTTCTTTACTATTGACCAAGAAATAACTTACATTACTAAGAACTTACATTACTAAGAACTTACATTCTTTACTATTGTTCTTGCTGTTTTCCCCAATATTAACAGAAAGCCTCACAATATATGTATTTAGTATTCTGTGTATGTAGCCAGGAGTTGAGCCCAGGACCTCATACATGGGAAGCAAGGCTTGGCCACTGAGTCCTATTTCCAGTCCCATTTTCTTATCCCATGTGCTATATCTTTTAATTAAAATTCCCAATTAGAAATACAGCAGTCACAGGAAATGGGAGTGGGAGATAGTTTCATACAATATACTATGGGTCATCAAAATACCTCTCAAACTAAATTTTGAGATTCTAGCATACTGTCTTGATACGAAAAACTATATTGAGATCACTGGGGAAAAATGGTGTATCCAGAGACCTCTTTGAATCGCACACTAGGGCCAGAGAAGCAATACAGTAGACAAGGTGATTGTCTCACATGCTGCCAAACTGGATTCCATCCCTGGAACCATGTGTGTTTTCCAAAGCCTATCAGGAGTGATTCCAGAGCAGAGCCCCTAGGCTCTGTGCTCAGTCTGGTCTAATACTCCACCCTCCTATCTCCCTGTCTCCAACTCACACTCATGGATAACATTAAGAAGAATGTGTTCCTTACAGTGATGATGCTGGGATGAGTTATCCATGTTTGGAGCTTTTAATATGATAGGTAGCCGTCTACTGTTCAGAAAACACAGCAGCATTACTATGGATAGTGAACAATATAAACAAGCAATCAAGAAATGTGCTTTTGGCAAAAGTTAACTACATTGACTGTCCAAAACTAAAATAAGCAAAAAAAAAAAAAAAAAAAACACTTCCGTCTGTAGTGTTTGACATTTTTGTTTAATTGCCATTATCTGTTAAAGTTTCACATTACTAAGTTTCAAGGTCATGCAAGGTATTAAATAGATCCTGGCTTTCAAAAAAAAAAAAAGATTACCAGTCTCTAGTTTCATAGATGATGTAAACACAGAAGATTTTTGAGTTAGAGACAAAAACAACATAACCCAGAGCAATATTAGTAGCTAAAATACCAGAATTTGTCACATCCTCCATCTCCAAATTCCATAGGGTGAGACAAAGAAGTCTAGGTAATACCTTTGTGTAATTACTGGAAAGGAAGTCCGCTGGATGACTGAATCTTTCAAAGTGCGTAATAGATGAGCTAACCTTACCTAGAGGGAGAAATCTGGATTCTATTGGGCAATAAATAAATATGACTTGCTCAGAGGGAAAATACTATTTTTCAAATTTATTAACTAAGCAAACGTCCATGAAAACCCCAGAAGTCAGTTTCTTTATTCACTCTCTCACACAGAAACATGAGAAACCAGTGAAGAATAATCCCTCAGTATTGATGTGATATCAATGAACATGGAGTTAGGAAGAGATATCAAAATTGATTACTGAGAGTCAGCTGGTCACTGCAGCACATTGCTGCAACCAAAAAATACATAGTTGGATATTAAAAAGCTATTTTAATTACTAGATAAAGAAGACTGATAGAATAACAAGACACACTTCAAATTTTTTCTTTTCAATTTTATGGGTGTGGGGATTTATTTGAACCACACTGAACCACACTGTACTCCCGGACTCATTCCTGACTCGGTGGTGCTCTGGGGCCTTATGTGGTGTCATGGGTTGAACCAGGGACAAATAAAAGCACCTTGTCTTCTGTACTATCTCTCTGGCCTAGATCTTCTTTTACATTGTATTGAAAATTGCTAGCTTTAAGAGAAAAATGACTAACTTTAACCTGTCTAGAAAGTGCAAATAAAAAAATGTTCTACACAGATGTAGTACACATTTCTCAATCCTGCCTTATATAAGATCTATAAAGAATGTACACAGCCTTTGCAGATTTTTGTTACATACATATATTACATAAATTATCAATGCACTTCATGCCAATACTTAAATTTGTATATCACTATTCCACCAAAGGAAAATATTTTGTATTCCTAACCCACAGAAATTTGTAAAGAAGCAAAATAACACAATAAAATACTTGAACTAATAGTATTTTGTTTTCATAGAAATTGCTTATGACTTGCAAGAAATCTACTCCTAGAAAGTCGTATACAAGTGAAGAATTGAAGAATATTTCAGTGAATAGTTATTTATTTAATTGGTTAATTTGCTTACAAATTATCTTAATTTTATGCCTCCTTACGTGTTAACATTTTTATGCATAAATTATGCTGAAAATTTTTAACTCTAAATATTCCAGGACTTTAACTGAAGCTGCATATAAAAATGAGCTAAACTAATTTCTCCATCTCTTTTTATTTTTTTTTTAAAATATCTTTTCTTTGTTAATTGAATCACCTTGAAATGCACAGTTACTAAGTTGTAAATGATGTGTTTCAATCATACAATGTTCTAAAACCTGTTCCTTCACCAGTGTACATTTCCCATCACCAATCTCCCCACTTTCCTTCCTGCCAATAAATGGTTTTAATTATAGTCTAGCAAAATCCGTGAGACTCTTTATGGCATATTGATAGAGGTGTAACTCCTTACTGTAATAGAACACTGAGGCAAAAATATCATGATTCTGGTATTGGAGATTTAGTGCCGGAAGTAAGTCACTTGCCTTGTTCACACTGACCGTGGTTCAACCCTGAACTTTGTATGATCTCATGAAAACCACCAGGGGTTTCTGAGCCCAGAGTTAGGAGTAATCCCTGACCACAACTAGGCATGGCCCCTAAACACACACCCGCGCACACACACACACACACACACACACACACGAATGCACGCACACACACATATAAAGAAAGTATTTCTATAATTTTTATGAAAAACGATAGTGGTGTGGTCACACCCAGAAGTACTCAGGAGTTACTCCTGGTTCTGCACTAGAAACCATTTCGGCAAGTAGGGAGGACATCTTGGATGCCAGGGATCAAACCTAGGTCAGCCATGTGCAATACAAGTTCCCTATCCACTGCACTATCTCTCTGGCCTCTATTTCTATAATTTAAAAGGATATTCACTCTATTGCGAGTGTATTTTTTTTTTTCCTCAATCCGGCCCAGGTATGCTGGTCCAGAGACTCTCACACATGGGGCAGAGCTGTTCCTTGCTCTCCCTGTGCACAGCCGTTCGTGAGGCAGTCGGGAGGCATGGCGGGTCCTAGCCCTGGTCCACCACTTCGGCAGAGCCTCACAACAAGCCAGACCACCCGTCCCTCACTCCACGGGCGCCGCCATTTTCCACTTTCGGACTTCCCTCTCGTCAGAACTCCACCCAGCAGACCAACCCATCACAGCCCGGCTCCGTGCGGGCAAGCGGCCGCAGCAGTTTATCAATTTTGCTTTATTTGGAGGTGTTTAAAAGAATTTGCCTCCCGCTCGGCAAGCCTGGCAAGCTTCTCGTGTTGTATATGATATGCCAAATTCCAGTAACAATTATATTAGGTCATTCCCATGACCTAATATAGTGGTTTGAGGCTCTTTATGTTCCTGTAGCAAGCCGATACCCCCTGGCTCTACTGGCATGAGACAGGACATATGGAGATATTACTGGTGCCCGCTCTAGCAAATAGATGATCAACGGGAAGATAATGATCGTGATCGTGATCGTGATTCACTCTATTGCTTCTCTGGACACAGTTCCAAATAAAACAGTATGTTTAAATCCAGACAACCCTAACAGTGAGTGTTAATGTAGAAAAACCAAAAACAGATGTCATTGTTTCAGGATTTAATTGAGCAAGTTTTTGATACGATATTGACATCTCTGGACAAGGCCATGGATGAAATAAATCTGAGTTCATGATCTGCAACGTGGACCAAGACTTTTATATGGTGGGGTGTTGGGGACATGCTGTGCTCCACCTGGGTATGCTCAGGGCTTACTCCTGGCTCTGTGCTCATTAATTATTCCTGGGAAGGCACATGGGACTATGTGTGGCTCTGGGGATAGAACCAGGGTTGGCCAGATGCAATATAAGCATTATTACCCTTGTATTATCTGTCTGGTTCAAATCAACATATTTTCATTTTACTTTTTAAAATTTTATTTATTTTATTCCTTACTTTTTTATTATACCACAGTTAGATATATAGTTACAAAGATGTTCATGTTTGGTTTTCAGTCGTAATGTGTTGCAACACTCATCCCTTCACCAGTGCCCATTTCCCACCACCAATGTCCCTTGATTCCCTCCGCCTTCCCAAAGCTTGCATCTTTAGCTGGCACTTTGCCTCTTCTCTCTCTCTTTCTCTCTCTCTCTCTCTTGCATACATTGTGGGCTTGCAATATAAACATTTAGAGGTTATCATGTATATCCCTTTGCCTACATTCAATGCTCAGTTCTAGGCTGGTATTATCACTTCCAGCAATAATTAGCATACTGTTCCCTTCTCTGTCTTACCTAACCTCTGACTCCCACACACTTGCAGTAGATTCCACCCACTGACAAGATCTCCTGATCCATGTTTTGCCTGGCCTTGGAATTTGGTATCATACTACTGTTTTTATATCCCTCAAAAGAAAGCAGTCATCCTATATCTGTCCTTTTATATCTGACTAATTTCACTCAGCATGATCCTCTCTATGTCCATCCATTTATAGGCAAATTTCATAAGTTTGTTTTTCCTAACAACTGCATAGTATTCCATTGTGAAGATGTACCATAGTTTCTTTATCTAGCCATCTGTTCTCAGACACTCTGGTTGTTTCCCACAGATCCTCCACTAGGATGTCTCCCTCTCTCCCTGCCACTCTGCAACTCTCCTTCCACCTGCCAACTCAGGTGTGTGATCCTCTGTGCATATTTTCATTTAAAAAATTGGAATTTTATATAAAAAATTAACTTTCAGATAAAAAAACATATATCTGTGCTCTTTCTAGAACCGCAAATCCAGATCCATATAAATGTAGTATTCTTAAAGTCAGGAAAAAAACTAACAGTGTCAATAAAGAAAAAATACACACAGATGTCACATGTGTCAGGATTTACTTGAACAAGTATTTGATACCACATCAACATAGGAAATAATACCATAATTAAGACCATATATTTCCATCAAGAACATGTTAATAAATCCATCCTGAAAGCTTAAATTATAATGTATATATACATATATATTTTTTTTCCTCAATCTCAATTAGTTTAGTGCCTGCATTTTCAAGAACAATTACATTTCAAAATAAAACTGTTATTTCATTTGCTAGTAAAATGATATTATTCCTTGAAACTAAGGGACAAGCCATTTGTTTTTCTTGAATAAATCAGTATAGATATCCAAAACTGATTTATTGAGTTTGAGTTGCCAGAAATAGAATGTAACATGTACTTTTACCAGTGCTGATATTTGAGATTCTATCCAATACAGCAGCTATATAACGATAGTGATTGAATAGATAGTATTAGCTCTGTCCCTGAAATTTTTCTATGACTCATCAATAGGTGCAGGGAAAGTGATTCCCATTAGGAAATGAGGAGATACAAAGAGAAGTATTCATTTGCTCTCAAGTTCCCACAGATAGTCAACAACTCTAAGAACTGGCTGGAATGTTAAAGCACACATTTAGCAAGGCCTGGATGTCAATCCCCAGAATCACATGATCCTCTTTTTAACACTAAGCTTGGCCACTTGGCCCTGTGGCTCCTAAGCACTACTATTTCAGTACAGTCAGCTGTGCCAGCAGAGTTGTACAGATTATAGAGCAGGGCTTATTTAAAAAATAAGTTGAAAGAAAGAATCAGATGAAAGATAAATCGAAATCATAAATCAAATTTAAGGATGGGCATTTTAAGAACTAAAGTCACTAGATCACTAGACATACATTGTTCATCGATTTCCTGAGTGGCACCAGAAACATTTCCAAGAACTAAAGTATGTATGTAAATATGTAAGTGTCAGGAATTTCTTTGAAAATAAAAGAAGATATCAGTTGTTTGAACAAGCACTTCTGATAAGGTTATATCTCCAGAACAAAACTGATCAGTTATTCCCAGAGCACCTCACAAGAACCAATGAGTCACTGAACACATTCTAAGTCAACCTCATGGAGACAAATTGGAGAGATTAAACACAACCAATCATTCAAAGTTTAGAAAGAAAAGTGAATCAAACGTGATTGTTTGATCAAACGGCAGTTTAGAAAGAAAAGTGAATCAAACATGTTTTGACACCACCATGAATAGGAAGGTAAACAGAGTGGCATTGCATCCACTACTTGGGATTTTCATATTGAAAATAATATTTCATATTGAAATAATATGCTATTATAAAATCTACACGCACACCATTATTTTTATATAACTAATTCAGAAAGGAAAAATACAAACGTAGAATAGTATAATAGGTATTCAAGTGTTTGGCAGATTACAACAAAGAGATTAAGGAATAAGGAAATAATATGAATCAGTAAAATCCTATAATTTTCTCATAGAAATCAGTGCCTATGAGGGACAGAAATATGTAATTAGGAAATAAAAGTGACCTTTCTAGAAGACTAGTTTGCCTTTTTCCAAGTTCAGTTTGCTAGGTGTTTCTCATTTGACCTGAACCCTGAGTTATCTCACTGACCATAGCATGTAAATATGTGTAGGAAAAAGCTTTGCGTAGTTAACATTCTGTCATCGGCACTTTCAATCTGTCATTTTCTTGTTGAAAAGCATGCACGTTACGGATACCTTAGAGTTTACAGTGCATAATAGAAAAAAGGATTAAACAACATGTTTTACCAACATTTTCCAAAGCATAATAAGGACTAAAACAAATGTATGCAGAGAAAAGAACTGAAAATAGATTTATCTAGACACTAACCTTTGGGATAGGGAAAGAAATCATACTAGAGTTTTTACTTGAACATTTCTTTTTAAATTTCTCTTTGTTTTGCTTCTTTGGTCACACCTGGTGATGTTTCGGGTTACTCCTGGCTGTGCACATAAGAATTACTCCTGATCCTGCTTGGTGGACCATATGGGTGGACCATAAGGGATCAAACTGAGGTCAGCCTCGTGCAAAGCAAATTCCTCCCTGCGATGCTATTGCTCAGGCCGCTGTTTTTCAATTCTTTTTTGAGATTTTTTCAAATTTTAAAAGCTTTGCTGGGCTGGAAACATCTGAAATGCCCTTAGAAACTGGCATATTAAATCATTTATTTAGTATAAATTTAAAGGGGCTGAAAATTGTATTGAGTAATTTTGAAGCTAGATTTTATATACACGAAAATTATTTTAAATTAGATATACAGTATCTTTTTTCCCAATTTCAGCCTCACTTGGATCAGATAACATGGCATATAATCCTGTTTTTTTTTTTTTTTGGCTTTTGTGTCACATTTGGGCATTTTTTTTTTTTTTTTAGGCAATGCTCAGGTGCAGGGGATACATCTGGTTCTGCACTCAGGAATTACTCCCCGTCATGCTTGAGGGACCATATGGGAAACCCAGGATAGAGCCTGGGTCAGCACAGCCCTGTGGCAGGCAAGTGCCATAATTGCTGCGCTCTTTGTTCCCAACCCTGTGCTATTTTTATATTGAGCATTTACTGTTTGTACTTCTTTAGTAATCATAATCTTGCTTTGGGATTTAGTCTATTAATTATTCTATATAACTAAAAATTTTATTGCTCTGCTTCTTTTCAGTTGTAGGGTCACACCCAGTGGTGCTCAGGTCTTATTTGTGACTCTGACTCAGAAATCAACCCCTGATAGGCTCAGGATAGAATCACAGATGGTGACATGTAATACAAGCACTACTGCCACTGTGCTCTGACTTAGTCCCCTCATTGCTACGTTTTTGAATGGGTAAGTAGATTTAAAAATTAGAATACTCAAGATTCTTATTTATTTATATAATATTTGAATAACTAATATTTATAACTGCTCCATTCAGAGATGTCTGTTCCATTGAGAGTAAATGGGGCCTCTGGAACTAGTTCATTTTTCATAAAGATAGTTTTCTTTAGATTCAGCTGTAGACCTATCGTTCCACATTCTCGGTCAAAGTCAGCAAGCATTTGTGCCGCTTGGCTAATGTTTGGTGTTTTTAGAACAATATCATTGGTGAAGCGGAGGTAGTGTAGTTGCCAACTGTCTATCTTCACTCCCATTCCTTCCCATTCTAATTGTCTCATGATGTTCTCAAGGGTGGTGCTGAAGAGTTTTGGTGAAATGGTATCACCCAGTTGAACCCCTCTATTGACATCAATGATCACTTCCGTGTAGAATGGTGAGAGCCTGGTGGTGAATCTGTAACACAGCTCATGAAGGATCTCCGATGTATTGGGTTTGAACACCCTGTTTGGCTAGGGCTGCAATGACCACTTCAGTCTCCACAGAATCAAAGACTTTCTTTAAATCAATGAACATGAGACAGAGCGGCAACTTGTACTCCCTACAAACCTCAATGAGCTTGGTTACCATGTGGATATGGTCGATTTTGCTGAATCCTTTTCGGAAGCCTGCTTGCTCACATGGTTGTCCTTCATCTAGTGTTCTGCAAATCCTGTTCAGGATGACTCGTGTAAACAGCTTGTAGATGACGGACAACAGGCAGATGGGGCGATAGCTGCCTATGTCGTGAATGTCTCCCTTCTTGAACAATAGAACTGTCCTGCTGGTTTTCCATTGGGAGGGCACCTTGCATTTGGACAGATAGTGTGTGAAGAGCCGAGCAATTGTATTGGAAGTGTACCGATGGCAGATTTTCAGGTGTTTGGATTTGACTTTGCTGGGACTGGTGCTGTTACCTTCTTTACTGACGAAAAGGAATGTCGTATTTCAGAAGGAAGAACATTGGGAATGACATATTCATCCTGTGGAATTTGGTATGTGGGCAGTGGACATGGCTATCTAAGAGATCTGAGTAGAAGTCATGGATAATCTTATGCATTGCCTTTCTGGAAGATGTGATAGATCCATCAGGGCATCAGAGTGCAGTTATCTTGGTCTTATAGTTGATGAAGGACAGGCGGGCATTACGAATGCTTTTCCCGGCTTCTGCTGAATCTTCCAGTATTTCTGCTCTTCTGTCTTTGAGGTCTTCTTTTATCGCTTCTCTGCATCGCTTTACAAGCTTGGACGTTAGCATTTGGTCGCCTGAGACTCGTGCCTTGCCATGTTGACGAATGAGCTCGAGAATTTCTGAAGACAGGCGTCCTTTTGTGTCTTTCTCTTGGCATTTTTCGCACAATCATGGAGGTGCTGAACCAGTCAGTGTATTCTTCATCGATGTTGTAAATGATGGTATCTTCTCATATTGCTGCAATGGTGCCAAAGAGTTCCCAGTTGGTGGTCGTTCTGGGAGTTCTCTTCTTAAACTTTACAGCCTTATTAGAAAAAGACCAACAAAAAGGAGCCCAACCCAGGCAGAAAAAAAGGAAATAATAAAACTTAGAGAGGAAATCAATGAGTTGGAAACCAAAAAAACAATCCAAAAGATTAATGAAACCAAGAGCTGGTTTTTTGAAAAAATAAACAAGATTGACAAACCATTGGCAAGACTTGTAAGGGCAGGGAAAGAGAGAACCCAAATAAACGGAATCAGAATAAAAATGGTGATATCACAACAGAAACCACAGAAATCCAAAAGATCATCAGAGATTACTTTAAGAGCCTGTATGCCGTGAAACATGAGAATCTAGAAGAAATGGATCAATTCCTGAAGTCCTATAACCTCCCACGGCTGAAACAAGAAGATCTCCAATACCTGAATAAGCCTATCACCATAGAGGAAATAGAAACAGTAGTTAAAAGTTTCCCAAACACAAAAGCCCAGGTCCAGACGGATTCCCTCTACAAACCTTTAAGGAGGACCTACTGCCAATCGTTTTCAAGCTCTTCCAGGAAATAGAAGAAACAGAAACACTCCCAAACAGCTTCTACGGGGCATATATCACCCTGATACCCAAAACAGGGAGAGACAACACAAAGAAAGAAAACTACAGACCAATATCCCTGATGAACACGGATGCTAAGATCTTCAACAAAATACTAGCAAACAGAATCCAAAGACTCATCAAGAAGATTATACATCATGACCAAGTAGGATTCATCCCGGGAATACAAGGATGGTTCAACATTCTCAAGTCAATCAACATAATACATCATATCACTAAGAGAAAAAATCAAAACCATATGGTCCTATCAATAGACACAGAGAAAGCATTTGACAAGATCCAGCACCCATTCATGATTAAAACGCTCCAGAAAATGGGAATTGAAGGGACTTTCCTCAAGATAGTTACAGCCATCTAACAAAAGCCCACAGTGAGCACCATTTTAAATGGGGAAAAGGTGAAAGCCTTCCCCTTGAGATCAGGGACAAGACACGGTTGCCCACTCTCACCTCTTTTATTCAATATAGTACTGGAAGTACTTGCCATAGCAATCAGAGAAGAAAAGGACATCAAGGGCATCCAGATAGGCAAGGAAGAAGTCAAGCTATCATTATTTGCAGATCACATGATATTATACCTAGAGAACCCTAAACTCTCGACCAAAAAACTCCTAGAAACAATAGACGCATATAGTAGAGTGGCAGGATACAAAATCAACACCCAAAAGTCGGTGGCTTTCCTATATACAAATAACAAAATAGAAGAAAGGGATATTAAGGAAACAATTTCATTCAGAATTGTGCCACAGAAAATCAAATACCTAGGAATCAACTTACCCAAGTGTGTAAAAGACCTGTACAAAGAAAACTACAAGACACTGCTCCAAGAGATAAAAGAGGACACAAGGAAATGGAAACATATTCCCTGCTCATGGATGGGGGAGAATCAACATTGTCAAAATGGTAATACTCCCTAGAGGTGTGTACAGATTCAATGCAGTCCCTATAAGGATACCCATGAAATTCTTCAAAGAAATTGACCAAACACTCCTGAAATTTGTATGGAACAATAAACCCCCAAGGATAGCTAAAGCAATCCTCGGGAAAAAAGAAGATGGGAGGCATCACCTTTCCCAATTTCAAACTGTACTACAAGGCACTAGTAATTAAAACAGCATGGTATTGGAATAAAAACATACCTGTGGATCTATGGAATAGAGTTGAGTATCCTTACACCCACCCTCAAAGACAGATCAGTTAATCTTTGATAAAGGTGCAAAGAGTCCAAACTGGAGTAAGGAAAGCCTCTTCAACAAGTGGTGTTGGGAAAACTGGGCAGCGACATGTAAAAAATTGAATTTGGACCTGTGTCTAACACCATGCACAAAAAATCAGATCAAAATGGATTAAAGATCTCAATATCAGACTTGAATCCATAAAGTACATTGAAGAAAATATAGGAAAAACCCTCCACGATATTGAAGCTAAAGGCATCTTCAAAGGTGAAACATCACTGACAAAGCAACTAGAAGAAAAGATAAACATATGGGACTACATGAAACTAAAAAGCTTCTGCACCTCAAAAGAAACAGTGACTAAGATACAAAAGCAGTCCAACGAATGGGAAAGAATATTCACCCAATACCCATCTGATAAGGGGTTAATATCCAGGATATATCAGGCACTGGTAGAACTTTATAAGAAGAAAACAAACAAGCCCATCAAAAAATGGGGAGAAGAAATGAACAGAAACTTCAGCAAGGAAGAAATTCGAATGGCAAAAAAACATATGAAAAAAATGCTCATCATCACTAATTATCAGAAAGATGCAAATGAAAACAACAATGAGATACTACTTTACATCACAGAGACTGGCACATATTCAAAGGAGCAAGAACAACAAGTGCTGGCGTGGGTGTGGGGAAAAGGGGACACTCATCCATTGTTGGTGGGAATGCCGGCTGGTACAGCCTTTCTGGAAAACAATATGGACATTCCTCCAACGACTAGAAATTGAACTCCCATTTGACCAAGCCATACCACTCCTGGGAATCTACTCTGGGAAACCAAAAATACGCAGTGGAAACACCATCCCTACTTTGATGTTCATAGCAGCATTATTCACAATAGCCAGAATCTGGAAGCAATCAGAGTGCCCAAAAAATCGATGACTGGATAAAAGAGCTTTGGTACATCTACACAATGGAATACTATGCAGCTATTAGGAAAAATGAAGTTGTAAAATTTGCCTATAAATGGATGGACATGGAGAAGATTGTGTTGAGCGAAATTAGCCAGAAGTAGAGAGACAGATACAGAATGACTGCATTTATCTGCATGACATAAATATATATATGTACATATTATTATACCAATATCCAAGGTCAAGTGAAACATATATCAGGAGGTCTTGTCAAAGATGGAAATTATCACAAACGTGTGGGAATCAGAGGCTAGGTAAGACAGAAAATGGAACAATGTGCTAACAATTGTCGAGGGTACTAATGCCAACCTAGAACTGTGCATTAAATAGATGCAAAAGATACACATGACAACCCTTTAATGTATGTTCTGTAATCCATAGTCTGGAGGGAAAGGAAAAGAGAAAGAAAGAGAAATGGAAAGAAATAAAGAACCTGCCATGGAGGAGGGTGGGGAGGGGGATTGAACCGGGGACATTGGTGGTGGGAGATGGGCACTGGTGGCGGGATGGGTGCTGGAACACTGTATGACCAAAACCCAAATATGAACTTTTTAATTGTATATCTTTTTTAATTGTAAAAATAAAAAAAATTTAAAAAAAAACTTTTGCAACCTTTTCTCCCAGTTGCGTGAAGTAGAATTTTGCACAAAGGAGACGGTGGTCTGATCCTCTTGGAATTTGGGGACAACAGCAACATCGGACAGACAAAACTGTTGATTGAAGATGATGTGGTCAATTTCATTTTGGAACTGTCCACCAGAAGATTCCCATGTCTAACGTTTTGCTTCAGCCTTCTGGAACTGTGCGTTCCCATGAATTGTTTTGGTGGACATGATGAACTCAGATAGTCTCTCACCCTGTTCCGCTTCATTCTAGGTCATGGGTCCCCATGTGGAGTTCTTTAGCCGATCTTCTCGGTCCTATCTTGGCATTAAAATCACTGACTATGATCTTGTAGAAGGTGTGATCTTTTTATAGAACTCCTCCAGTTCCATGTAGCATTTCTCAATTTCATCTTCCTTATATGTGGATGTTGGTGCACTCACATACAATATTTAACATAATACATGACTCTAAAAGTTTGATTAATTTAGGGAACCTCTGATTTTTTGAAGGACTTTTATAGACTATTTCTAGGACTATTTATATTTGCCCAATGTTGGATGAATGGATACACAAGATGAGTAGATGAATTATAAGTGCATAATGAGAATCTATTCAACTTTTTAAAAAAGGAAATCAATTCTTGCAACACTTGGAAGGTGTCATACTAAGCAAAACGACTCATAGGAGAAAGACAACAGATGATCTCAATCATGATCGGGGTATATAGACAAAGCAAAGGAAGAAAACAGATAAATCAAAATAAAAACAAACCCTTGAACTTAGACTTCAGAACTAAAGTTTTCAGAGATGGAGTTGGGAGTACTTTAAACATTCTGTTGAAATGTATTTTATACTGGACAAATATTGGTCATATGGCCTCTGCCTGAGTGAGGTTACAAGAAGATGTTAAATTCTCCTTATAACTTATCCTTATGTGCTTTGCTCTGTCTACTTCATCAGATTCTTTTGAACCCATGTTTTATACAAGTGATCACTTGGCTCTGGTGAACTATAAGACTCAACGTTTTAGTGAACCTGGTAAACCCTCCAATGCTGATTTGTAAAATAATATTCATTTAAAAAATTTAACTGTGAAATTATGGAAACTTTTCTGAAGTACTGTGAAAATTTCATGAGGTTAAATAAATCAAAATTTTAAAATACTACTTTATAGTATATTAATATTTCCTTGATAATAATGAAATAAATTATAATAATTTATAATTGATAATAATAAATAAATTTAATAATGAAAAAGTGCTTTTTCATTATTAAAACCTATTACAATACTACATTATTATAATCTTTATCTAACATTGTACACTACATATAAAGCTATTTCCATCTATTCACATTTATTGTTATTCATTAAAGTAAGCATAAAGCAATCAACATAATAAAGAAAGAATAAAAAGATAATTTCCAGAACTGAGAAATGAGTAAGAGATTGTATAAAGGTGAGAGAAAAGGAGCATTTATATCCAAGATTGACCTCGGGAATTACTCTACTAGAAAAACATAAGTTGGAAACTTACATTTGATGTTGAGATGTTGAGAACGTAAGGTGGAAACAAAAATGAACACAAATGTCCAGTTCTTATAGTATGATAGTAAAGCATTCTTAGCAAAATTAGATTCTTCCTACCTCTTGTATCACTTGTATCACTTGTCTTCCTGTTGTTCATTGATTTGCTCTAGTGGACTTCAGTAATGTCTCCATTTAATGGGAATGAGGTCCATTATTGTTACTGTTTTTGGCATATTGAATAGACCACTGGTAGCTTTCCAGGTTCTGCTGTGGCCCTGGGTTTATTTCAGAGTCTGCTGTTAGGCTAGAAGCATTCTTGTCTCCTTCCTTTTCTCCTCCCTCAGTGGAAAGAGTAATTTTTTAACAGGACAGGTCTTCAGGTCCATTGATTACTGGGCTTGAAATTGCCTTCTCTCGAGGGTGGAGCTCTGACGAGCCAGGCTTGACAATCAAAATATATCGGTAAATTAGAAGTATTAACACATTAAGTTACACATGTCTTATATATCTTAACCAGTATTAGAATTTCTTTCATTTTTGCTAAACACATTTTACCATTAAAAATAGACATTTGTGGGGCTGGAGCGATAGCCCAGCGGGGTAGACCATTTGCCTTGCACGAGGCTGGCCCTTGTTGGCCCAGGTTCAATCCCGGCATCCCATATGGTCCACCGAGCACCACCAGGAGTGATATCTGAGTGCAGAGCGAGGAGAAACCCCTGAGCATTGCCGGGTGTGACCCAAAAAGCAACAAAAAATAGACATTTGCATTCATAGTTGGCATAAAGAGAATGAATAATTAAGCCATTATCTTTTGCATTTATTATCATCTATATATGTGTGGTGTGCTCAATCAAGGAAACAGCAAACTAAGATTAGGATATGAAAAACAGACAGGATGAATGTTTAAGAAAGGACTTTTTAGTAAAACTATTAATATGGACACATTGGATTTCACTGAACACTTTGGTATTTGGGATCTTTCTACTACCTTTGTGGAAAACACTGTATTAAAAGATTTAAGAGGGTAACATGTGTGTCTTGGCTGCACCCAATTGTCGTTCAGTTTCTGGCACCACCTATGTCCCCTGAGCACTGTTGAGTGTGGCCCTCAGACAGACAAGTGTTGTCATCCTTTTTCTGCAGGGTAATCATTTTAACAGTACCTCTAAAAGGCAGACTTCTTGCCAGAAGTTCTTTTGTATTATAAAGGGTCTGATATAACGATGAACAATCAATAGAATATTTTCCATTTTTCTGTGACTAAAATATCAACATAAAATTCCCTCTATCAAAAAATATTTAACATGGATTTAGAGTTCAGAGAATCTAGTAACAAGTTCTTTTGTTTCAGCTTAACACTACTTTTCTTACCAATGCTAGAAAATACCACCTTATTTAGTAAGCTCATTTTAAAATATACAAATGTTCTGTTAATAAGATAATAACTTGTTTCTTTATCCTGCCAAAGTATTTAATGCTTTTAGACAGTCATAGTATGCCAGTTTAATAGATGTACTAATAAAAAAAACAGAGCTTTAGATTTATATATCATGCAGAGCGAATCTGTGTTTAAATGCATCAGGGGCTCCCTTTGCTAGTTGGCTAGCAATTAATCATGATTACAGTGTTTGACTGCCTAATGCCTACATACCATTACATATAGACTGCTTTTCTAAGTCTGATAGATTCCACATTTCACTGTATATTTTAATTCTATCAAAATGAGACTGGAATTTAGCTTATCCATCCTACCCAGTATTTTTCATTAAATAAAAGGCTCAACTGTTTAATTGGTAAGAAGGAAAGTGTATATGAAGCAATATAGTAAATATCCCCAATGTAGTTATGTTCTTACTCTTCATAAGTTCCTGATAAAATTACTGATATTCCAGACCATATTTTATTCTAAGTGTATAATCTGGATGCTTGCTTAAGACTATTTCATGTTTATGGTGGCATTATCTGTTTATTTATTTATCTATTTATTTATTTTTTATTTACTTATTTTGATTATTTTATTACATTACCTTTAGATATACAATTATAAGATGCTCATGTTTATGTTTTGGTTACACAATTTTCCAATAGTCATCCCTCCACCTGTGCCCATCTCCCATCACCAATGTCCACACCTCCCTCCCCCCTCCCCAGCCCGCCTCCATGGTGGGTTCTGTATCTCCTTTCTCTCTTTCTATCTCTCACTATTGCTTCCCTTTCCTACACATTGTGGATTGTAGTATATCCTAGGACATGATTGGTTCCACTAGTTTGAAGTACTGCACGGCCGCATGCGTGGTATAACAAACTAGTGGGAGTTTGATGTACTTGGGGAGCCTCATGGTCAGCTGAGCTAGGAGAGAGTTGGATGCCAGCTCTCCCCATTGTGTCTGAGTCTCTGCATGCTAATGCCAGTCACTCTGGGGCAGTTCTTGGGCAGGGCCATCAGACATCCAGGACGAGATAGAGAGGGGAAGGCATGGCTCCAACTCCATCTAATGAATGCCCGGTGACTACCTGGGCTTCAACTTAGCTACTCTGTTAATCTAGTCTTGAGATCAGCGTCTCTCCTGGGCAGACTCTGATGTGCTGTGGTGGCGACTATTGTGATGGGGCGAGTCTCATCTGGCTGCTTCTAAGGCCCCACAGGGTGATGGGCCTATTCCCAAAACCCATATTTCCTCCTGGAATATGGCAGCATTATTAAATACTTAAAATGACAGAGGCTATTTTGGGGTTCTAAAGCCCCCTAAATGATAAATAATTAAAAATGAAAGTTCATGGTTAAAGTTCATGGTTATTTTCACAAATATAGAAGGAAATGACAATTCATAATTTTTAAAGTGGATTCAATCTGATCAAAACAGAGTCTCATGAAAAATTAAGCGACCTATTTCAGTAGCTTAAAACAACAATCTAAAATTGTTGCCATTCCCAGACAGAATATCTAGAGATGGCTGCAGAAGTGGGGTGGCAGGAAAGGAGAGCGAGGCTTTATTGCAATTAGTGTCCAGTATGAAAAATTATATTAGAGTGCTTCTTTTGGTTACTATGCTATTGCAATATTAATAACAGTTGAACTTATTTTCAAGCAAATCAATAATGTCATAAATATCTCTAATTAATATGATATAGAATGAAAATAGACTCACATCTTGCTCTAATTTGGTGAAAATTGAGTACCTAGGAAAAAGATAATATGTATCTGATAAACATAGCAGATATGAAGATTTTTAATTTCTTCATATCTTGAGTATTCTTATTGGGTTTCCTTTAGCTGGCACCCTACATACCTCTTGAATATTGAGGTAAGCATTCTTTAGTCCAGGTTCTTCTCAGCAATGATAGCCTTGACAGTTTCTTATCATCAGGGTTTTCTTCTTGCCCTTCTGGGACCCCAATGATCCATATGTTATTCCTTTTGCCTTCATACCAGTATCTCTTGTTGTCTGTTCATTAATTGTCTTTTTTTCCATCTTCTGCTGTTTTTGTAGAGAATCTTTGGAATTCGTCTTGGAGATCACTAATTCTTTCTTCAGCAATTGTTACTCTGCTATGAAGCCTTCCAGTGTGTTTTCATTTCATTTACCACATTTTTAATATCTGTCATTTCTGTTTGTATTTTGGTCTGCACTTCCTCATTACTTCTTTCCTTTCCTCTTGTATTTTGTTAATTTTGTATTCAAATGCTTCTTTGAGTTCCTTAGGCATCCTTAACAATTATTTCTGCAATTCCTTATCAATGAGGTTATACAACTCATCATTATTGCTTGGCTCATCTGGGCTAGTGACTTCACTCACTGAGCTTGATAGAATTCTGCATTGCTTAATCATTATGACTATTGTAGGTTGCAAATGTGTGTTCTTGGGTGGCTAGATAGTAGAGTTAGTAGGTTTCTGGGTTATTTGCAGAGTTTGGGTGGGTGGCCAGGATTGTAGGGACAAATGCTTACTGGTACCTCATGTAAGATAAATATTAAGTAGTTCTATTTTTTGAACTACTTACGGTTTTGAGTTTGGGAATGTGGGTGACTGGTTCTGGCCTGTTCCCTAGGTTTGATTAGTTCCACAGGAGATGCAGGGATCCACACACACCTGTAGGAGGGATAGGAGGTGTTCCCAGAGGAGCAGGGATGAAGTGCTTGTGGGAGGTTCTGGGGCCGTGTGCCTCGGTCCCGTTGGTGAAAGTGTCTTTCTTTTTTTTTTTTTTTTGCTTTTTTTGGGTCACACCCAGCAATGCTCAGGGGTTACTCCTGGCTCTGCACTCAGGAATCACTCCTGGCAGTGCTCGGGGGACCATATGGGACGGGGATCGAACCCGGGCCGGCACAGGCCGGCCGTGTGCAAGGCAAACGCCCTACCGCTGGGCTATCGCCTCCAGCCCCTCGTTGGTGAAAGTTTCGGCCTGTTCCCTGGGGCTGGTTAGTCTGTGGGAGACGCAGGGATCACACACACCTGTAGGAGGGACTGGAGGCATTCCTGGAAGACAGGGATGATTTATTCTATGAAAAAATACCTTACCATAAATAAGCCATATTCATGAAACATTCAAGAATGCATTTTAGTTACTTCATTAATTTATTTTTTTTAGTTTATTGGGTCACACCTGGTGATGCTTAGGGGTTACTCCTGGCTTTTCGCTCAGGAATTACTTCTGGCAGACTTGGGGACCTGGAATCGAAACCCGGTTGGCCGCATGCAAGGCAAATGGATTCCTTCTGTGCTATCGCTCAGACCCTGAAGAATGAATTTTAATACATACTTAAAACACAAAAATAAACAAGCATACTTCTCCTTAAAAAATTGATTTTTTAACAAAGTACAATAGTCTTAAAATTCAACACTTTTACAAGGATATTGAATTTATAGGGATTGAAGAGATATTACAGGGATCGGGATCTTGCTTGACACAAAATCAAGCAAACATGGCTCAATGTAAGAACCACATATGGACCCCCAAACACAGCTAGAAGAGATTGCTGCGTACCACAAGTAGTGGTCTCTGCACACAGACCAAGAGTAAGCCTTGAGTACAGCTTTTCTCCAAAGAATGTTTTAATAGATAAGACGAAGAGTAAAAACTAGATAGAAAACAAGGTGATTCCAAAATACATGTACACAAAATAGAGAGAGCCATAAGAAGAGAGGCACTGATTCATTTTAAAGTTATAATGTGTGTATATTTAAAAAATTCTTTCCTCCAATTTATAATTATGTGGATAGATAGCACTGCTTACTTTCCACAGCAAGGTCTATGTACTGCCAACCTGTCAACTGCTTTTAAATAAGGAGGATAAAATAATAGGTCTCATATATTGCTTATATGGGTCTTTCATTCGGCTAGTTGTTGCTTTTATTTTGGTGGGTGTACCAGCTGAGAACGCAGAGAGGGAGATTTGGTCGTGGCAGCAGAATACTGCAAGGTCCCTTTTGTTAGTGGAAGAGAGATATTAGCACTTTGCTGGTGGGTGTGCTGTATAACATTAAATTATTTTAAAAAAGTATATTTTACATATACTTATACATATACATATGTACTTCTGGAACATATAATTGTTCCAGAAGCTCAATGTTACAAGTGTTCAAGTAGTGTACATTTCTCTACACTACTATAAATAATGGCTAGCTCAGTTTAGAATAAAGTGCTATTAACTGAATACCTTCCCATGTTGCTTAACCATAAAACATTGAAAATAACTTCCTCAGATAGTCAGATAACTTAGAAAAGCAGATCATAATTCACACACTATCACTTCACTTGTATCACTTACTTTCCATTGTTCATCGGTTTGCTCAAGCGGGCACCAGTAACATCTCCATACGTTCTGTCACATGCGGAGTGTAACCCAAGGGCAACTGCTCTCTCCAGGAACATGAGGAGCCTCAAATCATTCCTTCAGGTCATGGGAATGAGGTCTATAATTGTTACTGATTTTTGACATATAAATACAACACGAGTAGCTTGCCAGGCTCTGCCATGCAGGTAAAATACTCCTGTAGTAGCCTCTTATCTCATGCATGCATTGATGAATCGGGGAAAGATCAATTTTTCTGCTGGGTGCAACTCTGATGAGCTGTGGAGTCCAGATGTTGAAACCAGCTCTCAAGGTTCACAAACTTTAAAAAACATTAAAGCTCTGAAGAGGATAGCTCATCTCAATTCCCTGATTTCATACGCAGCCCCACCTCACGCCCCTACCTGGTATGGCCCTAGTGAAAACCACCAGTTAGGTTCCACCAGTGTCTAATCATCATGTTAATGCAAAAGTGGATTTTCCTGTGCTGGTGAGTTCTTGAGAACATATACGACAGATATGCATACAAAACTAGGAAGACTGAAAGTTAATTTAGTGTACAGAAAAGGTAGAGCCGTCCAGGTCCCTCACCAGATGTCTAGTCTCTCATACCCGTGAACAACATCCCCAGTCTGTCCCTGATGCTGTGCTAGCCTGTGAATGACTTACCTGACCTGTCCCGCACTGTCTGCTCGTCTCCATGAACGCAGCTGGGTACTGTCCCTGGCGCTGCTCTCTCTGTCACGTGTATACTTTTCCCAGTCTCCCGCCATGGCCACATGCCTGTGGGTGAGATTTTTTTGTGCTCTATACCTGTTCCTGGGCCTCCCAACTGTACCCCAGCAGTTCCTGTCGTCCTGTCCTTGCTCTCTAACCACGGCCCTATGTACATGGGTAAGACTCCTGTGCTCAGTACCCTGCCACTACTTGGGCATTTGAGCCGTGCCTGTCCTGAGCTGTCAGAGAGATATGTCAGAGAGAGATGAGGTGGGGGCTTCCTCTTATCTGCTGCCAAATCCCACCCCCAGCCATCCCGTTCTACGCTCTGATTGGCTACCTATTCCACCGATGGGAATTTAAAGTGAATTCTCCTCTTGGCTCCTGCTGAAATAAACTCCAGCCCAAGTGGTTAAAGATTGCTGGTAGTGGCCCTGAAAACTCCTGAGCACTGCTTGGCAGCTTCACCCAAATATAGAATTTAAAATAAACGTAATTAAGAGGCACAGTCAGCATGTAATGTAGAGGCCGATTACATATACACTTTTCAAGCACTGATGAAGCGCTGACACATAATGAACATGAATGAAAGAGTTGATAATCCTTGTTTCAAATCTTTTCACTGAGCTGAATTACAAATGAAAAACATGGACAAATTTGCATCCATAAGACATATTTGAGCCATCAGGTGTGGCCCAAAAGTAAAGAATAAAATAAAAACAGGAAGATATTTTTAAATATTATATAATTTTATTATATATTATACATTATAATATTGTATATTATAAATATTCATAATTATCTCTCATAATGTAACTAAAGGAAATAATGGTGATCAAAGTAAGAATGCTTAAAAAAAGATATTAGGTGGAACAGTTTTGAATCTATATAGATTATATATATAATATATATATAGTATATTATATATATATAATCTATATATAACTAACATGTTCAAGAAGCAAATACCTGATGTTCTAATTTTTTTCATGGTGTTTTTAGTAAAACCCTTTAGTAAATCTTCCCAAATTAATTTTTATTCGTATCTGAACATAATACTTTCCTTTCAAACATTCAAAATCTTTCACTTGATACTAGTTTTTTCACTTGATACTAGTTTTTGGCATATCAAATACGACACGGGTAGCTTGCCAGGCTCTAGAGCAAAATCTTTAGCTTTATAAAATTAGCCCATAACTACTACTTTTGCAAATCCAAAATATTTGAAGTTTATATAAGAACCTTATAATCTTAATTCAGACCAGATTTATATGTGGGTCCACAAATTTATATGAATTCACTGAATCATCAAAATAGAAATAAATGACTATATGTGTATTTACAAATGATTTAAATTATGAAAAGCTGAAGTTCTGCTAAGTTCTTTATATTTAAATACCGTGGCTTATATTTATGTTTTGATATAAAGCATGCATGGTTATTAAAAATGTAAAAATATTTTAAAAAATAGAATAGGAGCAGGGTCACTGCCTGTCATGGTGCCCACCACACAGCAAGACTGTTTCACATCTGACCCTGGGGAGGTCAGAAAAGTGATCCTCCTGTCTCTGTGCCTCTTGCTTTGTCTTTATACAAAACTAACAAATCAGTGAAAGAGTAGTTTTAATTTTCCAATCTGCCTCCTTCCACTGACTTATAGTTAGCCTAAACTTAGTTTCATATTGTGTTGCTTATATGTGGGGCAAGCAAAACCTGCAGTTCATTAGATAAAATGTAGAGAATCTTTTGCTTTTCTGATATTAAGATGCATCTACTTAATTTCCAGCTATAACAGCTACGTATTACCTCTTTCATTTTTTTAATCTCCTATCCCTCTACCAATGAGCTATGTACTTAGTTAGTTGCTTAAAGGTTGAGAAGTACTATTTTAATATCAGAGTGGAAAATCAAAAGCCTACAAAAAAGATAGAAAATGTGTTTTAAAATAAACATCACCAACTTATTGGTTTATAGCTGTATTCCCCTGAGCGAACAGTTTCTATTTCTCTTTCCCTATTACATAGATCAAGCTTCAGATTTGTGTTGTCTCCAGGGAACACACATTGTGAGGAATGAACTAAAACACTTTTTCCTTTATAAAACTTGGTACTGTCCTTCACCTTCTACATTCTTTGAAAGTTTTCCTCTCATTTAATCTATTTTATGGCACCACTGTGCCCTCCAGGAGTCGCCCACTGTCCTATTTATCTTTTCTATGGAGGATTATTTTAAAGTCTAACTGTTTAATAGTGACTAAATATAGCAAAGGGCATGTATTAGAACACATTAAACAAACTTCTAGATTCTTTGTGGTATAGAATGAAAATACTATTATACATTTGATATGTTGTATTATTTTATTATATCCACAAGCATTTTTAAATAAGTCACCACAAAAGGATTTTGAAAACACATCACTCTGTGTGACACCTATCTTGTTAAATGTTGGATTTGAAAGAAGCTTATTAAGATTTGTTCTTTAAGATGGTTAATGGAGAAAACTTTTAAACAGAAAACTACTAAATATACTTTCTTAAGTTCTTCTATATATCTGTTAGTATAAGCTATTTAAAATTGACTTTAAGGGGTCGGAGTGATAGCACAGCAGGTAGGGCATTTGCCTTGCATGTGCCTGACCTGGGTTCGATTCCTCGGCATCCTATATGGTCCCCTGAGCAGCGCCAAGAGTAAATCCTGAGTGCAGAGCCCGGAGTAACCTCTGAGCATTGCCAGATGTGACCCAAAAAGAAAAAAAAAGATAAATAAATAAATAGATAAAATAGACTTTAAATATCGTTTATTTTTAAATTAAAAAATTATTATACCACAGTGAGATATACAAGTGCAAAGATGCTCAAATTGGGTTTCATAGTGTTACAGCACCCACCCTTCCACCAGTGCACATTTCCCACCACCAATGTCCCCAGATTCCCCTTCCCCCTCCCTCAGATGCCTCTATGGCAGGGACTTTTCCTCCTCGTGTCTGTGTGTCTCTCTTTCTCTCTTTCTCTGGGAGATTCTAATATTTAGTGTATAACGGCTTAATGGTTGAATAAACATAGTTTTTTAAATGGATTTTATCTCTGCTGCAGGAGAGAAGATAGAGGGTGGGGTTAGGGGCTTACCATGCACATAGAATCCCCAAGTACTGTCATCTCTGGACACATATAGAAGTAAGCTTTAAACAGAGCCAGGTTTTAATTTTAAAAGTTTAGTATGCCAGGAAAAAAATTACTTTTTATACATACGATAGATGCGGGAAGATAATAAATCAAGTATCAAATATTGAATTGATTTCTTAAAATCTGTGAATTTTATTCCTGTACTCTGGCTTGGGGTCTTGGAGTATAAGGAACGCTAATATCAGAATAGGGTTCCTCTCCTTCTAGAGGTGTCCTGATTGGTCAGTTCTGGGACTCTGCCATTGCTTGTTCACCATGGGCCTGATTAATAAAGCTCAATGTTAGAAAGTCTTTTGTTTTGAGCAGTCTTTGAGCTACTGGACTCTAATAGCATGTATGTAAGAATTTGAATTAGAAGGATAAGTTTGGTGAGTTTATGGGGATTTCTAATTTAACATAGACGTGTGAAAATGCTAGGAAAACTATTTTTGTGGGGGAAATTTGAATGATCACATGGCTACAGATATGCTTTAGAGGGTATTTATTATAGTTTCAGACATGTTTAAAACATAGAGCAGCCATCATATTGGGAATAAATTAGCAATACCCAACAGATTGATAATAACATAACTAATACGGCCCCTTTCTCTCCTTTTTAAATGTTAATATTCAGTTTTTTCTAACAATGTCCAAGATTCTGTTCAGACTGAAAGTAATTCTTTTTAATGTTCATATTATGTTTTGGTGCGGGCAAATCAACATTATAGTATTAATATTCTGCTTCTGTCCACAGCATAGTATCTATTAATGGAAACATATTTTTACAATGAAAAACTATAAAACCAGATGGAATACACAAAGCAATATATGAAATATTGAGTTTTCTTAGTATGCAAGATTGAAATCTTTTAAATTAAGAAAACTTTTAAAATTATCACCATTGCTAGTTAAAGTTATCAGATAAATAAATAATCTAAGTATTAGACAGTGGTAGATTACGGCAGGGTCATCAAACAGTTCATTCTACCTTCTGTGTTTCTCCGTGTTCTAACTTGACCTAATGGTTGTTCACACTCTTTATGTGACTGGTCCCTATATTCTAAAGAGTGCTAATAACTTCTTAATAACCAAATCATAATAATTCTAATTTCCTTTTGCAGAAAATAGTTTATATCATATTTCCCATGTTTCCAGTAACTGTATGATTTCTCTCATCTGGTTTTACCATAAAAAATAAAAGTTTCTGTATGCTTGTTTCCTTTCTTTCCCTTGCCATAGTTGAGTGAATGTATATATATGATATTTATCTTTTACTATGATGTCTTTTAGGTAAAGCTTATGTAAAAATTTTAGACACATAAAAATTCAAAATTCTAGCTTATACATAAAGACAATAAACAATTCACATAATTATTAACACATCAATGGATAAAAATAGTTTAATGTATTTAGAAATATTCTAATAATTTTGACAATATGTATGAACAAATGTTTAATATATAAACATGAATAAAATTTAAAAGCATTATGTTGAGTGAACAAAATTATAAATAAAGCAGTATGTTGCATCATTTTATATGACTATCTTAAATTTGTAAAATGAATCATATGTGTGGAAGAGAACATTTTTATTACAACAGGGCAGGTAAATTGATAACAAAAAGAACTATAGAATGGTTGAAAATATCCTGTATTTGATGGTTTTTCATTGAATAAATATATTAAAATTACCAAACTTTATTGTACAGCATACATTTTAATTAATGCAAATTATGCTAACATACAATCACTAGTAAATTATAATATTTCATTAATTTAAGTAACTAAGTTTTAGCTTTAAAGAGTACTAGATATTATATTAAAATGTGATATGTAAGTAAACATATTTTTATATAAGCTAAGAGCCATATTATTGGATCCCTAAGGAATTAGACCAGAGAGAAATGCTGTTTGCCTCCAAACAAGCAAGCATGGCTCCCTGATAACTCAAAAGCAACTAAAATACAAAATTATCATGAAGTAAAGAAGGCTTGGGAAATATTTAACTGCCATTAGTATAGTCTTTGGTACAGATGCACACCATTTTAGAAACCCCCCTTGTCTCTACCCTGTAGAGTCATTTCCAAGGCAGATCTTGGCTAGGCAACATTAGCATCTAAAAGGGCCTAGGTGAGTTCCCTGGAGAAAATTACCCAAGGGCATTTGACTCTGACAGCTTCCCATAAAAGTGGAGGTCTGAATTGCAGGGATATAAAACTAGCCTGCTTCCTTTCTCCTCTCTTTTTGGGCTTGTGCTCTTTTGGGGCTCTCTCTCCCCCCTTTTTGCTGGCACCTTGTCTTTGTCTCCTCTCTACAGGGCCTTAACATGTGGTGGCCGGGCCGGAGCGATAGCCCAGCGGGTAGGGTGTTTGCCTTGCACGCGGCCGGCCTCTGGCCGGCCTGGGTTCGATCCCCAGCATCCCATATGGTCCCCGAGCACCGCCAGGAGTAATTTCTGAGTGCAGAGCCAGGAGTAGCCCCTGAGCATTGCTGGGTGTGACCCATAAAAGTTAAAAAAAAATGTGGTGGCCGGCATCTTGGCCTACATGTGGCCGGGGTCCTAGCTGGGAATCCTAAGCACAGGGTTTTTCCTATTGTTGATTTGTATGCCTGACCCTGTGTTAAGAAAAGCATTTTAAAACTTCTCTGGATTTCATGCGTCTTTCTCCGTCTGCCCACTGCCAATTCCCTGGGGCAGAAGGGGATACCTGACCCTGCTCCTGGACTTTGTGTGAGGTACCACAGTGTTTCTCCGCAAAATACATAATATGGTTAATATTATTGTATCTTGTATCACTTGTCTTCCTGTTGTTCATAGATTTGCTGGAGCAGGTACCAGTAACATCTACATACATCCTGTCACGTGCTAGTGTAGCCCTAGGGCATTTGCTTGCTCCAGGAACACAAAGAGTCTCAGACCATTCCTTCAGGTCATGGGAATGAGGTCTATAATTGTTAATGGTTTTTGGCATAACAAAAACGACATGGGTAGCTTGCCAGGCTTTGCCATCTGGGTGGTATACTCTCTGTAGTAGGTTCTCATCACATGCATTTACTGATGAACCACACAGGAAGTGACGGGCTTTTCTCTTGGGTGGAGCTCTGATAGATCTGCAGCTTGGATGTTGAAATTGGAGACCCTCATGGTGTGGGGGCTCATCTGGCTTCTTCTGAGGCTCTGCTGGATTGGCAGGCCAGGGTTAGAACTTGCCTTCCCTCCCAGGCGACTCATGATAAGCTGAGCACAGGGAGAGCCTGTAGCAGCTCAGCCCCATGTGTGTGAGAATTACTGCCACTAAAGTATATAAATCAATGAACATTAATGAGCATTCATTGATTTATAATCAATCAAACAAAATTGATTGATCAAAATGTATATGTCAATCAAGTCAATCAATCAATTGATTGATAAATTGTATTTGTCAATGAATCAAAATGTATATAAAACTTGGTGCACATCTATATAATTATAAATAACAGCAACACTAACCAACCTGGCCTCCATAAGGGCCACCATTTTCGACATCCGGACACCCCTCTCATCAGAGCTCCACCCAGCAGAAGAGCCAATCACAGTCCAGCTCGCACGCTTTTCGCCAAGCAGTTCATCAGTAAACACTAGAGATTATATGTGACTACAAGAGTATCCCACCCGCACAGCAAAGCCTGGCAAGCTACCCGTGTTGGATTTGATATGCCAAATACAATTATAGACCTCATTCCCATGACTTGATGGAATGGTTTGAAGCTCTTTATGTTCCTGGAGCGAGCAGATGCCCTTGGGCTACAATAGCATGTGACAGGACATATGGAGATGCTACTGGTGCCCGCACAAGCAAATCTATGATCAAAAGGAACACAAGTGAAGTGATACAAGTGATCAAAATGAAATTTCACTTATGCTATTGAAAACTAACAATATATTAGTTAATTGATTTAGAAAATTCACTTAACCAATATTTAGGTCATAAGTTATATTATAACCTAATTTTATCACTGGAATTAATTCAATACTGTGGTATAAATTAAATTACTACAACAAATTAATAAGTAAAAATGTCATTGCTGAGATAGGGATAAAATTAAGTTCAGCAATTTTGACAACCACTTGTGATTAATAATTAATTCTAAAAGACTTGGATAAATTGACACAAGCATCACTATTGTTAAAACTACACACAAAAATTCTTCTAGAACATTTGCCCCAAATTCTGAAATATCATTGGCAGCAAATAAGTTAACATAGCACCACATCTGCCTTAGTAATATTTTTTTAAAAAATTCAAAATTTAGGGCTCTTTAAATAAGTTCTTCAGTTAATTTCTTTTTTCCCTCCCTCCCTTCCATCCTACCTTCCTTCCTTCCTTCCTTCCTTCCTTCCTTCCTTCCTTACCTCCCTCCTTCATTCCTTCACTCCTTCCTTTCTTCCCTCCTTTCTTCCTTCCCTCCTTCCCTCCTTCCTTACTTCCTTCCCTCCTTCTCTCCTTTCTATTTTCCTTCCTTCCTTTCTTCCTTCTTCCTTCTTCCTTCCTTCCTTCCTTCCTTCCTTCCTTCCTCCCTTCCTTCCTTCCTTCTTCCTTCCTTCCTCCTTCCTTCCTTCCTTATTCCTTACTCCTTCCTTCCTTCCTCCCTTCTTTTCTTCCTTCTTCTTCCCTCCTTCCTCCCCTTCCTCCCTTCCTTCCTTCCTCCCTTCCTTCCTTCCTTCTTCCTTCCTTCTTCCTTCCTTCCTTCCTTCCTCCTCCTCCCTCCTCCTCCCTCCCTTCCTCCCTCCCTCAATCCCTCCCTCCCTCCTTCCTTTTCCTTCCTTCCTTCCTTCCTCCTTCCTTCCTTCCTTCCTTCCTTCCTTCCTTCCTTCCGTCCTTCCTTCCTTCCTTCCTTCCTTTCTACCTTCTTCTTTCCTTCTTCCTTCCTTCCTTCTTCCCTCCCTTTCTACCTTATTCCTTCCTCCCCCTCTCCCTTTCTACCTTCTTCCTTCCTCCCTCCCTCCTTTCTCCCTCCCTCCCTCCCACCCTCCTTTTCCTCCCTCCCCTCTCCCTCCTTCCTCCCTCCCTCCCTCACTCCCTTTTTCCTTCCTTCATTCCTTACTCCCTCCCTCCCTTCTTTCCTTCCTTCCTCCCTTCCTCCCTCCCTCCCTCCCTCCTGTCTTCCTTCCTTCCTCCCTCCCTCACTCCTTTCCTTCCTTCCCTCATCCCTCCCTCCCTCCTTCCTTCCCTCCTTCCTTCCTTCCTCCTTCCTTCCTTCTTCCTTCCTTTCTTCCTCCCTTTCTTCCTTCCCTTCCTTCCCTTCCTCCTTGTCTCCTCCCTTTCCTTTCTTTCTCTCTTTCTCTCATTCATTCTCTTTCTCTCTCTCTCTCTTTCTTTCTTTCTTTCTTTCTTTCTTTCTTTCTTTCTTTCTTTCTTTCTTTCTTTCTTTCTTTCTTTCTTTCTTTCTTTCTTTCTTTCTTTCTTTCTTTCTTTCTTTCTTTCTTTCTTTCTTCCTTCCTTCCTTCCTTCCTTCCTTCCTTCCTTCCTTCCTTCCTTTCTTTCTTTCTTTCTTTCTTTCTTTCTTTCTTTCTTTCTCACTTTCTTACTTTCTTTAATATTTTTCCACCCTGCTTTCTTCAAAATAACATGATCCTGGTTTGCTCATAGATTTTTCTTTGGCATAATTAATTTTATTACATAAATTAGTTAGTGGACAGATTTAAAAATCAACATATCCTATATGTTTTGTAATATATTATTTTTTAAGAATTATTATAATTTTTGTTTTTTTGGGTCATACATCAGAAATGCTCAGTGGTTACTCCGAACTCTGCATTCAGGAATTATTCCTGGGGATGCTCTAGGAACCATAAAGGATGCCAGAGATCGAACCCAGGTCAGTGGGGTGCAAGATAAACTCTTACCCACTTATAGTCAGAATACAAAGAAAAATGAGGTATAATGGAAGAGGTCATTATATTCACACATTTGAAAAATTTCTCCTTAGAAATAAAAGTATATTAGAGAAAGTAGAAAATAAAATTTCATCAAATAAAAATTTTATCCCAAACGACTAAAAATTATCAGAAACAAATAATTATAAAGAAAATGAATAAATTTTATAATATATATGATTGTTGGCATACACAAATGAGACAATGTTCCTTATTTTAAAATAGACAAATTATATTGATCAGTTATACAAATAAAGAAACTTTTTTAAATATCAACAATAAGATATTGTAGCTAAAAGAGCACCACATTTTTAATCCTAAAGGTTTAATTCAGATGTTTCAAACTTAGGTAACCTACCTACCCCATTCAAATTATCTTTAAAGGAATACCAAAAGCAATACTCAATTCTACCAGAAGCTACTATTATTACTCCACGATCAGTTCCAGTGTCATTACCTGACTCCTCTCCAAGGCCTGTTCACCCCTTTTGTAAATACTAGCTTACCAGTCAGATGACTCTCTTCTAACTACCCAAACTTGTCTTCTTACCAGGGGCGTAGTAGACAAAAAGTAGAAAATTCCTATTTATACCAATTTATCTTATTGCCAACCTCCACTTTAACTCAACAGTAGACAGATAAAATATTTTTAAAGTGTAACAGTCAAATTAAATGCATTATTTTTTTCTCTACAGTTAATCCGGTCTTATGACAAGTGCAAATATAAATAATCTGTGTAAAAGTTATTTTATTGGAAAAATTACATGGATAAAGTTCATAGAATGATGGAAATATATTAAAATTACCTGAGTATTTATTACAGTTTTGAATGTACTCAGTTTATTAAGAATATTGACTGCTATTTTTCATTTTGAATGAATATAATGTCCTATTCCATTTGACTTCTTTTTCTTTGTATTCTGAATATAACTGGGTAGGAGTTTATTATGAAACACTTAATACTATTACACTTAATTTCTTTTATTTTAATATAAAATAGAAATAAATGAGAACTGTAGGGCCTAGGCAATAGTGCACTGGGTAGGGCATTTGCCTTGCATGAAGCTGACTGGTGTGCAATCCCAGCATCCCATATAGTACCCTGAAGCATCACCAGAAGTCCTGAGAGTAGAGCCAGGAGCAACCTCTGAGCAATTCCAGGTGAGACCAATAAGGATAGATGATAGAGAGAGAGAGAGAGAGAGAGAGAGAGAGAGAGAGAGAGAGAGAGAGAGAGAGAGAGAGAGAGAGATAGGAAGGATTCTTTAAAGAAATTCTTTTCAGAGCTTCCTTGCAATATGCTGTCTAGCTGATTGAGGGAGAGGTAACAGATGCTGAAGGGGAAACTAGATTAATATTGTTGACTTGGACATTTCTCCTCGAAGTGAGCATAGAAATCACTCATTCAGAATTTTCAGCACAAACCCTAAGTACCAACTTCATAGTATTATCTCTCTTTCTGCCTTTGAGTTTTTGGTGGCAAATATGTGCTCTGGAAGACCACTAGAAAACTTTTGGAGACAGCACAGAAGTTGAGGGGGAGTAACTGGCCAAATCATTCCCAGGAAGGGTTCAACCATCAGGTGTAGATCTGAGCTTGGGCAGCTGCTTTCATTCTGGGCCCAATCAGTCATTGACCATTTGAATTCTACATGTCAGAATTGAGAACAGAAACAAAAGCAGAGTGGGAAGACAGAGAAGAAAGGTGCTGGCAACAGAGCAGAGGCTACTGGCAGGTTACTGAGACATAGCTTAGACCTCTACACCAGATTAGTGAAGGTTTGCTGAGGAAACACCAGGTCTGCTGTCAGGAAAATGAGAAAATCAGAGAAAGTGTGGAGCTTTTGAAGGATGACATCAGCTTTGAACTGCAGATCTGTTTTCCCTATGTGGTGGATACACACAAGAATTTGTGGATTAGAAGGTGAGTGTATACAATGCGTCTATTGGCTTAGCACAGATTATTCGGTTTCATTTAATGAGGAAGAACACATATCTATTCTATACATTATATATATTTCTAGATGTGTGTTAAATATATAACATGTGTACATTTATATATCCTTATATAATATATCTAAGAATATCATATCACTGTATCACTGTCTTCCCGTTCATCATCGATTTGCTCGAGCGGGCCCCAGTAACATCTCCATATGTCCTGTCTCATGATAGTAGAGCCCAAGGCATCTGCTTGCTCCAGGAACATAAAGAGCCCCAATCCGGAATGAGGTCTATAATTGTTACTGGTATTTGGCATATATCAAATACAACACGGGTAGCTTGCCAGGCTCTGCCGTGCAGGTAGCATATATAATATACATACATATACATTTATGTAGTCTTCCTCATCACATGAATAGAAATAGAGAGAGTCATATAATTGTTCATAGTCTTCAACACAGCAAAAAGTCAATGTAGGAAACAAGACATCAACACAGCAAAAAGTCAATGTAGGAAACAAGACATCAACACCAAAACCCAGGGATAAGTATGCTATTCTAAAAGAGATACACTGAAAACCCATACAAGTGTTTAATCTACTCTGATTAAAAATTGTAAATATTGGACAGATAAAGAGCACAGTGGTTAAGGCATTTGTTCTTCCTGTGGCTGACCCCAGTTTGATGCCTAGAAGTACCTGTGTGTTGGCACAAAGTAGATCAAAGCATATGCAAAGGTCTGATGGATAGTGCCTATTGACAGATACACAGGTTTCCTGGCACACTGTCTCCCAAGAAGATAGAATGCAGGCTTCCCTGGCGACACTGTCTCCATGAAGCAGAACCTCGGACCCTGCCATCTTGGGTCATTTCCTGCGTCACGTATTGTTGTCAGAAAACTAGTCAAAGATGGAGTCAATGATGGGCGCTGCCTGAGACACAGACAGAACACAGGAAAAACCTACGTTCTCTCTCTCTAAAGCAGAACCAGATAAGACTTTGCCATCTTGGACTAGTAGTCAAGGAAGGCAAAAAAATTTTTTAAAGTAAAACAGGTTTTATTAAGGAGGTTTTAGGGAAGGGAAGGAGGAGGGAAAGTGAGCGAGAGTACACATCTCAAGAGGGGAGATCGCGGGAAACACACGTGCTCGGGCACCACATGTGCTCTGCAGCGCGGCTCCAGGCAACATGTGTGTCCATGCAGCATGTGCGCCAAGGAAGATAAAATTTGCAACCTGTCACACCTCCTCCTGTTTGTTTCAAACATGTAGCCTTGAGAGTATTCCCTTTCTGCTTGTCTCCTGTTTGTTTTTCTCCTGCGATCATCTGCTTCCGTTATGCTATGTGGGATGCTTTTGTATTTTTTTTTTTTCTTTTTTTGGGTCACACCCGGCGATGCTCAGGGGTTACTCCTGGCTCTGCACTCAGGAATTACTCCTGGTGGTGCTCGGGGGACTATATGACTCTATGGGATGAGGAGATAGAACCCAGGCCAGCACAGGCCGACCGCGTGCAAGGTAAATGCCCTACCCGCTGGGCTATCGCTCTGGCCCCTGGAATGCTTTTGGGTTTTTTTTTTTTTTTGCTTTTTTGGGTCACACCGGTGATGCTCAGGGGTTACTCCTGGCTCTGCACTCAGGAATTACTCCTGGCAGTGCTCAGGGAACCATATGGGATGCCAGGGATCGAACCCAGGCCGGCATGGGCCGGACGCATGCAAACGCCCTACCCGCTGGGCTATCGCTCAGGCCCCTTGAATGCTTTTGTAATGTAAACTATGTACCCCTGTCTCTGGCTTCTGTTGTTGTTTGATGTTGTTGGGTATATAGAATTAATTTTTTTTTGCAAACTGTCAGCTGCCAAAAGAGAACTCTGGACCTCTGGACTAGATATTATGAGTAATAAAAATATATTCGTCCCACTCACAAGGTCTTATCTCAGCGCCTTCTACTGATAGTGATCGCTCATTCCTGTGTGAAACCAAAAGCAAAACAATCTAAGTAAATCAAAGCCAATAAACATATTAAGTGAAGAATAATCTCAGCAATAAATGGCGTGAATAGAAAATTAGAATTGATGACAATGTATGGAATTAAGGAAGTATGATTGTTTACAACGTATGCAAACAGTAAATGATTGTTAATTCAAATATTGTTTATATGATATATAAAAGGAAAAAAGAAAAACAAAATTGAGATTGCAGGTAAGAATATTGGAAGTACAAAAATATTATCCAACTTAATTCCCTAAACACTAGAAATTAGAATGGGGGGGCACAAGTCTTTGTGTATATATATATGTATATATATATCATAGTACAAATTTCTGTACCAAAAAGTAGTTCAAAATCGGGGCGGAGCGATAGCCCAGCAGGTAGGGTGTTTGCCTTGCACGCAGCTGGCCCATGCTGGCCTGGGTTCGATCCCTGGCATCCCATATGGTCCTCCGAGCACTGCCAGGAGTGATTCCTGAGTGCAGAGCCAGGAGAAACCCCTGAGCATTGCTGGGTGTAACCCAAAAAGCAAAAAAAAAAAAAAAGTAGTTCAAAATTGATAAAAATAAATATTTGAAGTAATTTAAAAACCATATGTGCAGAAAATAAATAATGCCATCCTTTTAATAAACTAACAGAAACCAAATAGAAAATATCTATATAGAAAAAAGTATACATAGGTATATATATGTAAAAGAATTTCTATTAAAATACTACTATAATTTTACAGTTGTGTAAGAAACCATAAATTGATAACAAATATAAAATGTAGTACCTACCATCTTATGATAATATTTAGTCATTGAAAATAATAAAATTAATGATTTATAGAATAAGAATTATATGTTGGTGAAATATAAAGTGTGTGATTTCTATTTCTAAGAAGTTTTAATAAATTAAAGCATTTTCATAAAAATAAAATTAAAGAAACCTCATCTTTCAGAGTTATACTTCAAGAGTGCTATCAAGTTTTAATGACAGCTCTTACTACTATTATTACTGTTACTAACTGCTGTTCATACCATGGTATAACTGATATTACTACTGATGCCGTTACTACTTCCACCAATACTACTAATGAAGTTGAAAGTACCAGAAACTTGAATATAAAGAATAACTCACTAATTATGCATTCAAAAGTAATATTTACACTTTGGCTATTAAAACATAAACACAATAATTTTATTTTAATTTTATTATACCAGCATGAGATACACACTTCCAGACCTATTCATGATTGGGTTTCATCAAACATGTTCTAGTATCTATCCCTCTGCCAGGATACCATACCCAACACCAATGTCCCCAAATTCCTTCCTCTCTTCCCCAGGCTGCCTGTACAGCAGATATTTTCTCTCTCTTTCTCTCTCTCTCTTTCTCTCTCTCACTCTCTCTTAATTTCTCTCTCTTTCTCCTTTCTCTTACACATTGTGGCTTGCAATAAAAACATTTAGGGATTATCATATATATCATTTTGCCTATATTTTGCCTGGCCTTTGATATTAGTCTCATACTATTCTTTTTATATCCCACAAATGAATGCAGTCATTCTATATCTGTCCTTTTCCTTCTAACCTATTTCACTCAGTGTGATAAATCCATGTCATTGCACTTTTAGTCAAATTTCATTTTTGTCTATAAAAGAAAAACTTTGTTTTTCTAACAGCTATGTAGTATTCCATTGTGTAAGTGTGCCATAGTTTCTTTATATAGTCATCAGATTTCAGGCATGGTTCTCAGTATTACTGTATTAACTTGGTTAAAATATAGTGATGATTTAGCATGCACACCCCTGTGGGATCTTAAGTACCTCCCAAGGTCTGTTAAGACAGTTGAGGACAGGGTTCTGAACCTGGCCAAGAATATGAATAGGTGTCCCAGGAGAGCATCCTGGTGGGGGGGAGAGGGGTGGCTTCTGGATTGAGAGAGTAGCGACCTCTGGTGCCTGACCAGCACCTAGGCCAGGGGCCTTGCTACCTGAGTCAGTTGGCCAGCACCAGGGAGGAGAAGCTGCTCCTGATGCCTAGGCTCAAGGACAAGCACCAAAGTCACAAGGCCTGGTGCCTGAGCCCGAGGGCTGGCATCAAAGCTACAGGTCTACAGAGCTTCCGAGCTTCTGAATATTAGGACCACTGGAAGTAGGGCCTCACAGAGAAACTCAAAGACTTAGATAGGGATTCAGTGACACACGACATGGTAGCTAAATTTGAAAGAAAGTAACTAGGGAAATAATAGATAGGGACATAGCTGAGGAGTCCAGAGTAAAGAAACCCTGAAGAGAAAAGCCTTGAGTTGAAAGGACCTAAGGAAATGTCCTGAAAAGAGATGTCCTGGGGAGGACCAGAAACAAGGAGCCTTGAGGAGAGACCTATGGAATTAAAGAGGCCCGATGAGAGGAGCCCACAGAGATCCCCCAAAGGGAGAGCAACCTGCAGGAGAACCAGACAAGAGGAGCCTACACAACCCCCAAAGAGAGAGTAGCCTGCAGGAGAAACCACAGGAAGAGAGACAGAGGTCCAGGAGAGGTTTCTGCAGAGAGCAAGCAAGTAGATGAAACAAAGTAGCATTAAAAAACAACTTCAGAAACCTCTAGACTTGTTTGTTTTCTACCAACAGGTCAGGGAGAGCAGAACAGTATTAGCCCTGGACACAGGCTGGGAATCCTAATGGACAGTGAGTACTGCTTGGGACCCAGGTAGGCCTCAACATCTGCTGCCATGGTTACCCCCTGACCACCAAGTAATGTTCACTGTCTTCCCATTGTTCATTGATTTGCTCAAGTGGGCACTAGTAACATCTCCATTAGTCCTGTCACAAGCAAGTGTAACCAAGGGCATCTTGGAGCCCGAAGAGGAGGAGCCCGAAACTACTCTTCAGGTTATGGAACTGAGGTCCATAATAGTTACTAGTCTTTGGCATAAAAGTAAATAAAACACGGTAGCTTGCCAGACTTTACCGTGTAGGTGGTATAGTCTCAGTAGAAGGCTCTCAACCCTAGCATTTACTGATGAAACTTAAAGGGGGACGATCAGGTTTTCTCTTGGATGGAGCTCTGAGGAACTATGGAGTCTGGATGTTGAGAATGACTAACTGCATGATGTGTGGTTTGCTCTGGCTTCTTGCCAGGCTTACTAGTATCAGTTAAAACATGTCTATAACTGTTTACTACGTATAAATGTGAAAGAAATTGGGAAGAACCTTATGCAAAATTCAGTATCCTTTAAAAAATATTGCCACGGCGCCAAAGCGCCGTATAAGGGACATGTGGGTCTGGCATGGGCGGGTCTCTCTCTTCCGGGGCAACTGGCATGGAGGCAGAGGAAAGGGCAGGGCCCAAAATTCCACTCCGAGTCCGGCCAGCATGGTCTCTCCCTGGCTCATGAGAGCAAACCCTTGGAGCAATGTTGGACTTGTCCAGGGGATGGCCGAGCCCCTTACCGGGAGGTCAGCTCCATGGGTTGCTTCCATATGGGGCCTGCCGAGCAGCACAGCTGTGGGTCTGAAGTGGATGGGTCTGGATCTCTTCCGGGGTTGCAAAAATGACTCATAATGATGTTTGTTGGAGAAAGGAGTTTGTATATAAGACTGTGTTCTAAGGCTACAAAATCCACCGGAAGTCCCTTGAGCCTGGGGCCTTGGGGTCCCCCTTGAAGGGGGAGCCACTATCCCCCTCCATTGCTGTTTTTTGGGGTTTTTTTGCTTTTTTGGGTCACACCCGGCAATGCTCAGGGGTTTTTCCTGGCTTTGCACTCAGGAATTACTCCTGGCAGTGCTCGGGGGACCATATGGGATGTTGGGGATCGAACCCGGGCCAGCACGGGCCGGCCATGTGCAAGGCAAACGCCCTACCCACTGGGCTATTGCTCTGGCCCCCAATTTGCTGTTATTTTTAAGCCTTAACATACCCCCAAGGAAAAATAAATGAGAGCCTTGAAAACATACACTATATAAAACATACACTCTGAACTATACAGAGACTGATGAAACGGAGATGAATTAATTCAGTTGTTAGAATAGGGTAAAATGTACTAAAGGGGCCAGGAAGATAACTCTTCATTAAGGGGTGCATGGCTGGCATAAAGGATACCAAAAATTGAATCCTGGCCCTACAAGATCCCACAAATATTACACAAATACCACTGGAGGGGATGGTGCACATGGCCCTCGAGCATTTTGGAGGCCAGTACCTGAGGCTGAGAAACTCACAGCTGTATCCGAGCATCCCCTCTCCAGTCAAATATCAAAGCATGTGAGAACTATTTCTTGGCCCACAAAGCACAGAGCATGTTAGAAATATTTTTTGACTCACAGTGCGCAGAGTTGTTAGAAATATTTTTTGGAACCACAGAACATCACTTGGGCCCTTCCCAAAATAAATAATAAAATCTGGCTCATAAATGCATGCACTAAGTTCAAGTATGCTAAGGTATGAAAAGTAAAGTGTCAAATTAAATAAATAATACTAAACTAAAATGTTTATTGTTAATAATATTTTAAAAGTAGTGTTTAAGGGAAAATTATGAGAAAATAGATTCCATAATACATTCTAAAGGTTTTAAGTGATGGAAGATGTTATAACCTATATACATATATTGTTTTTGTCCAGGAATCGTATCCCCTTTCGAGAGACATAGAGTCACACAGGAATGCAATGAACAAAGTAGAGTTTATTGTGCTGGCTAGCCAGGGTCCAGTCCCACACACACTCGCAGGTCCGAATAGCAGGAGGGACCTTGAGCCTTTTCAAAAGGCCCCTTATGAAAACTCCTCTGTCCATTACAACAGGGCCCACCCAGTACACACCCAATTAGTCTGCAATATCTTATCTCTAGCCTATCCACTTAAGGTATATTGCTCCTTAGCCTAGGGTGCGCGGTCACATGAGCAAGCAGGCAGGGCAAGTCCTGCACTCACACATCTCCCTTGACCTGTCCATCCAGGTGGGGCATGACTGCCAAGAGCCCATCCAGGCCTGGCACATTCGCAAGTGCACCAGGTCAACTTCCTGGCCCTGCCCACATTTAGCAGCCATCTTCCTTTTGTTTACCTTATCCTGGGTAGAGAGCATCAACACCCAGGGTGGGTGGAGGGCTGGCCCTTACTGATCACTGTTGGGGGAAATCTGAGACAAACTACTATTCTTTCTATTCCTCATCCTTTCAATATAATCATCCAACCAAATATGGATTAATAGATTATAACAAAATTTGGCAAAAGCAGAGGCATACATAAATCATAATTATACTAACAAAATTAAAATGTCTTCTATATAACTAAATAAAAATCATAAAATGTTTATTGTGAATGATTTTAATAGCCAAACCTTTTCTTTTACTATAACTTTTAGAATCTGTTGGGTGCCAGAGAGTTAGTAATGCATTAAGAACTTGCCTTTCACCTGGCTAACTGGGTTTTAATTCTAGCACTATATATAATTTCCTGATCAACATCCGGGTGATAATTTTTAACTTTATTTAAAGTCCATGATTTACAAAGTACAAAGTTTTTCAAAATGCAGTTGTCAGAAAGATTCATCATTCAACACCAATCTCACCACCAGTGTGCTCCCACCACCAGAGACCTTCATTTTCCAATCACTCCCCATGCCAGCTCTAATTATATTGAACATTATAACCCATATAAGGGATTGGTAATAAGGCATGACTTTTTTCTATTTTTTTGTTTTTGGGTAACACCCAGCAATACTCAGGGGTCACTCCTGGCTCTGCACTCAGGAATTACTTCTGGCAGTGCTCAGGGGCCATATGGGATGCTGGGGATTGAACCCAGGTTGGCCGCATGCAAGGCAAATGCCCTACCTGCTGTGTTATCACCCCAGTCCCCAAGTCATGACATTATTATCTATGTTGTTATGAGCACATATGGCTGATTTCTGTACTTGCATTCATTTTCTGACTTTCTATCATAGTTGGATTCTACTCTACTAGTCAACCACAACCCAACACGACTGCACTTACAGATAACATTTATTCCACATTTTTCTGAATCTGTGTTTGAGCTTGTCTTATGCACATATTGAATAATCTGTTCTATGTTGCTTGTTGTTGGAGCTAATTCTCTAAATACGGTCGATGAATATATTCATCAACCGCTCTTTATGTCCCTGGAGCTAGCAGATGCCCTTGGGCTACACTAGCATGTGGCAGGATGTATGGAGATGTTAGTAGTGCCTGCTCGAGCAAATAGATGATCAATGGGAAGACAAGTGATACAAGTGATATATGAATATATTCTTAGACAAAAGTTAATGGAGATTATTTGAGGCTTCAAGGTTTCATGTGGCTGCAAAGTGGCAGCATGCCACATGAAGAGCCGGCAGGAGCTCTACCATGCACCTGCCTCCCTGGATCCTGGCTGATAGTGCCAGAGGCAGTCTAGGGCAGGCCCATAGGGCCTTTCAAGTGGACTTAGTGGGAGAAGGTGCCCCAGCTCCAGTTCCACAGGGCCTGGTGAGTTAGTCAGCATGACTTGCATAACTGGGCTTAAAATTAGCTTCTCTCTTGGGTGGGGCACTGATGAACTGTGGAGTCAGACATTGAAAAAAACAAAACAGCAGTGTAGGTACAGAAAAATAGTAAATCCTGAACACTTTTGGATATGAACAGAAAACAACAAGCATTAAAGTGTACATAAATTATTAGAAAAATAATATGAGCATAAGCTAGATCATATTAAAGAATTTAATACATACTAAATTCAAATTATTAAAAAAGTACTTATATATTTTTATTTTAAAAATTTTATTTAAACACTGTTATTTACAAAGTTGTTCACAATAGAGTTGTTTAAGATATGCTTATTCCAACACCAGTTCCACCACCAATGTACCCTTTTCTCCAGCAAAGACCCTAGTTGTCAACCCCCAGCCTACTCCCTTAGCAATTACCTATTTTTTGAGTCTTGTATGGTATCACATTTCAAAACAATTAAAAATTATTCTTCAACATTAATCATTCAATTATACATTATATGTAGTTGAAGTTAAAATGTGCATTAAACTATTTCTAAATAAATGAGAGGATGTAAATGAAGCATGTTAACTATTTTTACAAATATATAAATGTGTAAAATAACACAGATATTAGGTGGAGGAGGTTTCTTATGTGATTAAGCCTCTCTGGTTTTGATCCCTCATATACTGGAAGGGTGAGCCCTGTGGCCTCTGAAAATAACTGAGGCTCATATCATTGATCAAAATCTTATAATTAAGGTTTACTTCACTTGTCTTCCCATTGTTCATTGATTTGCTCCAGTGGGCACGGTAACATCCCAATATGTCCTGTCACGTGCTAGTGTAGTTCAAGGGCATCTACTACGCAGGAACATGAAAAGTCTCAAACCATTCGTTCAGGTCATGGGAATGAGGTCTTTAATTGTTACTGGTTTTTGACATATCAAATACTACACAGGTAGCTTGCCAGGCTCTTCCATGTGGGTGGTATACTCTCGGTAGTAGCCACTCAGTTCATGCATTTACAGATGAACAGGGGAGAGATTGGATTATCTCTTGGGTGGAGCTCTGACTAGCTGCGGAGTCGGATGTAGAAATGGTGGCCCTTATGGTGTGGGGGGTTTCTCTGACTTCTTGCGAGGCTCTATTACTTTTTAAAAAATGTTTCAGAACTGGAGAACAACTCCAAAGGCGGATCATTTCCGTGAAGATGTACTATTCAGGCTCTAGCCAGCTGGACACTTCTGCTTACAGACACACATTTTGGCCTCCCTAGTTTACCAGAAGCTATATCTGATAATTTGATCACTGCAGACACAGTGAGTCTATTGGAGATGAGGAGCTTATTGAGGGGACACAGGAAGAGATGCTGACATAGGAAGAAAAAACTCATCATTTGTCTAATATAATATATTCACAGTCATGATATCTCATCACATTCACAGTTCAAAAACTGGCAGTAAATCTTATGGAGGCGACACATTATGTGATTCCATATACTATATTCAGTAACATACTTAAAAACCTCTACTTGTTCTTTTCATTTTCTGATAACGTTTCGTTAATTAAACTGCTTTTCTTTTTTTTTTTTTTTTTTTATTATACCACCGTGAAACATACAATTACAAAGGTGTTCATAATTGGTTCTTGGTAATACAGTATTCCAGCACCCATCCCTCCACCAGTGCCCCATTTCCACCACCAATGTACCCCACCCCTCCCGCCCCCAGGCCGCCTTAATAGCAGGTACCCCAGTTTTCTCTCTTTCTCTATCTCTCTCTCTGTCTCTGCATCTCTGTCCCTCTTATTTTACACATTGTGGCTAGCCCTGCAGATATTTAGAGTTTATCACTTAAGTCTCTTTGTGTATATTCAGTGGTGAGTTTTAATCTGCCATTACCATTTCCACATTTAGTAAAACACTGGTATCTATTTATATCCTATTAATGAATGCAGTCATTCTATATCTGTCCTTTTCCTTCTGACTAATTTCACTTAGCATGATAGACTCCATGTCCATCCATTTGCAGGTAAATTTCATAATTTCATCTTTTCTGACAGCTGCATAGTATTCCATAGTGTAGATGAACCACATAAACTGCTTTTCTGACATTTCTTGTTGATATTTGTTGTTGTTTTGGACTTCCTGAAAGATTATACCCAGATGGTGTCTAGGGTTGGATCCCTATTATTCTTCAGGGTAAAAATACCCCATTTTAATAAACTTCACTAACTGACTTTGCTTGTGTCACATTAGATTTATGATCAAGTAAGTAAGTATTTTCAAGGTTGAATGCGATTTTCAGGGAAATAATGTGGGTATTTTCAAAATAGCATATCAATTCCATAATAATAAAATAGAATTATTGTTGAAATTAGAGACACAAATAAGTGATAGGATACTTTTTTATTAAGTGAAAAGTTTATTCCAATTGTTATAATATATCTAACTTTTTATATCATTACTAAATGTTAATATTTTATTTAGTGAAATGAGATGGTGTAAATTTAGAAAGTAATTAGAAGGAAATGAACTTATTTTATTTACAATAGTGGTTGTGTTGTTCCAATGTTAATGCATAATAAAAATGTTTTAAAGTTAATTATTTCTAAACTCTATTAACCTATCTCAAACTTTAGACATATTGGGTTGATCAAGCTTAACATTAAATGAATGATCTGAGTCCTTTCTTATTCTCAGTTTACATACAAATAAATGACAGAGCACAGAAGCAATATGACTGATTTAGACAGTTCAATATATAGCTTGAGTCCACAGCTAATAAATTTGTCTCTTGTGATAAAAACGTCTATTTTATACAAATATGAGTAATTTACTATAATTCAGATGGTTGTGTTGCATATGTTTTATATATTAAATATAGATTCTTAATTGAAAAGTTCTGGTCACATCCTAGGCATAACAGATGTATATTTTTCATTATATTCAAGTTAAGTCAGCAGATGTGATTTTCAAGTCAATGATTTCATGCAAAGTGTTTTCTGATTGTCCTACATATGGTAAGGGAACATTAATATAATGAGGAACTTCTGGAGCAACAATGCAAATTTCCCACAAAATTCATATTTTATAGACATATAAATCAAGGTGTTGACTTTAAAATTAGGACATTTCAAGACAGTTTTAGATTCTGGCATAGAATTTAACAAAATTTTGTATATTCAGAAAAAAAATGGAGGGTTCCTTACTACATTTTAAATCCCAGTGGAGATTGTATCTTATAATTTCAGATCTGTTATTGTAGTTTACTCAAGGCATATACATATTAATACACTTTGACTCCTAGAAATTATGACTCATAACCACGTTTGTAAAACATGGCTTATGTACAGATTAGTTATGTAGTAAGTAAAGCGGAAGAATTTCAAAATTATTATTTTAATAAGTTCATGACTTGTATTACAGAAATCATGGTTTAACGATAGATTCAAAGGCATGTTTAACAGGGCACATCAATAGAGAAAGAAGAATGCTAGTTATTTTCAAGAGGGAAATACATTACAGAAAAAAGAGTATACAAGTAACAGATGGTTGAAAGAAAAAAAAACATAGACGTTTAGTATCCTTTTAGGGATTACTGTTTTAGGAATAATTGTACTTTTTTTAAAAACCCAAACCCAGCATTACTCAGGGCTTGGTCTAGGTTCTGCACACAGTGAAATGCCTGCGCTTGGGTACTTTATGGAGTACTGGGTATAGAAACAAGGTTAATCATATATAATTCAAGGATCGTTCCCACTACTATCTCTCCAACCTTATCTTTCCTGCTATTCATTTTATAACCTCATGTTCAGATCAGTATTGTTTTCTGGATTTTTATTTTTCATCAAATTGTATACTTACATAATAGTCCCTCAATTTTGATTTTACTTACAAGTATGTTCAAAAGAATTATTCATGCAATTTCAAATAGGAATAGCCTACTCCTTAGTGAGTGTATATAACTGTACAATTGTGGAAATATATTTTATCAGTCTTCTAAAAATCATTGTTTTTTTTCACAATTCCTTTATGCCATCTCATTCCACAATGTCTCTTTAGAGGAAATAGCAAAATAATTACACTGGAGTATTTTTTATTTGAATTATACTCTCAATTTGACCTAAAATTATTTGCAATAATTTAATTCCCCATTAGATATCTAATAAAACTCTTTTAATTAAAACCACATTTGATCAGAAATCTTTAGTATTTTTCAAATTTTCTGGTCTGATTTAATGAAATGTTCTTCTCTATTTTTTCTTTTACATTTTTACTTACCTAAAAGTATTTAGAGATCCTTAGGACCACTTCCACAAATCTCAGTCCAAAGCACCAACAGTTCAATGTGAAGGTCTGGTGTTTCCACATTCCTTGGACCCAGTGGTGTCACCGTGGTACTGCCAGAGCCTCACCCAGTGGTTTTTAGGTGGGTCTGAGCTCCATTGCCTCTGACTGATGTGCTGTCTATTGAGTCCTGAGTCAGTGATTTTTTTTTTTAAATTTCACTCTCTTGGTTACTAGAAAATACAGTAATCTTTGATTATATATCAACACCATTCATTATTATGGTAATTCATACCTGCATACATCTTCCTTGGATAATGAGATTGTAATCATAAAACAATGGTATTACATGGAGAAGCTATGGTTAATTAAGGTGGGCTAGATAATCAATAAAATAAATAGCACAGCATATTGTGAGCCAGTCACTCTTGTGAGCTAGTTTCGTGTTTGTGTGGGGCACAAGCAACTCTACATTTGGGAACAGACAGGAAAGAACACATTGGTGCTAAGATTTTGAGTATCAGATTCAGACTGTGTTTCTGATACACAAAGTTACATAATATGTAGCAGATACAGAATACGCACCTGAGTATCACTGTACATGTGTCCTGTTGACACATGAAACAATGTTCGATCCTATGTTTTGGCAATGGAATTGCTGACTCATAGATTGTAGATATCTAAATGCTTTCATCTATATCCAAGTTGCTTTTCAAAGCCTTTCATTCCTTTTTAACTCCTGGTTTTTGTTTATTTACATCAACTACAAACACTATGGATTTCAAGAGAGAATAATATTTGTGTTATGGAGACTACAAACTTCCACAGTTCTAGAAGACTAGCATTAAAGTTTGGAAGAGGTTTCTCTGATACTCTTCATTTTACTTTGCATGGGGACCGTTCACCAGCATCTCCTATAGCCTCAATGTGAGTCCACTCACATCCATGCCTGAAGCTCCTCTTCTAGTTTGGATTCTAGACAGACTACTTTTAGGCCCACCCTCAATACCTTATAAAGAAGCTTCTCTCCACACACAGTCATGTTTTAATGTAGAGGATAGTTTCAGCATATGAAGCATATGAATTTGGGATAGACTGGATTAAATCCGTTATAAAATTCTTAGTGGCTGTCGTCAAATTCATCAGACAAAATGTTGACTAAAACCTGAAGCACACTTCACTCTTCCTCACGGTCTCATTCAGTACTCAGAAATGCGCCCCTGAACATCAGCCTGCTTTTTAGTTGAGCATTCTTTTTGTCCCCTGTTGAGAAACACTGCTGAGCTAGGCTGGGACACAGTTGCATTTCCCAACAATATCAGGACACTCTTTTTTGCCCAAGGGACCTGCAGCCAGTAGACGGATGAAGACTTATGAATCCAACAAATTTCCCAAATAGCTTTACTCACATAAATTCTGGCAGTACAATTCAAGATCAGGAAAACTCCATACTTCCAATTCCTATCTAGACCCAGAACTCATGCTCAGATCAGAATTCTCTGTCAAGATGGCCACTGGACCCCAAATCATGTGATCAGGCCAGAGAGATAATCTAACGACAGGCAGGTAGGGAGACAAGTGGGCAGAGAGCCGCCTGGGCAGGGAGAGAGAAAGAGGAAGAGAGCCACTTCTTATGGCCCTTTAGCCCCATCTTGGGCCCACAAGAAAGAGTCTCAGTCAAGCCCAAAGTCAATTACTTCTAAGTACACGACCCTGCCCAGGCCTTTCAAATGCTAATTCCCCATTCCCCGGAGTCAAGATATCTACTTATAAGCTTTTCTATAAAGTCACTTGTAGAGATGGGGGAAGGGAAGCTGAGATGAAATGTAAATCAGGATTTGATTTCTTACTAAACCTCCTCTGGAACTAGTTCATTTCTCATGAACATAGTTTTCTTCAGATTCAGCTGTAGACCTACCTTTCCACATTCTCGGTCAAAGTCAGCCAGCATTTGTGCCGCTTGGCTAATGTTTGGTGTTATTAGAACGATGTCATCAGCGAAGCGGAGGTGGTGTAGTTGCCGACCATCTATCTTCACTCCCATTCCTTCCCATTCTAATTGTCTCATGATGTTCTCGAGGGGTGGCACTGAAGAGTTTTGGTGAGATGGTATCACCCTGTCGAACCCCTCTTTTGACATCAATGATCACTTCTTTGTAGAATGGTGAGATCCTGGTGGTGAATCCATAATACAGCTCACGAAGGATCTTGATGTATTGGGTTTGAACACCCTGTTTGACTAGGGCTTCGATGACTGCTTCAGTTTCCACAGAATCAAAGGCTTTCTGTAAATCAATGAACGTGAGACAGAGCGGCATCTTGTACTCCCTACAAACCTCAATGAGCTTGGTTACTGTGTGGATATGGTCGATTGTGCTGAATCCTTTCCGGAAACCTGCTTGCTCGCATGGTTGACCTTCATCTAGTGTTCTGCTAATCCTGTTCAGGATGACTCGTGTAAACAGCTTGTAGATGACAGACAACAGGCAGATGGGGCGATAGTTGCCGATGTCATGAATGTCTCCCTTCTTGAACAGTAGAACTGTCCTGCTGGTTTTCCATTGGGAGGGCACCTTGCATTCGGACAGGTAGCGTGTGAAGAGCCGAGCTAGTGTATTGATGAGCACCGATGGCAGATTCTTCAGATGTTCGGGTCTGACTTTGTCTGGGCCTGGTGCTGTTCCCTTCTTTACCGATGAGATGGCATGTCTTATTTCAGAAGGGAGAACGTTGGGAATGGCGTATCCATCCTGTGGAATTTGGTATGTGGGCAGGTGGATGTGGCTATCAAAAAGATTTGAGTAGAAGTCCTGGATAATCTTCTCCATTGCCTTTCTGGAAGATGTGATAGATCCATCAGGGCGTCGGAGGGCAGTCATCTTGGTCTTATAGTTGGCGAAGGACAGGCGGGCAGTCGCGAATACTTTTCCCGGCTTCTGCTGCATCTTCCAGTATTTCTGCTCTTCTGTCTTTGAGGTCTGCTTTTATCGCTTCTCTGCACTGTTTAGCAAGCTTGGACGTTAGCATTTGGTCTCCTGAGGCTCGCGCCTTGCCACGTTGGCGAATGAGCTCGAGAGTTTCTGAAGACAAGCGTCCTTTTTGTGTTTTTTCTCTCTCTCGGCATTCTTCGCACAATCATGGAGGTGCTGAACCAGTAGGTTGTATTCTTCATCGATGTCATCAATGATGGTATCTTCCCATGTTGCCGCAATGGTGCTAAAGAGTTCCCAGTTGGTGGTCGTTCTGGGAGTTCTCTTCTTAAACTTTGCAGCCTTTTCTCCCGTTGCGGGAAGTAGAATTTTGCACGAAGGGAGGCGGTGGTCCGATCCTGTCTGGAATTTGGGGACGACAGCAACATCGGTCAGACAAAACCGTCGATTGAAGATGATGTGGTCGATTTCATTGTGGAACTGTCCACCAGGAGATTCCCATGTCCAACGTTTCGCTTCAGCCTTCTGAAACTGTGAGTTCCCATGAATAGTCTTGGTGGACATGATGAACTCAGATAGTCTCTCACCCTGTTCGTTCCATTCTAGGCCATGGGTCCCGATGTGGAGTTCTTCAGCCCGATCTTCTCGGTCCTATCTTGGCATTAAAATCACCGACTATGATCTTGTAGAAGGTGTGATCTTTTTTATAGAACTCCTCCAATTCCATGTAGAATTTCTCAATTTCATCTTCTTTGTATGTGGATGTTGGTGCATAGACAATGAAGATAGAAATTGCTGGCAGTGGGCCACATCTCCTCAAGTGTAATCGTCCTATTCGGTTTGTTAGGCATTCAAATGAATCAATGTTGACAGCCATGTTCGTGTTGACAAGGACACCAATGCCACCCGGCGCCTCTTTCATCACATGTTCCAAGGAACAATTCTTCTCCGGTGTCAAATACAGCATGATGCGACTGGCGCCTCCTCGTCTCAGTCAGACCAATGATGTCGTACTTGATCTTTCTTGCTTGCAGCATCAGATCCTCAATATATGAACTAGTTCCAGAGGCCCCATTCTCTCTCAATGGAACAAACATCTCTGAATGCAGCAGTTATGTGTACCTAGGTCGAGAAGTCAACATGATGAATGACCTAAAACCTGAGCTGCGCAGGAGGAAGAGAGCGGCATGGAATGCCTTCAAAGGCATCGAAGAAATAGCTAAAAAGGACAAAGAACCTCCGGCTCCGGGCACATCTCTTTGACTCCACCGTTCTCCCTGCATTAACATACGCCTCAGAGACCTGGGCCCCCCGAAAGCAGGATGAGAATGCTATTCGGGTCTCCCAGAGAGGCATCGAAAGAGCTATGCTTGGAATATCACGTCTCACTTAAGTGAGAGAAGGAATCCGGAGTTCTGACCTCCGTCGCTATTCCAGAATCAGGGGCGCTGTCTCGTTTGCCAAGGCATCGAAAATCAGATGGGCTGGACATGTAATGCGATTTGGAGACAACCGCTGGACTAGAGCCGTTACCGACTGGATCCCACGGGATGTCAAAAGATCACGTGGCCGCCCACCTACAAGATGGTCAGACTTCCTTGTTAAGACCCTGAAGGAACGGTTTGAGGCTCTTCATATTCCTGAATCAACCAGATGCCATTGGGCTACATTGGCACGTGATAGGGTCCAATGGAAATGTTACTGGCGCCCGCTCGAGCAAATTGATGAATAACGGGATTCAAGTGATCAAGTGATCAAGTGACTAAACCTCCACGAAGGTGCAGAATCTGTCAGAATAATTCACTTTGCCTTTAGCCTTACAGAGACACGTTTGTTTGCCGGAGGCAAACCAGCATGTCTCTTTGAATTAGCAGGACTGTTTACATTATGGCTGATCTCCAAGAGTTCTCTTGGATAAACTACATGTGTGCCCCCCCCCCCCCCCACCCCAGGGACCCTTGGGGTAGAGTAGATTGCACTGAAGCTAGCAAGATGCATGACAAGAATATTCTGCCTTATATAGTTATAAGATCTAATACCTCTTCCAAATCTGCCCCTTACTACCAGTGTGGATTGTAAGAGAAAGTTCCAGGCAAGATCGCGGAGGCTAGTAGCCTTAGCAGATGCAGGGGGCTCTAGGTTGCTGTGACCAGTAGTTCATTAGGCGTGTACTCCAATATTCCTCACTTTGAAGCCCCTACCCCAAATATTTTAAGTATGTCATTAATATGTTTGTATAAACTTCTCATATGTTTGCATCAACATTGTGAAGCCATTCCTTACTTTATGGAAATGAAGAGACAAAAAGTAGAACTAAACCTGATTAAATGCTTAATCAGTTTCTCCATAATCTAATTCCTAAACATCAGTGGATATGTTACCTGACTTGACAAAATAAACTTTCCATATATCATTAAATATCTTGAACTAGTTGGGAACAGAGAGACAGTACAGGGGGTAGGGCATTTACGTTGTAAAAGTTTGCTTTCATTATGATCCCAGGTATCCCTGTATGGTCGCACAGGCCTAGCCAGGAGTGATCCCTGAGTGCAGAGCTCGGAGTCGGCCCTGAGCACAGCTGGGTGCAGCACCATATCAAAGACTTTCTTGGACTGACAAAGCCTCCAAGTGAGTCCAGTCTAATAATCCACGTTGCTCAAAGGACCCAGCCTTACCGGCTTTGTTCAATGGATACAGAATAAAAGAGAGTCAGAGAAATGCTACATCAGGGGCTATGATGGAGAAACAGGGTCCCAAGCCATGAGCAGCCTGTATTTAGGTCTCTGGTCACCAGATAACAATTCTGTTCATCATCACTGTGTCCCAACAGTTTCTTGTCACCTTGAGAGTTATCCCAACTCTATGATTCTCCCTTACATAGAGAAGTGATTCAGAGAAAAGCTAAATTATTTGCCTAACGTTACAGGTATTGTCAAAATAATATTTTGAACACAAACAATATTACTTTAAGCTTGCAATCTTAACTACAAGTAAAAGTGACAAATTAAATTACAAAACTGACAGTCACTGAAGCAAATGGATAGAAACCTGAGGCTTTCCCAAGAGAATGTAGAAAATTTAAGAATTAAAGACAGTGGTGATTTTCATATACCCATAATTTTAAAGCAGGCTATTTTCTTTTCCTGCAGGACAGACTATTCCGAGAAAACAGAACACATACCATTCTTATTGCCAATGTAATTGTTTTTCAGAATATACAAAGGGATAATTATCTGATAAGTGACAAATGCTAAAATTTTTAAAATTTAAAATAATAATAGAATAGTTTTATGGCTATGAATGTATTTAGCAACATGGGATCATATAAAGAATACATAGTCAAAAATTATTAAATATTCCTAACTAATACTGCTAAAAATTCAAGGCAAAATAAAATCTGATGCATTTTATTGGACTAATTTTTTAAACTTGGCAGTAAAATAAAATCTTATTTTAAATTAAAAAATAATACTTCATATTGTCAATATTCATAAAAAGTGCTAGAATTCATTGAAAATATTGTAGTATTATGAGTACTGTTGCCCATTAGAGTTAAAGTTGAATTTTATCATATGTCAATTAAGAAATATTGGTTAACACTTTTATGTGCAATTGTAGAGGTGTATAGAATAAACATTATAAAGTTATGCAAAATAATGGCACATTTGTTAATCAATGAATTCTCTATAAATAGCACTATATTGGTAAAAATTCATTTTTCATTTAGATGGTATATATACATATATACATACATATATGTGTATATGAGACTTATTGTATGCATTCCAAAAACAAGTTATTTTTAAAAGCTATAGTTATTCCTTTCTTTTCTAATTTATTGGTAAAATATCTGTGAGTCAAAATCAACATTATAAAAAATTAGAGTTTTCAAGGGCTGGAGAGATAGGGTAGCAAGTTCTCGCATGTATGCGACTACTTTGGTTCTCTCCCCAGCATCCCATCTGATCCCCCAAGCACTGCCAGGAGTAATTCCTGAGTGCAGAGCTCAGAGTAACCTCTGATCATTGCCTGGTATGGCCCAGGAACAAGTGAATAATGACAGCATTTCAGGTTAAAAAAGTTATTTAAAATGCAAATTTGAACAATACTGCATGTAACCTAAAGGGTCCATGTTAGTGAACCATTGAAAATAGTAAAATATCCAGTCACAATCTGAGACAGCTGTTTTCAGACACTGAACATCAGGAAATCAGAACCGTGATCTTTTAGTAAGTGGAAACAATTGAGAAAGGCCAATGATTGGTTATGTTTTCTCTCTAGAGATTGTTTGGCGACTACAGCATAGGCAGGAGGAGCACCAGCAGAAGCTGTATGTTTTCCTTACATAAGTAAGCGTGCCTACGTGTGGGGATGCTGAAGTGGCTTGACTTACTCAGGCGTAGCTCTGGAGAACAAAAGATTCACTGAAACAGAATCCAAGAGATATGCACTTGTTAGGTTTTCACCTGACTGCAGTTAAATGAATGTTCTATAGAACATGTCCCTAAGAAAAAAATTCAGGTCCCCCAAAAAAAAAAAAAAAAAAATTCAGGTCCACTGGGAAGGAGCAAATGAAAAGTGGTTTGCAAGAAGGGCTCAATTTAGGCCTGCTTTGGTGGGAACCCTATTGAGAGGTGAGGTCAAGGATCCATATTCTGCATGTACCAAGACTGGGAGTACAACCCGAGGCAAACATTCCTAGGGTGGCCTCAGGAACAACCAATAATGCTGACCCTGAACAACACTGCATCACTGGTTCCTCCCCCTGAACAGCCTGGACAATTACAATCAAGCCTTTATCATTGGCTATATGCAAAAACTGCTACCTGAGTTATTTTCTGGCCCCTTTATATATTTGCTATATTAACTGTTTATCTGATATGTTTTATAACTATTTCCTCCAATTTTGTGATTTTGGTACCATATCTAAGGAACCAAGGCTCATTTCAATCTCATGAAGTTTTCCCCTTTCTAAGAGTTTTAATGCATGCTTATGTGTTGCTTTGGGGTCAAAATCTGGTGATCCTGGAGGCTCCTAGCTGAAGATTTCTCTCAGTGGTGCTCAGGGAACTGTACTGTACAGCGCCAGGGATGAAAACTGGGTTTTCTGCATGCAAGACTCACACTCAACTCTAACTAATCTCTCTGGCCCACTTATATGATTTTCTTTTTTATTTTTTATTCAGCAAGATGAATACTATTCATTGTATAAGTATTTCTCTGTTTTGCAGTCTTGTGTTTGTTTTCTTTTGAAGTCATATTTAAATACTGAGCCATATCCCCTGATTCATTGTAAAAATCATTTACCTCCTTGCTTACATTTATTTGTTCTATTTTCTATACTTTTCGTTATTACTATAAATTAACCATTTTCTTAAATTTCTTATGAGTGGTTGATATCTAGTGCATATAAATGCAACCAACTTTTGTTTGTTTTTGGATTACAGCCATCAGAGCTCGTAGGTTACTCTTATTTCAGTGCTCAGAGGTCATTCTTAAAGGTGCTCTAGGGATATATGGTGTTGGGGTATAATCCTTAAGTTTCTGTACATAAAAATATGATCAAAAAACTTTGGGCTTACTTTTAGGTCACTGTATTCATTTTTTAGTATTAAATCGGAAGTCTGCAACTTTGTTATATTCATTAATTATCTAATAAAGGGTGAGTATCAGTATATCACTTTGCGTATGACAGAGAACTGAGAGATGGAGAGAAATATTCAGAATTATAAACACATAATAAGATCAAGACCCAATAATCAACTTTCATGTTTAACTTTGGACATAACATGTATGCTGAACTAAGATTAACACCAATGCTAACACTAATTCAAGTGCTGAAAACACTCAACCTAACTCTACCCTAACCTTATGCTACATTACCCTAGCCCAGGCCAAAACCAGGAAATTAAGCTAACTTTAACAATAGCACTATATATAACTATCATGTTCAACTGTAGACTTATCCAAACCTATACTCTAACTCAAATAAGACCCCTAACTCTAACCTTATCCCTAATCTAAACCAATCCTTACACTAGTCTATACCTAAGCTGCAGCCTAAACTTAACAATCAGTCTATTTAGAAAAATAAACATATTCTCAACTTCCATTTAAACTTTAAATATAACAAAACTCTTCCATAATTTTAACACAAAATCTAACCCTAACTCTACCTGTTGTCCTAACTGAAACCCGAATAATCTATTAATCTTACCCTAATTAAGGCCTAAATCTACCATATAAATAAAATTAACTGTAACCCCACATATCATTTTCTATAATGGAACATAAGTCCCATTAACGTGAATGAATATCCCTTTATTGCTGCATCCTTGTTGACCTCTTCTCTTTTGATGAGCACCATTTTTATGCGTAGTAATGTATTTCTGATAGTTTGGTATGTATTTCTCAGGTAGTCAGGAAGATGATTCTTTTTTTTATAAGCTTCTTGGCAACCTTATTATTATTATTAGTGTTGTTGTTGCTGTCAGCTCAAATTCTTTCCCCATATTTGGATGAGGTTATTTTTGTTATTGAACATAGTAAATGCTTTATGCATTGCAGAGTAAGCCTTTATGTGCTCTGGTAATATACACTTTTATTTTAATATCTTTGTACACCACCATGAGATATAAAATTGCAAAAGTATTCATGTTTGGGTTTTGGTCATACAGTCTTCCAGCACTCCACCAGTGCCTATTACCCACCACCAATGCCCAGATTCCCTCCCCTTCCCCTAGCCTCCCTCTATGACAGGTTCGTTATCTCTTTTCTCTCTCTTACTCTCTCTTTCTCTCTTCTTTCTCTTACACATTGTGGATTATAATGCATACATTTAGAGGTTATCATGTGTATCTTTTTGCCTGTATTTAATGCTTAGTTCTAGTTTGTATTAGCACTTTCAACAATTATTAGCATAGTGTTCCGTCTCTGTCTTACCTAAATTCTGATCCCACACATTTGTGGTAATATGTTGCAGGACTCCTAAGGGCCGCTGCATCTGCTCTGGAGTGCCTCCTGCAAATCACTCCGTAGATAAGGGGGTAGTCTAAATGTGGCAGTTTATCCGACCATGTATGCTGTACTAGCTGGTATAAATATTCTCCCATGCTACCACAATCATCGTGGGACTAGCTAGATCTTACCAGCATATTAGCCTGGCCACACTGGACCCCTAAGTAATTAGACCAGAGAGAAATGCTGTTTGCTTCCAAGCAAACAAGCATGGCTCCCCTGATATACTCAAAGGCAACTAAAATATAAAACTACAATGAAGTAGAAGAGACTTGTGAAGGCTTGGAGAAATATTTAACTGGCATTAGTATTAGTCTTTGGTACAGAGACATGCCATCTCAGAAACCCCCTTCTCTACACTACAAAGGCATTCCCAAGCAGATTTCGGCTGAAAACATTGGCATAGTAAAGGCCCTAGGTGAGGTGCAGGGAGGGATTGCCTAAGGGCATTGGACCCTCCCTGCTTTCCACAACAGTGGGAGGAAGGTCTGAGTTACAGGGATATAAACTAGCCGGTTCCCGCTCTCCGGGCCTCTTTCTTCTTTGTGGGATCTCTCCTTGTGAGCGCTCATTCCCCTTGGAAGCCTTTTCCTCCTTTTATAAAGCCTTTACACGTGGTGGTCACCATCTTGGCCTACACGTGGCTGGGGTTCTAGCCTGGAATCCTAAGCACCGGGCTTTTCCTTTTGCTGATTTGTATGCCTGAACCTGTGATAAGTAAAGCCTTTTAAAACTGCATCGGATTCCTGAGTTTTCATCCGTTCCTCGCCGGCTTTGGAGGTAGAAGGGAACTCGCTTCCCGGCACTGTCGGGGACCCGGCGGAGCGCCCCGACAGTAATATCCACCTTTGACAAGACCTCCTGATCCATGTTTTCCCTGACCTTGGATATCGGTATCATAATATGTATATGTATATATGTATATATACATGATAACATATATGCATGTATACATGTATACATGTATATATGTATGTATATATGTATGTATGTATATATATATATCATTGTATCACTGTTTTCCTGTAGATCATCGATTTGCTCGAGACGGCACCAGTAACATCTCAATATGTCCTGTCACATGCGAGATAGCCCAAGGGGATCTGCCCACACCAGGACCATAAAGAGCCTCAAACCATACCATCAAGTTATGGGAATGAGGACCATAATTGTTACTGGTATTTGGCATATCAAATACGACACGGGTAGTTTGCCAGGCTCTGCCACATATTTTATATATATATATATATATATATATATATATATATATATATATGTCATGCAAATAAATGCATAAATGCATTCATTCTATATCTGTCTTTTTTCCTTCTGGCTAATTTCACTCAACATGATCCTCTCCATGTCCATCCATGTATAGGCAAATTTCATAACTTCATTTTTCCTAACAGCTGCATAGTATTCCATTGTGTAGATGTACCACAGTTTCTTTATCCAGTCATCAGTTCTCGGGTACACTAGTTGTTTCCAGGTTCTGGCTATTGTGAATAGTGCTGCTAAGAAAATAAAAAGTGTGGATGGTGTTTCTGCTGTGTGTTTTTGGCTTCCCAGGTTATATTCCCAGGAGTGGTATGGCTGGTTCAAATGGGAGCTCAAGTTCTAGTCTTTTGAGGAATGTCTATATTGTTTGCCAAAAAGGCCGTACCAGTTGACATTCCACCAACAATGGAGGAGAGTCCGCTTTTCCCCACATCCACACCAGCACTTGTTGTGCTTGCTCTTTTGGATATGTGCCAGTCTCAGTGGTGTGAGATGATATCTCATTGATGTTTTGATTAGAATCTCTCTAATGATTAGTACTAACTGTACTATCCAGCCAGCCAAGAACACACATTTGCAACCTACAGTAGTTATTATGATAAAGCAATGCAGAATTCCATCAAGCTCAATGAGTAAAGTCACTATCTCTGATGAGCCAAGCAATAATGATAAACTATATAACCTCTCTATAAAGAATTTTGGAAGGAACTATTAAGGATGCATAAGGATCTCAAAGAAGCAATATAATACAAAGTCAATAAAATACAAGAGGAATTTAGAGTAGAATTGAGTAAAATGCAGAGAAAAATACAAGCAGAAATGATAGATACAAAAAATGTGGTAAGTGAAATGAAAAACACACTGGAAGGACTCCAAAGCAGAGTAACAACTGCTGAAGAAAGAATTAGTGATCTCCAAGACAAGGTCCAAATATTCTCTAGACAACAGTAGATGAAAAAAAGACCACAATTAACAGACTGTAAGAGATAATCAGGACAAAGCCAAAAGGAACACCATACAGATCATTGGGGTCCCAGAAGAAAACCCTAGAGAAGAAGAAATGGTCAAAGCCATCATTGCTGAGAAGTTCCCTAAGCTGAAGAAAGCTTGCTCCCAGATTCATGAGCCCCATAGACTACCAGCTAAAAGTAACCCCAATAAGAATACTCCAAGACACATCCTAATTAGAATGTATCACTGTTTCACTGTCACTGTCTTCCCGTTCATCATAGATTGGCTCGAGCGGGCATCAGTAACATCTTCATATGTCCTGTCTCATGCAAGTAGATCCCAAGGGCACCTGCTTGCTCCAGGAAAGTAAAGAGCCTCAAAGCATTCCATCAGGTCATGGGACTGAGGTCTATAATTGTTACTGGTATTTGGCATATCGAATACGACACGGGTAGCTTGCCAGGCTCTGCCATGAGGTAGCATACTCTTGTAGTCATCTCTAAATCCAGCATTTATTGGTGAACTGCATGGCCACAGTGGCCAGTGGCAAGCTGGGCTGTGATAGGCTGGTCTGCTGGGTGGAGTTCTGACGAGGGGGAAGTCGGATATGGAAAAATCGTGGCCCTCATGGAGTGGGGGTTGTCTGGATTGTTGTGAGACTCTACTGAGGTGGCTGGCCAGGGCTAGAACACACCATCCCTCCAGGGCGCCTCGTGAGCCGCTTGGCAAAAGGGAGAGCCAGTAGCAGCTCTGCCCCATGTCTGTGAGTCTCTGGATCAGCATATCTAGGCCTGATTTTAAAAGACTGCTGCAGGGTGTATCTCGATGAGCTGGGCAGTGATAGGTTGGTCGGCTGGGTGGAGTCCTGTAGAGGGGGAAGTCCCGATGTGGAAAATGGAGGCCCCTCATGGAGTGGGGGGTCATCTGGCTTGCTGTGAAGCTCTGCTCGCACAAAGCCAGTAGCAGCTGTCATTAGAATGACAGAAACTATAGATACAGATAGAATACTGAATGCAGAAGGATCAAAAAAGGAAATCACATGCAAAGGAGCATACCTAAGATTTACAGCAGACTTCTGAGATGAAACACTCTGAGCCAGGAAACAATGGTGGGATATTGTGAAAAGGTTCAATGAACTACAGGCCTCACCAAGAATTCTTTGCCCAGTAATATACTCTTCTATCCAAGAGTGTATATTTTTATCTTGAGTATTATCTATTTCCTCATATTTCCATTTGTTTATTTCTGCTTTTGTTTCCTTTGTCAGTGGGATCATCTCACCTAAGACTCAGATGAAATTACAATCATGACGAATTATGCCTATTCTTTTCTCCATGGGTTTAATGGAATCAAAAAATAGTTTCAATATCTATAATTAACCTTGTACATAGTCTGAGATGGGATCCTAAGTTTTTTCTTCTTTGAATGAGACCAGTTTTCTCAAAACCATTTTTAGAGACTTTCTTTCTTAGAGTCGCTTCCTACATTTACCATATCATCAACATTTCATATATTTGCGGGTGTACCTTTGAACTCTCTATTTTGCTACAATAAAGGAAGATTCTGCTTTTCGTTCAGTACCATACAGTTTTGAATACTCTAATTATGTGATATATTTAAGTTCTGGGAATGCATTGGCTACCATCTAATTTTATTTTCAGGGTTACATTGGTTGAAATGTATAGTTCCATACAAAGTTTTGCAGTGCATGTTCTATCTCCTTTAGAATTTCTTGGGAATTATTATGGGGGAAATCTATAAAGTCCTTTAAGTAGAATCATCCCTTTTAATGAATATTCTAATGCACCAACTAGAATTATACTTCCATTTCCTTGAGTTTTCTTTTTTCTGTAATAATATAGCTTTCAATAGATAGAGCATTCATCTTTTTTTTCTTTAACTGATTAATAACTAACTTTTTGTTAAAATCACTATCACTATCTTCCTGTTAATCATCTATTTGCTAGAGCGGGCACCAGTAATATCTCCATATGTCCTGATTCATGCTAGTAGAATCCAAAGGCATCCGCTTTCTCCAGGAACATAAAGAGCCTCAAACCATTATATTAGGTCACGGGAATGACCTAATATAAATGTTACTTGTATTTGGCATATCAAATACTACACGAGCAACTTGCCAGGCTTGCCGAGCAGGTGGCATACTGTTGTAGTCACCTCTAAATAAAGAATCTATTGATGAACCACGTGGCCGCTAGAGGCCACGAGAGCTGGGCTGTGATAGTCTGGTCTGCTGGGTGGAGTTGTGACGAGAGGGAAGTTCGGATGTGGAAAATGGCGGGCCCCATGGAGTAGGGAGGGTGGTCTGGCTTGTTGTGAGGCTCTGCTGGGTGGCAGGCCAGGGCTAGTACCCGCCATGCCTCCCGGGCGCCTCACGAGCAGCTGGGCACAGGGAGAGCAAGTAGCAGCTCTGAACACTAAAACTTCTGGAGGGCAGGAATATCGTGCATGCTTTTGTGTGAGTTTGGTTTAGTTCATTATACAAAATAATCTAAACACACTAACTCCCTTTATCTCTCTTGCCCTATGCCATGGTCCCCTCACTGCTCACCCCTAAACATGAAATTTTGTTTCTAGTAATAGAGAAGCTGATGATCGAACAGTATTCTTGTCAAAAATCAGTCAAATGGTCAAATTAAAATAACAGATGCTTAAAGAAAGTTGTGAGACTAAGAGCAATAAATACCAGAAGGTCCAAGACTTCAAGGAATTTTTTGATGAAAATGAACTGCAGTTTCTTTTCCCTAAGGACATTTGTCAATTTTACAAACAGGAAGTAAAAATAACTTGAGTGCTATTAAGTTACCTTCAAGTAATCAATGTTGCAAATTAGTAACTGATTTCTATGTGTATTGTTCAGATACATTTAGTTGCATCTCTATTAACAAATCAAAATAATGGATATTAAGTAAGCCTGAAGAGAAATAAAAATGTTAAACAGATTTTTTAATTAATGGGCATCAAGTCACAGCAACAATTCTAATGCTATTATACTTGCAGAAAAAGAACAATTACGTTTCCTCTGAGTAGGAACAAAGACTAAAGATGTAGAGCATAATTAATAGAATAAGCATTAAACATCATGTTTCCTACTCAAAAGGAGGTGCAAAATGATGATTATTTTTCTTGGTAGATGAGCAAGTAAGAGAGATTTGAATAGTAATTAACTCCTGACCATTGGGTCAGAACAGACTTTATTAAAAATTTCCCTATCAAATAATTCACAATACTTCAGGTTGGATGGAAGCATTTCCTTAGAATATTTGGGTCCTTAAGATATGATTTAAATAAGTTATTAAAAAGGAGGATGAGTTAAATGTTGAATAAGATTGTATGCTATAAAATATTAAATTTGTGTAATTGTAAGTGAATGAATTTCCAAAATTTATTAGAAACTTATTGTCTCAACTTTATGGAGCTGTTGACCTAAAAGGGTGGTGCTACTATATATTGATAAATTGGATTAGAACAAAAAATTCATAACTCTTTCAACTCAATGTATTATAGGAATTGTCTTGCAGACAGCACCAATATTTTAGAATATTTTGAAGAAAATAAAAAGCAGGTACTCATTTATAAAGTTACCCCAGCCCCAAAACACACACACACTTCTATTGTTTTCCTTTGATTTTTAAAACAACCTTGACTAAGACCTGTTATTTACTAATCCATAGTAAACTTCATCAGCATCCTGTTTAATTTGACTTTCTATTTTTCACATTACTCCTATTTTGTGTTCCAAAACCTATTGTCTTTCTTTTTTTGTGCAAAATATAAACAAGTTAGCAATGTTACACACTTCTTTTTACCTGCATAAATAATCCCTGAAACAAAGGTAAAGGGTGGTAGTTATTTAGGGAGGTAGATATTTAGCATTGACATTGCCTATATTCTCTTGCATGGAATAAAGTGCTTATTTTTCTTTTAGGAAGCGGGTGTGTCTATTTGGCTTTCAATTGCAGTGGATCAAAGGTGCTCATTTGGTTTCACTTATATGTAGATTTTGTTAATCCAAATAAATTCTATTTTTTTAATTTACAATTAAGTGTATAATCAAATATGTTAAGTAGTATGTAATTTACATATTCTCCATGAAATCCTATAATTTCTCCAAGAAATTAGTGAATGGAAAAAAATAGCAGACAGTTGTTCAGAGAATAAATTACTATGTAGTAATTTACTTAATTTCTTTAATGTGTGTAGCAGATGGTGGTCACTCTAAATAATGAAAAATTAACTTCTGTCAATGTGTTTAGAATTCATTTTACATATCAGGAAAAAGTACTCAAGCTAGAAACTACCAAGGCTACTTACTAGTTTTAAAAAGTGCTTTAGAGTTTAAAAGAGCTATGGATAGTGGGAAAATGATAAACAAAAATGGCGCCATCAGGCAATGCTTTAGTTGACTTTTCTATTTTGTTTTGGTTTAAAGCCACACCCAGCAGCACTCAGGGATCACTCCTGTGGCTGCTTGAGCCCTGGTCAGCTCTAGTTAAGGAATGCTGATATATGATCTACTATTACTCCAGTCCAAATCAGAGAATGCAGTTAACGAAATCAATTAAAACAATTAGAACTACGGAGCAGAATAGTATTTGAAGAGCGAACAAAGAAGTTGAGAACAGAGAGCAAAATTCAAGGTATATTTGAGCACAATGACTTGTTGGGACAGAGAAAACACTGGGTGTACAACAGGAGACAATGCATTAGCAATGGTGAAGTTTGTCCACTGGAAGAATAGGAGCAATGAAATGTTCCATGATGCAGTTAATGAAGTGTAATTAGAGGGATCATTTCCAAAATGTTTAGGACATTGTGTAGTGTGCTGGTTAGATCTTCTAGGTTTAATGGAATCAGATAATATTCAAATCTAAAGTTATCAATTTCAGTTACATGATCTTGTAAGGCTACTATCTATCTCCCAGTTTAAAAATACCAAAGGCGTTTGTCAGAAATTCAGGTACAATGGAGTCAAGTGGTTCTCTGTATTTCATTTATGCCAAAATCAAGTTTGGGACAGGTTTACATGGAGCGCTGAGGTCTGTGTGGTTGCATGGCTTAGACCCCCTTTTCCTTGTAGAAAAATGTTTTGGTTGGTCTTATTTTTTCAGTTTCTAGAGGCTGCCTTATTGTTAGACCCAGAATCCATTTTTTTTCAATCTTTAGAAACAAGTTAATGTTTCTAATTTATTTGGCCTGACTCTGGTTTACCACTTCTTTCCTTTCTCCTTCAGCAGCTCCTCTCTGACAGTGTTTTTTTTCCTTCTGCCTTTGTAGGATCATGTGCTTAAATATATGGGCCACTTGGAAAATCCAGGGCAATCTCCCCTTTAAGGTCACCAACACATTTTTAAGATCTGTCAGAGAAGTCCCTAGATACACATTTGATTGAATAATCAATAGAGATATATCTGGGGTTGGAACAATATTATAGCAGGTAGGACGCTTGCCTTGCAAGCAGCTGACCTGGGTTACATCCCCAGTGTTCCATATGCTCCCCAGAGTAGTGCAAGGAGTAATTATTATGTGCAAAGCCAGGAGTAACCACTAAGTATTGTGCGATGTGGCCTAAAACTTAAGTATCTGTCTTGGGTAGTGTATATCTAGGAAATAGTCTAAAGATTTACCACTATTTTATTTGCTCACAAATAAATAAATTTTGAACTATAATAAAGTGGTTAACTATAATAAAGTGGTTGAACTATAATAAAGTGGTTAAATCTCATTAACTCATAGACATTTATCAGTAGAAGTGATCTTTGAACTGTGCTTAAAACTTTTCATGTACTATGAATCTGAACAAGCCTTTTAAACTGTTTTCTAAATAAATGTAGGAACTTATTCATTTTAAAGCAGTTAAGTAGGTTGGAGGGGGTGTGATCCGGGAAGTGGATTTCAGTGAATTCCATAGTTAGAACAAGCTGTGTCCATCAAGAACCCATGTAGGACCCACCAGTGACCCCAAAGGGGACAATGTTCAGTGCTTCCTTGTTTGGGGGAAGCTTTTTTTTTGGGTCACACCGGTGATGTTCAGGGGTTACTCCTAATGCTGTTCTCAGGAAATACTAGGTGGTTCTGTGGGGGTGGGTCATATGTGATGCTGAGAATTGAACCCAGGTCAGCCACGTGCGAGGCAAATACTGCACCTGCTGTACTATAGCTTCCAGCCCCAATTCAGAGTTTCCTTGACAACACCCTAGCAAACACCCCAAGGCTGGAAAGACCTTCTTAGAACAGCTTTGGAGAAGCAAATGCACCCTGTCCATCAACTCCTCCTCGTCTGGGTGTGCAAGTGTTTACCTTTATAGAGAGTGTTCAGCATATCTTGAAGTGACCCACAACCCAACTCTGGTGTGTTCCTTTTTCTCCAACTGTACAGGTGCAACCCATTCTTGGGAGCAAGTTGTATCCCAAATAGGGATATGTGACTCTACTTGATAACTCATTCCTGGAGCGCAAAGAAATCCCATTTTCACTTGAATTGATACCCCTTCTCATACCTCCTTTACGTTCCTAAATGACCATTTTCTTCATTGTGCATCTTCTCATTTTATTTTCTGTACAGGTCAGGATTTTAAAGCCTACATTGTGAATTCTGGCCTTTCCAGGAACCCTCCACACCCGTGAGGTTGTCCAGAGCCCCGCAGGCAGGGAGAGAGCAGCACACTCTGTGGTTCCTCTCTCTGCTTTTCCTCAAGTCCAAAAACCAACAGGCTAAGGAACTACTTAATTTGCAGTGAAGCAGACCTGGATCAATTATGAGTCTGACAAGACAGTAAACTCTTTGCATTTATTTTGGATATGCGATAATAGTTTGTCAGTTTAATTTTGCTAAAGAACCATCATTTTAACTGAGATTTATCTATATAGTTAGATCTTTATAAATAGTAAATTTTCTCTCCATATACATATTCTGATATTATATCATGCATTATACTAACTGAAAAGAATACATTTAGGTCTTACATTTTATACTCTTATTATCTAAGAATGCCATATTTATATCTTTAAATATAGATCAAAAAATAGAATTCACTGTGGTGTTTTTCTTACATACTAAAGGAGCTTTCAAATGTTTTCTTATAACCCTCACACTTAAAACATTATTAGGCCTAATTCATAGATACTTTATTTGTATGGAATATGTATTTTAATATTTGTCATATTGCCAATTAAAATGTAAAAATATTAAGAATGCTTATTTTAGTTAATAAAATTATATAAATATTAAAAGTTAATGATATTTTTATAAAAATAATCATTGGACACTGTTTAATGCTTTTCTACTTTTTATGTTAATGCTAAATAATCAGGCTATGATATATGTTTTACTTTTAATTCTTTTTGAAACATGTTTTATTCGAAATGCATAAAGTCATTCAGGTGTTACATATAAGCTCATTATTCCTATAATTGAGAAAGTTCTTAAAGTCCTAATGAGAGATATAAAAATTCTTAAAGGTCTGTGGCAAGTATTTTGAGAAGAAAAATCTTAAAAGAAAAAGAAACGAAATTCAAAGAACCTATAGGTGTGTAATTGTATTGGAGTATAGCATAAATCAAATTCAACATAATGTCCCTCAGTGTTCTATATAGATAATAATAGTGGACCCTAGTCTTTTGGAATACTCACAATACAAGTGGAATCTAGATGGACTGCTTTGAGCAACTATAAATTATATAGAATAAAAAGGATTACAAGTTTATAATGTAATTCAAATTAAAACAACACTAACATGTAACCACTCTTTTTATAGGAATAAAAACTTGGTCATTCTAATGCTCGCAATGCTAAATGGTGATGGGAATATACATGAAACCCTCATGGTGATGGGAACCTTTCTTTTTGTAAATGAATGGAAATTTTGTCATTCTAATGCTGGCAATGCTAAATGGTGATGGGGATATTCATGAAACCCTCATGAACTATTTGAAAATGTTGCTAAAGCAATCTGCTACCACCTAGGCAAAAATAAGCATCCATATATAAAACACTCAATAATTCTTCTAAGCTATTTCACCAAAGTAGGTCAAATGTGTGTGCATAATTTTAAAAAATCATACTTCTTTGAGGCAGAAAGCTAGATAAAAGGAAGCTTCAAAAACGAATAAAAGATCACTTGTACTCACTTATCTTCCCATTGTTCATCAATTTGCTCAAGTGTGCTCCAGTAACATCTCCATTTGTTCCTGTCACATGCTAGTATAGAACAAGGGCCTCTGCACACTCCAGGAACATGAGGAGCCTCAAACAATTCCTTCAGGTCATGGGAATGAGGTCTATTCTGTTACTGTTTGGGGCATATCAAATACAATAGGGGTAGCTTGCCAGGCTCTGCTGTGCAGGTGTTCTTAGTTTTTACATACCGATGTACTGATGTACTGTGTGAGGCAAATACTCACAAAGTGGACACATGCAACAGGGAGAGCTGGTAGCAGCTTCATCTGTGTCTATGAAATAGTCTTCTTCTAGGGTGGGGTTCTGACTAGCTGGGATTGAAGTTGTCTTCTCTCTTGGGTGGAGCTCTGACGAGTGGAATCCAGACAATGGAATCCAGACATTGAAAATGGCTGCCATCATGGTGCGGGGGTTCCTCTGGCTTCTTCTGAGGCGCTCTCTATATATATATTAATATGCATGTATTTTTTAATTTTTTAAATTTCTTTTTAATTTTTTTAAATTGTAAATATTTACCTTTTAAAATTTTATATTCATTTTAGTTGGACCATACCCAGAGGTGCTCAGGGATAACTCCTGGATGGTGTCATTCCTGGCAAGGCTCAAGAAACATATGGGTTGCTGGGGATGGAACCCAGGTTAACCACATGCAAGACAAGAGCCCTACCCACAGAACTATCTTTCTGGCCACATGCAAGACAAGAGCCCTACCCACAGAACTATCTTTCTGGCCTGCAATGTGTCTTAAGTCATATATATGTATATATATATATATATATGTATATATATATATATATATGACTTAAGACTATACATATATATATATGTTGCCTGATTTCTGATCCTGAATATTCATAGTACATATATGTTGAGAATATGCAAGTATGATTAATAAAAGTAAAGAGGATTTAAAAAAGAGTATTTAAAAAATAAAAAATATTTTTTATTACTTTAAAAATAATAAATGGCAGAGCCTGGCAAGCTACCCGTGTCGTATTTGATATGCCAAATACCAGAAACAATTACAGACCTCATTCCCATGACCTGATGGAATGGTTTGAGGCTCTTTATGTTCCTGGAGCAAGCAGATGCCTTGGGCTCTACTAGCATGTGACAGGACATATGGAGATGTTACTGGTGCCCGCTCGAGCAAATCGATGATGAACTGGAAGACAAGTGACAAAATTGTATTGTACCACTCTGAGATATAGTTACAAAGCTGTTCATGATTGGGGTTCAGTCATAGTGATCCAGACCCTTCCCTCCACCAGTGCACATTTCCCACTACCAGTGTCCCCAGATTCCCTCCTCCAGCCTGACTCCTCTATGGCAGACAATCCTCCTCCTCCTTCTCCTCCTTCTTCCCCCCCTCCTTCTCCCTACTCTTCCTCTTCCCTCCTCTTATTCCTCCTCTTCTTCATCTTCCTCCTCTACCTTCGCCTTCTACTACTTCATCATCTTCTGTCTTTTTCCTTCTTCTCTTCCTCCTTCTTCTCCTCCTCCTACTACTTCATCATCATCTTTATTCTCCTTCTCCTCCTCCTCTTTCTTCTCCTTCACCTACTACTTCATCATCTTTCTTCTCTTCTCTTCTCTTTCTTCTTCTTCTTCTTCTTCTTCTTCTTCTTCTTCTTCTCCTCCTCCTCCTCCTCCTCCTCCTCCCTCCTCCTCGTCCTCCTCTTCCTCCTCCTCCTTCTCCTTTTCCTTTTCCTCTCCCCCTCTTCCTTCTCCTCCTCCTCCTTTCCCTCCTCCTCCTCCTCCTACCTCCTCTTTTCTTCCTCCTTCTTCCTCCTTCCCCCTTCTCCCTCCTCCCTTCTCCTCCTTCTCCTTTCTCCTCCCTCCTCCTCCTCCTCTTATACATTGTGGCTTGAAGTACATGGTATAGCATTTTGGATGTGTAGATTAATCTTTCCATTCAATATGGGAAATTTTGCCATTATTTGACAACTTTTTCTTTTTGTTTCCCTCTGGCATACTCATTATATATGTGTTTTATTATGTACCATCTTTTATCTAGAGGAAAGATAGTGAGAAAGTATGAGTTTGTGCTTGAGTCCACTGTAACTCAGAACAAAGTCCCAGTTCTTTGTGGAGCTGAATATTTTTTAGGCATCTAGCAGTTTATGCTACTTAAAAGTTTGTTTTTGTTATTTTGTTTTTAAATGGTGCAGGTCAGAATTTTAAGGAAATTCCTGTATACAGTCTCTTGTTTTTTAATATATATTTATAAAGCCATGGTTTGCCAAGTTGTTCATAATACAGTTGTTTAAGGCATTCAGTGTTCCAACACCAGTTCCACCACCAATCCCAACCACTATGCCCTTCCTTCCACCAGTATCCTTAGAGTGTCCCACCTGTCACCCCCACCTGTCTCCCTTGCAGGCATAATCAAATTTACTTCATATTGTTTGTTGCAACACAAAGGCAAATGGAATTACCAAATCTTAGATCAATGGTTTATTACTTGACCGAAGGTATAAATTTTATTTAAATTTTATTTAAATACTTTAGGTATTTCATCATTTAGATAGTGAAACAGCTGTGTGACGCTGGGGATCAAACGGGGGCATCAAAAACACATACCCTGGGCTCCCCAAACCAAGCCCAGTCCCTAAGCCTATTGCCCTACTCTTCCTTGTGCTTTTGTTGTTGTGATATCTGGGGGAATCACATGTGGCCACAGTGCTTGCCAAATGTTGTATACTTGAGTTGTGCTGCTTGCACTTTTGCTCTTTGGGGTTGGGGATCACACTCCTTCATTGCAGTGCTTGTGTACATATGGGTTGGGGTGCACACAGGGGTCAGAAAGGTGCTCACTGGGTATGGGGCTTCCAGGCTGAAGGTTCTGTTTCAATGGGTGCTTGTCAGGATTCACTCACTCTATTACAGTGCTCATATACCTGGCCGGCTGCAGTGTTCCAGAGATCCCGTGCTGTTGGGGTGCCATGGGTCCCAGAGAACAGAGCTGTCTGGACTGTGTTTGGCATAAGCATCTGCACTAGGGATTGAGGAAGCTTCCTTCAATTCCCATTTTCTGGAGGGTTTTAATCATGAATGGGTGCTGGATCTTGTCAAATGCTTTTTCTGCATCTATTGATAGGATCATATGGTTTTTATTTTTTCTCTTATTGATATGATGTATTATGTTGATTGATTTGGAATGTTGAACCATCCTTGCATTCCCGGGATGAATCCTACTTGGTCATGATGCGTTATCTTTTGATGAGTCTTTTGATTCGGTTTGCTATTATTTTGCTGAACATCTTAGCGCCTGTGTTCATGAAGGAGATTGGTCTGTAATTTTCCTTCTTTGTGTTGTCTCTCCCTGCTTTGGGTATCAGGGTGATGTGTGCCTCATAGAAGAAGTACTTTTTAAACATTTAGAAAATTTATATTGGATCTCCAGTTCACATACTATATCATAAAGACTAAATATGAAAAGTATACTTAAAATATTTATGTCAAGCTTATATCCAGTGATAAAAACTAAATATGAATTAAAAATACTCATCTTTTATCTATATTATAGAGTATTAATTTCAAACATACCCTTACATTTTCCTGAATGAATATTATACTAATAAAATTTTAAAAACAATTCACCAAACATCATAAATTCATTAAACTTAGATGACAGAAATACAACATACAATATTCATCCCAGGTCAAACATGAATATGCAATACCCTAGAATGGTAGTTAAAATATAAATTAACCTCAGTTTGGTAAGAATGTAGCATGATTGCTACAGAAGCCTAATAGAAATTATATTGTTTGTGTTTGAACATTTATAAGAATTTAAAGATAAAATATTTAAAAATATTTTCAAATATGGAGAACTAATGTAAATTAAAGTAAATGAAATCTGATATTCCATTTGAGTAAACAACAGATTTTCATTACAGTCAGTATTTCCGGGGTATATTGATAATACACTTTTTTGTTTATTTATCTTGACTTATAAGGTTTACATTAATTTTTAAATCAGTAGTTTTTTTTTTTTGTGAACACTGGTGGAGTCCTTTGTCATTCTTGCAGGTATTAATATTTTAATATATTGCTATTGAAATTTTAATATATTATTATTATAGGACAGTTATGATTTAATCATTTTACTTGCTATTCAAATGTGATATGTATTTAATCACTGTACAATGAAATTAAAGTCACAAAATTGTTACTTAAATTTAAAGGTGTCAGATATACTACCATTCCAATATGACTTATACGCATATAGCAAAACGTGTAAGAAAGAAGTTTTTTTGGGGTGGCAGACAAATAGTACAGCAGGTAGGGCATTTACCTTCCATACAGCCAACATAAGTTTGATTCTTGGTGCCTCTTATGGTTCCCTGAGCACCACCAGGCGTAATTCCTGAGTACAGAGCCAGGAGTGACTCCTGAGCATTGCTGAGTGTGACCCGTAAAGAAAAAGAAAAAGAAAACAGTTTTAATACATTTAATTTATTTTTACAATTTTAAAAAAAATTTTTATTATGCCAAGGTGAGACCTACAATTACGAAGGTGTTCATAATTGGTTCTTGGTAATACAGTATTCCAGCACCCATCCCTCCACCAGTGCCCCATTTCCACCACCAATGTACCCCACCCTCCCCAGCCATCCCCAGGCTGTCTAAATAGCAGGTACCCCAGTTTTCCTCTCTTTCTCTCTCTGTCTCTCTCTCTCTGCATCTCTCTCCCTCTTATTTTACACATTGTGGATAGCCCTGCAGATATTTAGAGTTTATCTCTTAAGTCTCTTTGTGTATATTCAATGGTGAGTTTTAATCTCCCATTACCATTTCCCACACTTAGTAAAACACTGGTATCTATTTATATTCTATTAATGAATGCAATCATTCTATATCTGTCCTTTTCCTTCTGACTAATTTCACTCAGCTGAAATTGCATGTCTATCTTGCTTATACCAACATAACCTTTATCTGGTACTAGATTTGGTAATGAGTAGGATAACTAATTCCCTCTCACACACTTTTTATGATATGATGACATATTAAATGACATACAGATTTTTGATAAATATCTGTACTTATATATTTGCTTTATCATTATAGAAGGCATTAAATGCTCCTATTATAATAATTATGGTAGGCATGGAATTTAAAGTATTCATTTAGTTAATTAGGTATCTCATATGCTGGCTGACTTCGAACCGAGAATGTAGAAAGATAGGTCTACAGCTGAATCTAAAGAAAACAATGTTCATGAAAAATGAACTAGTTCCAGAGGCCCCATTCACTCTCAATGGAACAAACATCTCTGAGTGCAGTAGTTATGTGTACCTAGGTTGAGAAGTCAACATGATGAACGACCTATAACCTGAGCTGCCCAGGAGGAAGAGAGTGGCATGGAATGCCTTCAAAGGCATCGAAGAAATAGCTAAAAAGGACAAAGAACCTCCAGCTCGGGCACATCTCTTCGACTCCACTGTTCTCCCTGCATTAACATATGCCTCAGAGACTTGGGCCCTAAGAAAGCAGGATGAGAATGCTATTTGGGTCTCCCAGAGAGGAATTGAAAGAGCTATGCTTGAATATCATGCCTCACTCAAGTGAGAGAAGGAATCGGAGTTCTGACCTCTGTCGCTATTCCAGAATCAGGGACACTGTCTCGTTTGCCATGGATTTGAAAAAATCAGATGGGCTGGACATGTAATGCGATTTGGAGATGACCGCTGGACTAGAGCCTATACTGACTGGATCCTACGGGATGTCAAAAGATCACGTGGCCACCCACCTACAAGATGGTCAGACTTCCTTGTCAAGACCCTGAAGGAATGGTTTGAGGCTCTTCATATTCCTGAATCAACCAGATGCCATTGGGCTACATTGGCACTTGATAGGGTACAATAGAAATGTTACTGGTGCCTGCTCCAGCAAATCGATGAATAACGGAACTCAAGTGATAAAGTAATCAAGTGAGCTCATATGTTAAGTTTTTAAGTCCCAACAACAAAATGCTTCCCAGAAATTTTAAGAAAAAATAAAATAACACAAAACACAACTTTTTTCAAATTTATTTATTTATTTATTGATATTTGGGTCATACTGAGCTATGCTCAAGGGTTGCTTCTGGTTCTGTGCTCAGGAAATACTCTTGGCAGTTCTTGGGGGACCATATGGGATTCTGGGTATCAAATCCCAGGTCGGTCACATGCGAGGCAAATGCCATAAGTGGTGTCCTATTGCTCTGGCCCAACATAATGAGTTTTTCTAAAAAATATTTACGTTTGCATTCAAGTTGCTATTAATAGACATAAAAATAATCCCTTATTTAAAGAATACAAGTAGTAAAATGTTCTCAGTAAAACAAAAACTGAATTGTCAGAAGCAAGCTTATGTTAAAAACTCAATATAGAAAAGTGAGTAAACTGACATGAGAAGTGATTCAATTTTATATTAAAATATAAAAGAACTTTGGGGTGAGCACGGCCCCTCAGCCCATCCCCAGCCCCTCTCTGGAGTGGGGGTCAGCAGAACCCCAGGAGTTAGGGTCAGGCGTGGAACCCAGGGCCACGAAGGGAAAGCCTGGAGTGCGCTTGGGTCCCTGTCGCCAGCGCTGTGACCCGATACCGAAATAGACAGGTGGGTCTCACTGTCATGTGGGGAGCCCATTGCAGCTTCTTTTTTTATGGGGGTCACACCAGGTGATGCTCAGGGGTTACTCCTGGCTCTTTGCTCTGGAATTACTCCTGGCGGTGCTCGGGGGACTATATCGGATGCTGGGGATTGAACCCGGGTTGGCAGCGTTCGAGGCAAAAGCCCTCCCCCGCTGTGCTGTCGCTCCGTCCCCCCACCCCCATTCATTGCTGCTTCGGTTCTGCAGAAGGGTCCGGCTGCTGCTCCCTCCCGGGGTCCTTGGAACAGCTTCTACTTGTTCTTGTTTGTTTTGGGGGAGCCTCCGTGCTGCACTCTGGGGCCCCTTAGTAATTCTTGGCCAAAGGGGCTGTTGGTCCCCGGGCTGCCTGAACAACTCCTGCAGCGCCGCTTGGTGGACCGCGTGGGGCAAGGAATCGACCTCTGCCCAGTCCTGGCGGTGCAGTGGACCTCGCCTGAGGCGTCCCGGCAGTGGAGCACCAGCCTGCCTCTGACACCAGACTGACTTCCTGTTCTCTGGCTTTGCCATGGTGAACCATCCATTTTCTTTCTTTTTTGAAGTGTTTTGTTTGTTTTTGTTTTGGGACCTCACACCTAGGACTCAGGACTTACTCCTGGTTCTGTGCTCGGGGCTGGACTGTTTCTCTCTCCCCAACTTTCTGGTTTTTCTTGTTTTTGGTGTCCAGCTAGCGGCCGTGCGGTTCATCAATAAATGCTTTACTTAGAGGTGACTACAACAGTATGCCACCTGCACGGCAAGCCTGGCAAGCTGCTCGTGTAGTATTTGATATGCCAAATACCAGTAACATTTATATTAGGTCATTCCCGTGACCTAATATAATGGTTTGAGACTCTTTATGTTCCTGGAGCAAGCGGATGCCTTTGGGTTCTCCTAGCATGAGACAGGACATATGGAGATATAACTGGTGCCTGCTCTAGCAAATAGATGATCAACGGGAATATAGTGATAGTGATAGTGAAAAGAACTTTGAGGAAGATCCTGTTTGAAAACTTAAGGGGCAGGTGCTATAGTCCAGTAGGTAGGGTGTTTGCCTTGCAAGCGGCCAACCTGGGTTCAATTCCCAGTATCCCACATGGTCCCCCAAGCACTGCCAGGAGTAATTACTGAGTGCAGAGCCAGGAGTAACCCCTGAGCATTGCTGGGAGAGGGTGGCCCCATAAAAAGCAAAAAACAACAAAAAGAAAACGTAAGGGTTTCTTTAAGACAGCCTTATTTTGTTTTATTTTTTTTTATTAAATATTTTATTATACCACTGTGAGATATACAATTACAATTGTTCATGTTTAGAGGTTTCCGTTGGTCACCGAGTGTTCCAGCACCCCGCCCTCCACCAGTGCCCATTTCCCACCCCAATGTCCCCCCAGTTCCCTCCCACCTCCCATAGTCTGCCTAAATGACAGGTTCTTTATCCCTTTTCTCTCTCCCTCTCTCTCTCTTTTCCTTCTCTTACACATTGTGGTTTGCTCTACATACACTTAGAGGCCTCATATGCATTTTTTTGCCTGTAATGCTCAGTTCTATGTTGATATCAGCCCTTCTGACATTTATTCACACATGTTCCCTTCTCTGTCTTACCTAACCTCTGACTCCCACACATTGGCGGTAATTTCCAATTTTGGTAAGACCGCCTGATCCAAGTCTCACCTGACACTGGATTTTGGTGTCATAATATGTATATATATATATATATATATATATATATATATATTTATGTCATGCAAATAAATGCAGTCATTCTATATTTCTCTCTTTCCTTTTGACTAATTTCACTCAACATAATCCTTTCCATGTCCATCCATTTATAGGCAAATTTCATGACTTCATTTTTCCTAACAGCTGCATAGTATTCCATTGTGTAGATGTACCACAGTTTCTTTATCCAGTCATCAGTTCTCTGGCATAATGGTTGTTTCCAGGTTCTGGTTATTGTGAATAGTGCTGCTATGAAAATAAAAGTGTGGATTGTGTTTCTGCTGTGTGATTTTGGATTCCCAGGGTATATTTCCAGGAGTGGTATGGCTGGGTCAAAAGGGGGCTCAATTTCTAGTCTTTGGAGGAATGTCCATATTGTTTTCCAGAAAGGTTGTACAAGTTGACATTCCCACCAACAATGTATGAGAGTCCCCTTTTCCCCACATCCACGCCAACATTTGTTGCTTTTACCCTTTCAATATGGGCCAGTCTCTGTGGTGTGAGGTGATATCTCATTGCTGTTTTGATTTGCATCTCTCGGATGATTAGTTATGATGAGCATTTTTTCATATGCCTTTTGGCCATTTGAATTTCTTCCATGTCAAAGTTTCTGTTCATCTCTTCTCCCCATTTTTAATGGGGTTGACTGTTTTCTTTCTTATATAGCTGTACCAGTGCCTGATAGATCCTGGTTATTAACCCCTTATCAGATGGGTATTGGGTGAATATTCTTTCCCATTCTGTGGACTGAAGACAGCCTCATTTTAAATCTCCAGTAATTCAGTATTACCATAGGCAAGGTAGGGGAATGCCGGTTGGGAAACTGTTAGTCATTTGAGGCCGGGATTCTGAACCCGGCCTGAGATTATAAATAGAAACTCCAGGAGAACATCCTGGGGGTCTTCAAGACAGAAAGAGCTGGGGCCCCTGGTGTCTAGGCCGACCCTAAGCCCAGCACCTCGGTCAAGGGACCTATGGTGCCTAGGCCGGCTAGCCAAGTACCAGGGATAAGCTGCTTCTGGTGCCGGCCCTCAGGTATCCCCTGTGAATTCCATGGCCCGAACAGTACTTGGGGCCAGGAGGTGACCATGGCAGCCGATGCGGGGATGGGGTGGGGAGCTAGCTGGCTCCCAGGCAGTACTCACAGTCCCTTAGCTCCCCTGGCTTATGTCTCTGGGGTTGATGCCATTCCGCCTGACCCTTTGATGGGAGAAACAAGGTCAGAGGTTCCTGAAGGTTACATTTAATAAGTCTCAACTACTTGTTACTTTTTGCTTCACCTCGCTGCTGCTTGCTGCTGGATCCTCTCTCCAGGGACCTCTGGCTCCCTCCCTGCACGTTCTGCAGGCTGCTCTCCTTGGGGCGTCCATGCAGGCTCCTCTCTTCAGGGCCTCTCTCTTCCCAATGTCTTGGATCAGGGTTTTCCTTTCAGGTGCTCTCCCAGTACCTCTCCTTTAGGACCTCTTTTCTTAGGTGCTTTCTGTTCAGGCTTTTCTCTTCAGGGTCTCTTTTCTCTTTGTTTCTCTAAGTTCTTAATTCTATATTCCTTTTCATCATTTTGTCCTGTTGCCTCTGTTCCTCTGTTACTGGGTGTCCTTAATCTATTTCTTTGTTTCTCTGCTGTTTGGTTCTGTTGTCCTCTTACCATGGTGCTAGCCCTTGGATTTGGGCACCAGACCTTGTGGCTCTGGTGCTGGCCCTCGGCTCTACACACCAGAAGAGGCTCCTCCTCCCTCTGCTGTCTCTCTGGCCTAGGCACCAGAGACCCCATGGCCGAGGTGTAGGCCTTATGGCCTAGAAACCATCACCACATCTTTCTCCATCCAGAAACCCCCAAGATGCTGGGGCCTCTATTTAAGTCTCAGGCAGGGTTCAGAATCCTAGCCTCAACTAATAGTTTCCGTACTGGAGTTCCCCTACAGGAAGATTAATAAATGAAACCAAAGTCTGTCTAGTCTCGAATACATCCATATAGCTGTCTGACCATTTTAGCAGTTGCCAAGAAAAGTTAATAGTAGAAAATTCGTTTTTCATAGTTTTGTACAATGAACATCATTGGGGAGAGGGAGATGAGAGTAATAGAACAATGAGCAGAGCACTTGCCTTGCATGTGGCCAGCCCAGGTCATGAGTTAGCCTTGGGCATAGCCAGGTATTGTTGTTCAAAACAAAAAGCAAATAAAAGATCAAACCCTGGTGAGCCCCAGGCAAGGCAGGAGACCTAGCCACACTCTACTACTGTTCTGACCCCATATTTTAAAGAAGCTTCCCAAGAAATATTCGAGACATAGAGTCATGTCTTCTGCTCCTTGATGACTGGTGTTGTAAACTGCCTGCACTGTAGCAAATTTGGGTTCCAAGGAATGTCCTTAGGACTTATATATTCATCCATAATATGTTATTGAAAAGTCCTCTGTTTAGTAGTTAATAATCACTAGAAGAATCTCTATGTCTCGGAATAGAGACAAGGATAGGTCTCCTGCCTTGCCTGGGGCTCACCAGGGTTTGATTTTTCGCACTACAGAGTAAGTTCTGAGCTCAGAGCCAGGAGTCAATGCTGAACCTCTCAGGGTATAGTCCCAAACAACAGCAACAACAATTTTATTCTTTTATTTGCGTTTTGTTTTTGAACAACAATACCTGGCTATGCCCAAGGCTAACTCATGACCTGGGCTGGCCACATGCAAGGCAAGTGCTCCGCTCATTGTTCTATTACTCTCATCTCCCTCTCCCCAATGATGTTCATTGTACAAAACTATGAAAAACGAATTTTCTACTATTAACTTTTCTTGGCAACTGCTAAAATGGTCAGACAGCTATATGGATGTATTTGGAGCTAGACAGACTTTGGTTTCATTTATTAATCTTCCTGTAGGGGAACTCCAGTACGGAAACTATTAGTTGAGGCTAGGATTCTGAACCCCCTGAGACTTGAATAGAGGCCCCAGCATCTTGGGGGCTTCTGGATGGAGAAAGATGTGGTGATGGTTTCTAGGCCATAAGGCCTACACCTGAGCCATGGGGGTCTCTGGTGCCTAGGCCAGAGAGACAGCAGAGGGAGGAGGAACTTCTTCTGATGTGTAGAGCCGAGGGCCAGCACCAGAGCCACAAGGTCTGGTGCCCAAATCCAAGGGCTAGCACCATGGCAAGAGGACAACAGGACCAAACAGCAGAGAAACAAAGAAATAGATTAAGGACACCCAGTAACAGAGGAACAAGGCAACAGGCCAAAATGATGAAACAGGAATATAGAATTAAGAACTTAGAGAAACAAAGAGAAAAGAGACCCTGAAGAGAAAAGCCTGAACAGAAAGCACCTAAGAAAAGAGGTCCTAAAGGAGAGGTACTGGGAGAGCACCTGAAAGGAAAACCCTGATCCAAGACATCGGGAAGAGAGAGGCCCTGAAGAGAGGAGCCTGCATGGGACGCCCCAAGGAGAGCAGTCCGCAGAAAGTGCAGGGAGGGAGCCAGAGGTCCCTGGAGAGAGGTTCCAGCAGCAAGCAGTAGCGAGGTGAAGCAAAAAGTAACAAGTAATTGAGACTTATTAAATGTAACCTTCAGGAACCTCTGACCTTGTTTCTCCCATCAAAGGGTCAGGCGGAATGGCGTCAACACCAGAGACATAGGCCAGGGGAGCTAAGGGACTGTGAGTACTGCCTGGGAGCCAGCTAGCCCCCTGCCCCATCCCCACATCGGCTGCCATGGTCACCTCCTGGCCCCCAAGTACTGTTCGGGCCATGGAATTCACAGGGGATACCCTGAGGGCCAGCACCAGAAGCAGCTTATCCCTGGTACTCGCTAGCCGGCCTAGGCACCATAGGTCCCTTGACCGAGGTGCTGGGCTTAGGGTCGGCCTAGATACCAGGGGCCCCAGCTCTTTCTGTCTTGAAGACCCCCAGGATACTGTCCTGGAGTTTCTATTTATAATCTCAGGCCGGGTTCAGAATCCCGGCCTCAAATGACTAACAGTTTCCCAACCGGCATTCCCCTACCTTGCCTATGGTAATACTGAATTACTGGAGATTTAAAATGAAGCTGTCTTCAGTCCACAGAATGGGAAAGAATATTCACCTAATACCCATCTGATAAGGGGTTAATATCCAGGATATATCAGACACTGATAGAGCTATGTAAGAAGAAAACAGCCAACCCCATTAAAAATGGGGAGAAGAGATGAACAGAAACTTTGACAAGGAAGAAATTCGAATGGCCAAAAGGCATATGAAAAAAATGCTCATCATCACTAATCATCAGAGACATGCAAATCAAAACAACAATGAGATATCACCTCACACCACAGAGACTGGCCCATATTGAAAGGGTAAAAGCAACAAATGTTGGCGTGGATGCGGGAAAACGGGACTCTCATACATTCTTGGTGGGAATGTCAATTTGTACAACCTTTCTGGAAAACAATATGGACTTTCCTACAAAGACTAGAAATTGAACTCCCTTTTGACCCAGCCATACCACTCCTGGGAATATACCCTTGGAAGCCAAAATCACACAGCCGAAACACAATCCGGCCTCAAATGACCAACAGTTTCCCAACCGTCATTCCTCTACCTTGCCTATGGTAATATTGAATTACTGGAGATTTAAAATAAGACTGTCTTCAGTCCACATAATGGGAAAGAATATTCACCCAATAACCATCTGATAAGAATATTCACCCTTTTTATTTTTATTTTCATAGCAGCACTATTCACAATAGTCAGAAACTGGAAACAACCAGTATGCCTGAGAATTGATGACTGGATAAAGAAACTGTGGTACATCTACACAATGGAATACTACGCAGCTGTTAGGCAAAATGAAGTCATGAAATTTGCCTATAAAATGGATGGACATGGAAAGGATCATGTTGAGTGAAATTAGTCAGAAGGAAAGAGAGAAATATAGAATGACTGCATTTATTTGCATGACATACACACACACACACACACACACACACATATATATATATATATACATATTATGACACAAAAATTCAGTGTCAGGTGAAACGTGGATCAGGAGGTCTTACCAAAAGTGGAAATTACCGCAAATATGTGGGAGTCAGAGGTTAGGTAAGACAGCGAAGGGAATATGTGTGAATAAATGTCGAAAGGGTTAATACCAACCTAGAACTGAGCATTAAATACAGGCAAAAAAATGCACATGATGGCCTCTAAGTGTATGTAGTGCAACCCACAATGTGTAAAGAGAAGGAAAAGAGAGAGAGAGGAGAGAGAAAAGAGATAAAGAACCTGCCATTTAGGCAGACTATGGTGTTGGAGGACATGTTTAGCTGATCTGGGAGTTTTGTTGTTTTGCTCACTCCCAGCTTAATCTTATTTAAGCCAATGTTCATTCTAATGAGATCTCTCTTCTATGTAAACACTTCTAGAGGGTGTGGCAGTTACAGAAGTCACCTTGATTGAATAACTTCTGACTTATACATCTACTAAGACTTCTATGTTTTCTAGATTGGGCACAGCTCCTCTTTATACCCTCTGCACCCAACGTGGGACAGTTAGAATTTACCAGGAGACTACCACCCTGGCTACGCTGGAGACTAAAAGGTAGACTATAGGAAGGATCATACTAGTTTGCTCTAAGCAGGCGAGTATGACCCTTTCAGTACATGAGAACAAGATACTCAGAATCACCCTGGTGCAGATAATAAGGACCTTGTGGGTACCATCTAGATTACATGAAGCTCATGAAGTTAAGATGTATTACTTTATATCAGCCCCCTCTCTCCAGTGTTTTACATAAGAGATAATCTCGGGATTAGTCCTTGGTGTAACCTTTGTTTATACCTACAATAGGGTGTGGCACTACACTCTGTTTAGGGTTCTTTGTTGGCATGACAACCTCCCGATTGGGTTACTTTGGTGTATATAAGGGGCTGACTTGAGGCCCCTTCACCTTTTGCCTTTTGGTTCCTCAGCCTTCAGCTTTTGGCTTTTGGCTTTTGGCTTTGGGCCTTTTGCTCTTTGGCCTTTGCTCCTTCCTTCTGGGTAGGACTCAGCTCGGGTGAGATTCTCTCTCTTTGATGGGAGACTTAGGCTCTTTTGTATGGTCTAAGTTCAGACCAGAGCTAAAGTTTGTTCATTATATTGGAGTGCTGTGGAAGAGCTTTTTGTACTATTAAAAGCCATTTTTGGAACTGCACCCGACTCGTGAGTTTTCATCTGTTCTCCCGGTGTCCTCGGAGGTAGAAGACAACTTCTGTCCTGACACTGTCGGGGACCCCCGGCGGCATTCCCCGACACTATGGGAGGGGGAAGGGAATTGGGACATTGGTGGTGGGAAATGGGCACTGTTGAGGGCGGGGTGCTGGAACACTATGTGACTGAAACCTCTAAACATGAACAATGTCGAATTGTATATCTCATGGTGGTATAATAAAATATTTAATAAAAAAAATTAAAAAATAAAATAAAATAAGGCTGTCTTATTTTAAACTTAGGCTATCTAAGTTTTCTTTTTGTTGTTTTTTTGCTTTTTGGGGGGCCACCCACACCAGCAATGCTCAGGGATTACTCCTGGCTCTTCACTCAGTAATTACGCCTGGCAGTGCTTGGGGGACCATGTGGGATACGGGGGATTGAACCCAGGTTGGCCGCTTGCAAGGCAAACACCCCTCACACTTAAGTTTTGAAACAGGATCTTCCTCAAAGTTCTTTTACATTTTAATATAAAATTGAATCACTTCTCATGTCAGTTTACTCACTTTTCTATATTGAGAGTTTTTAACATAAGCTTGCTTCTGACAATTCAGTTTTTGTTTTACTGAGAACATTTTACTACTTGTATTCTTTAAAGGATTATTTTTATGTCTATTAAAAGCAACTTGAATGCAAATGTAAATATTTATTAGAAAAACTAATTATGTTGGGCCAGAGCAATAGGACACCACTTATGGCATTTTCCTCTCATGTGACCGACCTGGGATTTGATACCCAGAATCCCATATGGTCCCCCAAGCACTGCCAGGAGTATTTCCTGAGCACAGAACCAGAAGTAACCCTTGAGCATAGCTCAGTATGACCCAAATAGCAATAAATAAATAAATAAATAAATTTGAAAAAGTTGTGTTTTGTGTTATTTTATTTTTCCTTAAAATTTCTGGGAAGCATTTTGTTGTTTGGGACTTAAAGACTTAACATATGATATCACTTGATCACTTGAATCCCGTTATTCATCGATTTGCTGGAGCGGGCACCAGTAACATTTCCATTTGACCCTATCACGTGCCAATGTAGCCCAATGGCATCTGGTTGATTCAGGAATATGAAGAGCCTCAAACCATTCCTTCAGGGTCTTGACAAGGAAGTCTGACCATCTTGTAGGTGGGCGGCCACGTGATCTTTTGACATCCCTGGGATCCAGTCGGTAATGGCTCTAGTCCAGCGGTTGTCTCCAAATTACATTACATGTCCAGTCCATCTGATTTTCGAAGCCTTGGCAAAGGAGACAGCATCCCTGATTCTGGAATAGCGACAGAGGTCAGAATTCGGATTCCTTCTCTCACTTGAGTGAGGCATGATATTCCAAGCATAGCTCTTTCGATTCCTCTCTGGGAGACCACGAATAGCATTCTTATCCTGCTTTCATAGGGCCCAGGTAGGTTCTTTGTCCTTTTTAGCTATTTCTTTGATGCTTTTGAAGGCATTCCATGCTGCTCTCTTCCTCCTGTGCAGCTCAGGTTTTAGGTCATTCATCATGTTGACTTCTCAACCTAGGTACACATAACTGCTGCATTCAGAGATGTTTGTTCCATTGAGAGTGAATGGGGCCTCTGGAACTAGTTCATTTTTCATGAACATTGTTTTCTTTAGATTCAGCTGTAGACCTCTCTTTCCACATTCTCGGTTGAAGTCAGCCAGCATATGAGATACATAGTTAATTAAATGAATACTTTAATTTTCATGCCTAATATAATTATTATAATAGCAGCATTTAATGCCTTCTATCATGATAAAGCAAATATATAAGTACAGATATTTATCAAAAATCTGTATGTCATTTAATATGTCATCATATCATAAAAGTGTGTGAGACGGAATTAGTTATCCAACTCATCACCAAATCTAGTACCAGATAAGGGCTATGTTGGTATAAGCAAGATAGACATGTGATTTCAGCTTTTATCATCCTGAGTGAAATTAGTCAGAAGGAAAAGGACAGATATAGAATGACTGCATTCATTAATAGGATATAAATAGATACCAGTGTTTTACTAAGTGTGGGAAATGGTAATGGCAGATTAAAACTCACCATTAAATATACACAAAGAGACTTAAGAGATAAACTATCTGCAGGGCTAGCCACAATGTGTAAGAGGGGAGAGAGATGCAGAGAGAGAGAGAGAGAGAGAAAGAGAGGAAACTGGGGTACCTGCTATTTAGACAGCCGGGGGTGGCCGGGAGGGGGTGGGGTACTTTGGTGGTGGAAATGGGGTACTGGTGTAGGGATGGGTGCTGGAATACTGTATTACCAAAAACTAATTATGAACACCTTCGGAATTGTATATCTCACGGTGGTATAATAAATTTTTTTTTTGAAAATTCTAAAAAAAAATGTATTAAAACTTTGTTTCTTTATTTCTTTTTTCTTTACGGGTCACATTCAGCAATGCTCAGGAGTCACTCCTGGCTCTGTACTCAGAAATTACGCCTGGTGGTGCTCAGGAAACCATAAGAGGCACCAAGAATCAAACTTATGTTGGCTGTATGGAAGGCAAATGCCCTACCTGCTATACTATTTGTCTGCCACCCAAAGAAAACTTCTTTCTTACACGTTTTGCTATATGCATATAAGTCATATTGGAATGGTAGTATATCTGACACCTTTTTAAATTTAAGTAATAATTTTATGACTTTAATTTCATTGTGCAGTGATTAAATACATATCACATTTGAATAGCAAGTAAATGATTAAATCATAGCTATCCTATAATAATATATTAAAATTTCAATAGCAATATATTAAAATATTTTTTTTTCAAGTATTTTATTATGCCACTGTGAGATATACAATTACAAAGATATACAATTAAAAAGTTCATATTTGGGTTTTGGTCATACAGTGTTCCAGCACCCGTCCCTCCACCAGTGCCCATCTCCCACCACCAACGTCCCGGTTCCCTACCCTCCCCCAAGCCCGCCTCCATGGCAGGTTCTTTATTTCTTTCCCTTACTCTCTCTTTCTCTTTTCCTTCCCTTCCAGACTATGGATTACAGAACATACATTAAAGGGTTGTCATGTGTATCTTTTTGCCTCTATTTAATGCTCAGTTCTAGGTTAATATATTAAAATATTAATACCTGCAAGAATGACAAAGGACTCCACCAGTGTTCACAAAAGAAAAAAAACTATTGATTTAAAAATTAATGTAAACCTTGTAAGTCAAGTTAAATAAACAAAAAAGCATATTATAAATATACCCTGGAAATACTGACTGTAATGAAAATCTGTTGTTTACTCAAATGGAATATCAGATTTCATTTACTTTAATTTACATTAGTTTTCCATATGTGAAAATATTTTAAATATATTATCTTTAAATTCTTATCAAATGTTCAACCACAAACAATATAATTTCTATCAGGCTTACGTAGCAATCATGCTACATTCTACCAAACTGAGGTTAATTTATATTTTAACTACCATTCTAGGGTATTGTATATTCATGTTTGACATGGGATGAATATTTTATGTTGAATTTCTGTCATCTAAGTTTAATGCATTTATGTGAATTGTTTTTAAAATCCTTATTGGTATATAATATTCATTCAGGAAACTGTAAGGGTATGTTTGAAATGAATACTCTAAAATATAGATAAAAGATGAGTATTTTTAATTCATATTTAGTTTTTGTCACTGGATATGAGCTCGACAAATATTTTAAGTATACTTTTCATATTTAGTCTTTATGATATAGTATATGAACTGGAGATCCAATATAAATTTTCTATATGTTTAAAAGTACTTGGCGCCAGAGAAATAGCATAACAGGTAGGGGCATTTGCCTTACACTCACCTGACTGGGGTTTGATCCCTGGCATCCCATATGTTCCCCTAGTGCTGCCAGGAGTAATTCCTGAGTGCAGAGCCAGTAGTAAACCCTGAGCACTGCTGGGTGTGATCCAATAAAACCTTAAATAAATAAATGCATCAAATCACTAAAATTTACTACAACAAATAGTAAACCAAATAAATACCTCCTAATTTATTACCTGTGAAATTAAAGATTCTGAATATTTTATTTATCCTCTATGTTCTCAAGAGTGCATTTACAATAAGACCATTGGTAGTACTTTGTCTTCATGACTGTAGTTCAGTAATCCTTTATTTTCTAAATGTCTGGTGTACCCTTAGGATGGAATAGATTGCTTGTGAGTTGGGCCAAGTGCTAATACAGCAGGGAAGGGCATTTTCCTTACATGCAGTTGCCATAGTTTAGAATCCAGGACCCCAGCCAGCATGGATAAATCCCTGAGCTATGAGCAAGGAGTAAGCCCTGAGTAGCAACAGCTGTGACTCCCAAAAAATAAACAACCAACCCCAAACAAATAAATGCTAATGATAATTTTTTTTTTTTTTTTTTTTTTGCTTTTTTTGGGTCACACCCGGCAATGCTCAGGGGCTACTCCTGGCTCTGCACTCAGGAATTACTCCTGGCAGTGCTCGGGGGGACCATATGGGATGCCGGGGGCTCGAACCCGGGCCGGCAGAAGCCGGCCGCAAGAAAGTAAACGCCCTACCGCTGGGCTATCGCTCCAGCCCCGCTAATGATAATTTTAAATCAAACTGTTTTACATTAAGCAGAGTTGATTATTGTTAATCATGTTGATGGAACTTTAGTTAGCATTCTTGACCCAAGCATACGGTTACGTTTTCTCAAATGGTCTCAAAGTTCAGTAAGGCCTTGCAAAGTAGCAAAAGTGGCATCAGGCTATTTTGTTAGAATGGTTTGTAATGCCAAATCTCTCAATTATTCTTGTCTGGTGACTAGGTTAGAATGATTTTCAGCCGGGGGCCGGAGCCATAGCCCAGCGG
>JAJIBD010021228.1:0-25768 GCA_021461705.1 Cryptotis parvus
TCTTCAATAAGTGGTGTTGGGAAAACTGGGCAGCGACATGTAAAAAAAATGAATTTGGACCTGTGTCTAACACCATGCACAAAAATCAGATCAAAGTGGATTAAAGATCTCAATATCAGACTTGAATCCATAAAGTACATTGAAGAAAATATAGGAAAAACCCTCCATGACATTGAAGCTAAAGGCATCTTCAAAGATGAAACATCTCTAACAAAGCAACTAGAAGAAAAGATAAATATATGGGACTACATGAAACTAAAAAGCTTCTGCACCTCAAAAGAAACAGTGACTAAGATACAAAAAGCAGTCCACAGAATGGGAAAGAATATTCACCCAATACTCATCTGATAAGGGGTTAATATCCAGGATATATCAGGCACTGGTAGAACTTTACAAGAAGAAAACAAACAACCCCATCAAAAAATGGGGAGAAGAAATGAACAGAAACTTCAGCAAGGGAAGAAATTCGAATGGCCAAAAAACATATGAAAAAATGCTCATCATCACTAATCATCAGAGAGATGCAAATCAAAAGAACAATGAGATACCACTTTACACCACAGAGACTGGCACATATTCAAAAGAACAAGAACAACAAGTGCTGGCGTGGGTGTGGGAAAAAGGGGACACTCATCCATTGTTGAGTGGGTGGAATGCCGGCTGGTACAGCCTTTCTGGAAAACAATATGGACATTCCTCCAAAGACTAGAAATTGAACTCCCATTTGACCCAGCCATACCACTCCTGGGAATCTACTCTGGGAAACCAAAAATACGCAGCGGAAACACCATCCCTACTTTTATGTTCATAGCAGCATTATTCACAATAGCCAGAATCTGGAAGCAACCCGAGTGCCCGAAAATAGATGACTGGATAAAAAGCTTTGGTACATCTACACAATGGAATACTATGCAGCTGTTAGGAAAAATGAAGTTATAAAATTTGCCTACAAATGGATGGACATGGAGAAGATTATGTTGAGCGAAATTAGCCAGAAGGAGAGAGAGTTACAGAATGACTGCATTTATCTGCATAACATAAATATATAGGTACATATTATGATACCAATATCCAAGGTCAAGTGAAACATAGATCAGGAGGTCCTGTCAAAGGTGGAAATTATCACAAACGTGTAGGTTTCAGAGGCTAGGTAAGACAGAAAATGGAACAGTGTGCTAACAATTGTGAGGGTACTAATGCCAACCTAGAACTGAGCATTAAATAGAGGCAAAAGGATACACATGACAACCCTTTAATGTATGTTCTGTAATCCATAGTCTGGAGAGGAAGGAAAAGAGAAAGATAGAGAAATGGAAAGAAATAAAGAACCTGCCATAGAGGAGGGCTGGGGGGGGGGAGGGAACCGGGGACGTTGGTGGTGGGAGATGGGCACTGGTGGCGGGATGGGTGCTGCTACACTGTATGACCAAAACCCAAATATGAACTTTTAATTGTATATCTTTGTAATTGTAAAAATAAAAAAAAATTTAAAAATAAAAAAAAAATAAAATAAAATAAAAATTAAATTAAAAAAAAAAAATTAAAATTGTATTTGCTCCAAAAAAAAAAAAAAAAAATAAAGTAGTTGCAAAATATTAAATATCTAGTAATCAATTTAACAAATGAATGTGAAATACCTAAAATATAAGTTACCAATCTATGGAAGCTTATTGAATAGTCACTTTATAAACATAATCCTGGGTTAGACAAATGTCTGTAACTCTTACTGTGTTTATACAAAATGACTAGAAATATCATGAAGATTATTGTAAAACCAGCTAAGAAAAAGAAGAAAACAAACACACCAGGATTCAACCTTTGTCCTTGATGGTACCATAGCCCCAGGACAGGATTCATCTCTGGGGGAAGGTTCCCTGTTGTTTCAGAATTAAAGTCCATTACCTCTGAAACTTCTTCCCCTCCCCCAACCTTTTGTAAAGCATATATAACTAACAGACTTGACTTGAGATGTGTGGAGTGAGGAGTGAGTGGAAGAGATTAAAAGAAAAGAGTTTTTAGATTTTCAAAGGGCTGAGGTTTTGTTCCTTTGTCCATCAGTCCGTGAGAATAGTCATCTGCCCTGAACACTGCTGTGGACCCAGCCAAACCCCAATATCTGTTGGGGAACCTGCTGAGCCCCAACAGGGGGACCAAATACAGTGCCAGTAGTCAAACCAGAGTCTTATTCCTAGTATCATCTTTTCCAGCCCTTGTGGTGTCCATATGAAAGAAAACCACACACACATACACACACATATACATACATACACACATACACACACACACACACACTCACGAGTGTATATGAAAACACAAAGAATGCAATGTAGCAACAGCTGCACGTTAGGAGTAGGCAAGGCAATCCACGGAATTCATACCTACACCTAGATTTTAGACTCTGTTATCTAAAGACACCTATTTTGCAGTATTTTGTTGTGTCATCTGTAGAAGATGAATAGTCTTAGTTCTATATTTTAATATTCAGTTATTTATGGCTAACTGTGGGCTAATAGCTTTAAAATAACAAAGAATCAAGAAGGAGGAACCCCACTTACAAAAAAACGGTTATTATTTGAGAGATGAGGTAAACAGTATCTGCAGAGAGAAGCAAATTTCAGTTGCGGGAAGAAAGTGAAGGACAAATTGTCGCAAACTGGTTGAGATTACAGAAACACTGGTTGATAATTAACCATAATTTTCAAATGTAGCAAATAGGATGTAATGGCAAAGCATCTGAAAGAGTGGGATATGAGTTTAGAACAAGGTGAAGGACAGGTTCCTGAAAAGATTAGATCGCTTGGTTAAAAATTGACCATGAATTCAAAAAAAGAGGTTGAGTTTCATGAAATTTTGGGGAATCAACTACAAGCACAGAAAAATTCATGGTGTGTTCAGTTAGACTACTGTAATCATCCTGTGATTACCTGATCCTCTAAAACGGGGAGACTGTCCATTAGTAATGGTCTAGGGCAACACAACAGGGTCTAAAAGCCAGCAATATTGGTCATAGACTCATATGATAAAATTTATTTGGGGAGATTAATGGTGAAACCTATAGGGCTACATGGGCTACATGGGCTAGGTGGGTCAGTGTTACAAGGTGTCATGGGATTTCTTTTTTGTGTGTGTTGTTGAGTCACTGTGAGACCATTATAAAGCTGTTATTATTGGGTTTCAGTCATAGTGTTTCAACACCCATCCCTACAGTGCACATTTCCCAGCCACAATACCAAAGTCCCCTGTTTCCCAGTTTCCCTTCTTCCTTCTCCACATGCCTATCTGGCAGGCTCTCTCTCTCTCTCTCTCTCTCTCTCTCTCTCTCTCTCTCTCTCTCTCTCTCTCTCTCTCTCTCTCTCTCTCTCTCTCATTTTGGGTCACACCTGGTAATGCTCAGGTTACTCTGCACTCAGGAACTACTCCTGGCAGTGCTTGGGTGGACCATATGGGATGCTGAAGATTGATCTGGATCCGCTGCATGCAAGGCTAATGCCCTTTGCTGTATTATCGCTCTGGCCTCTCTGTTTCTTTCTCTTACTCTCTCTCTCTCTCTCTCTCTCTCTCTCTCTCCTTTTTCACATTGAGGTTTGAAATACAGACACTGAAGGATTATTGCAGTATTTCTACAAGCTAATGCAGAGGTGGAGTAATAAACTTGACAGACAGTACAGGTATCGTCCTTTTCTCTATCTCAAAAGTCCCAGTATAGGCAATTGCATAACCATCAGTGTTTGGTTCTGAGCTGCTAGCCTTAGGGCCCAACATTTTCCCCCTCACAAGGCCCTAAGGGTAGGACCCAGAAATGAGCCCTATCCATATGGGTACACCCCAAACATCTGTGCATATCTGAGGTCGGTGAGGCAGAATATGCCTGGTCTTCTAATTCTGATCACAGGAATATGCAAATCAAATGCTACCTTGCAAATGCAAAATCTGTGACTGTTTTCTGTTACAATTGCCCAGGAGCTTGCAAATGCCCTGTGATGTGTGTTGGTACCGCCTGTACCCAAATATTGTATAAAAGGCTTAAACTGTTCTTATGAAATAGAAAATGTTGAATATACAGAAAGACAAGAATCCAATGATGAATATCAGGAGTTTGGATGAAGAAAAAAAATAGAGGGAAGGTGCTGAATAATGGATAAAAGTACAGTTGATTCTGCATGTATTTTAAGGGAAGTTGAAGATAAAAGAATCTGAGAGGAAGATGAGAATGAAGATCTAAGTATAAATTAGATGAGGATAAGGTGATGCTGATGTATCAATATATAGCCTTGATACAAATGAATAAAAAAAATCTAACAAACAAAGTTGCTTAATCTTCTCATTCAGGATCTTCGTCATACTCTTCCTCTCTGCTCAAGTTCAAGGTCTAGGCCCAGGTCCTGTTCTTCCAGTTTGCAGTCAAGATCTCATTCCTGTTCCAGAGAACATTCAAGATCTCATGGGTTGAAATCAAGATCCAATTCCAGGTTACACAGGGGCTTTTCTTCCTCATGAAAATGATCTTACTCAAATTAATCTTCTCCTGACAGGAACATAAAAATCCTTTTAGACTTTCTTCATCTGGTGATCTCAAAAGAAGATGATCATATCATGGTCACCCAAAAGCCAGATGATTGGTGAAAACTCTAAACCCCTGAGAATAGGGGCCCAGACCCTTTGAACTACCACTTTACCCAGGCACCACAGGTCATATGGATTAAAAATAGTATTCTAAGCCATGTTAAAAACAATATTCTATTATTTGCAATATTATTCTATAATTTGCAACAAATAATAGAAGAACTATTATTTACTATTCTATTATTCATTATTATTCAACAAATAATAGAATATTGAGGTTTAAGGCTCAAACGGTTTGAGGCTCTTCATATTCCTGAATCAACCAGATGCCATTGGGCTACATTGGCACATGATTGGGTCCAATGGAATTGTTACTGGCGCCTGCTCGAGCAAATCGATGAATAAAGGGATTCAAGTAACAAGTGATCAAGTGATCAAGTGATTTGCAACAAATGAAATTATTTGTTTCATTTAAAGTTATTTTTCCTAATTGAAATTTTTAATAAAATTGGGGAATAATTTATTTTAAATTTTGTATAAAATTGGCATTTTTCCATATTAAAGAATTGTGAAATTCACAATAAAGTAATCTTGTCTGAAATATTGCCTTATAGGAAGGATTATACAATATGAAGACTATATGGTAGAGCAATTACTATACGTTGCATATTTGATATACAGCATTTTGAGATATCTATTTCCTCATGGATGACCTTTGATTGTTGGTGCCGTTAAAGAATATATCCATTAACATTAGCTGTAGAAGTTTAAAAAAATATTTTATTCTACCACCGTGAGATAGAAGAACTATTATTTACTATTCTATTATTTATTATTATTCAACTAATAATAGAATATTGAGGTTTGAGGCTCAAACGGTTTGAGGCACTTCATATTCCTGAATCAACCAGATGCCATTGGGCTACATTGGCACATGATAGGGTCCAATGGAAATGTTACTGGTGCCCGCTCGAGCAAATTGATGAATAACGGGATTCAAGTAATCAACATGGAGACTGACATGGGGGCAGAGCTGCTACTGGCTCTCCCTGTGCCCAGCCACTCATGAGGTGCCCGGGAGGGATGGCAGGTTCTAGCCCTGGCCCACCACCCCAGCAGAGTCTCACAACAAGCCCGACGACCCCCCACTCTATGAGGACCTCCATTTTCCACATCTGGATTTCCCACTCGTCAGAACTCCACCCAGCAGACCAGCCTATCACAGCCTGGTTCATCAAGATACACCCTGCTGCAGTCTTTCTTAATGTGGCCCAAGTATGCTGATCCAGAGACAGACATGGGGTAGAGCTGCTACTGGCTCTCACTGTGCCCAGCCGCTCATGAGGTGCCCGGGAGGGATGGCAGGTTCTAGCCCTGGCCTGCCACCCCAGCAGAGCCTCACAAGCCAGACGACCCCCCCACTCCATGAGGACCTCCATTTTCCACATCTGGACTTCCCCCTCATCAGAACTCCACCCAGCAGACCAGCCTATCACAGCCTGGCTTGGTTCATCAATAAATGCTGGATTTTGAGATAACTACAAGAATTTGCTAACCACACGGCAGAGCCTGGCAAGCTACCCATGTCGTATTTGATATGCCAGATACCAGTAACAATTATAGACCTCATTCCCATGACCTGATGGAATGGTTTGAGGCTCTTTATGTTCCTGGAGCAAGCAGTTTCCCTTGGGCTCTACTTGCATGAGACAGGTCATTTGGAGATGTTACTGGTGCCCGCTCGAGCAAATCGAAGATGAATGGGAAGACAGTGATACAGGCAGTGATACCGTGAGATATACAATTTCTAAACCAAAACAATATTTTGGCTAGCTTGAACTCTCACTCTCAAAACAATTTTGATTGAACTCTCACCTTTCCAATTATAACTTTAACTTAAGAAAGATTACCTATTCCTGAGTAAAGAGCCAGGAGTAACCCCTGAGCATAGCCGGGTGCGACCCATAAAGCAAAAAAAAAAAAAAAAAAGGATTACCTAAGTTTGCCTGACATTAGGCAACCAGACAAAACTGTGGTAAAGTTGATGTAAAGTTGAAAGTACAAATCTGTAATGTTTATCTGGGGAAAGGGTATTTGACATCTGTCTTGCTAACAGATGTCAAAAGGAATTTTTTTAAAAAACCCTTTAAAATAATTGCAAAACAGTGAACTGGAATCTTTGAAATTCCCTATTCTTAAAGGGTGCCTTATAATTGTAGAAAGATTAAAAAAATTTCTTTTGTAAGATGTCATTTGCGATAAAATGATTCAACATAATGAATAATAATGATATCATATAAGTAATAGCGTTAAAGGTAAAACAATTTTGATTGAAAGTGTATGATTTATGACCTCAGCTACCCATTATCCATTCTTTCCAAATAAAAAGGAAAGCTTTACTTCAAAGCAATAAATTTGACTACACACATGCACACACATATATTGGAATTGAAAAATTCTCCTGGAAATGATTATGCTAAAAGCATTGCGTCATCATTTATGAAAGCCAGAGTAGTGTTTGACACTTTTCAATTAGTTAATAAATGTATGCAATAAGTAAAATGGGAATAATCTTTGAATGCTTAACTATGAACATATGCTTATGGATAGGAACTGAGTATCAAGACTTGTTCTGAGGCCAGAGCAATAGCACAGCAAAGTTGGCATTTGCCTTGCACATGGCCAACTTGAGTTTGATCCAAACCATTCCAAATGGTCCCTTGAGCATCACCAGTAATAATATCTAAGTGCAGAACCAGAATAACCCCAAAAAGCAAAAAAAAATAAATAAATAAATAAATAAAGACTTGTTTTACAGAATTACTCGGTCTGTCACCTAACAAACCTTGTCTTGGGCAGGGTTATTTTCAATAAACACAATCATTTTAAGGGTACTAGTTCCTGAGGCCCCATTCACTCTCAATGGAACAAACATCTCTGAATGCAACAGTTATGTGTACCTAGGTCGAGAAATCAACATGATGAACGACCGAAAACCTGAGCTGCGCAGGAGGAAGAGAGCGGCATGGAATGCCTTCAAAGGCATCGAAGAAATAGCTAAAAAGGACAAAGAACCTCTGGCTCCTTGCACATCTCTTTGACTCCACCGTTATCGCTGCATTAACATATGCCTCAGAGACCTGGGCCCTACGAAGCAGGATGAGAACGCTATTCGGGTCTCCCAGAAAAGAATCAAAAGAGCTATGCTTGGAATATCACGCCTTACTCAAGTGAGAGAAGGAATCCGGAGTTCTGACCTCCGTCGCTATTCCAGAATCAGGGACGCTGTCTCGTTTGCCAAGGCATCGAAAATCAGATGGGCTGGACATGTAATGCGATTTGGAGACAACCGCTGGACTAGAGTCATTACCAACTGGATCCCACGGGATGTCAAAAGATCACGTGGCCGCCCACCTACAAGATGGTCTGACTTCCTTGTAAAGACACTGAAGGAACAGTTTGAGGCTCTTCGTATTCCTGAATCAACCAGATACCATTGGGCTACATTGGTACGTGATAGGGTCCAATGGAAATGTTACTGGCACCCGCTCGAGCAAATCGATGAATAACGTGGATTCAAGTGATCAAGTGATTTTAAAGGTATTTTAATGAAACTGGCCACATTTTATTGTCCTTTCCTAGTTGGAAAAATATAAAATAGAATGTCATTGTTTATTCACTAGGTAAGTTTCACTGATTAAAATTCTGAGCCATTCATTTCCAACCATTATTAGCACACTGGTCCCCTCTTTTGTCTTACCTAACCTCTATTTCCATTCACTTGCGGTAGATTTCACTAACTGACAAGTCCTCCTGATCCATGTTTTGCCTGGTTTTGGATATACCAGACTAGAACTGATCATCGAATGGAGGCAAAGGGATATACATGATAACCCATAAATGTACGGATTATAAGCCACAATGTATGAGATGTGTGTGTGTGTGTGTGTGAGAGAGAGAGAGACAGAGACAGAGACAGAGACAGATAGAAAAGCAAAGTGCCTTCCATAGAGGCAGGCTGGGGAGGGGGAGGAAATCAGGGGTTGTTGGGGTCCCTGGCCAGTAGCCTCCCCACCCCTCAATCCCGGCACAAATGAGGAAGATGTAGATCTTGCCAGACTTCATCCCTGCAAAAAGGAGAGGGATGGACTTGGGAGAAACTGCCTTGCTGCTGCTGAGAAAGAAAAGAAAGAAAGAACACCCATGCATCAGGGAGTTCAGGTAGCAGTATTCAACTTACTGAACAAAGTTTAAGCTTTTATACAATATTTGGGTGGAGGGGGTACAAGCACACATGGCAGGGCATTTGCAAGCTCTTGGGCCATTGTAACAGAAAAGCCACAGATTTAGCATTTGCAAGGTAATATTTGCAAGATCATTGATTTACATATTTCTGTGTTAGAAGACCAGGCATATTCTGCCTCACCTTAGCTCAGATGAGCACAGATGTTTTGGGTGTAACCATATGGGCAGGTCCCATTTCTGAGTCCTGTATTTAGGGCCTTGTGGCGGGGAAAGTGCTGGACCCTAAGGCTAGTAGATCAGAACTCAACAAGAGGGCATTGCTGATGGGAAATGAAACGGGTAGAGGAATGGGTGCTGGAACACTGAATGACAGAAACCTATCCATGTCTGTTTTATAATGTATTTCTCATGGTGGTATTATATGTTTTAAAGCATTTGATTAATAAGTTTTAAAAAAGAATCTAATCCTAACTCTATGTCAACCTGAGCACATGCCCAGAGTTACTAATTTGTATAATTTGACAATCAGCATACAATTTACTTTCATGTAAAATTATGATCACAAAAGATAAAGAGAGTGAGAGAGACAGAGACAGAGAGAGAAGAAAAGTACCCAAAGTGCCTTCAATAGAGGTGGGTAAAAGGGGAGGATGAAGGGAAATTGTAGACATTGATGGTGGGAAATGTACTCTAGTGAAGGGGTAGATGTTGGAACATCGTATGACTGAAACCCAATCATGAACAACTCTGTAATGTAATTGTGTATCTCACTGTGATTCAATTAAAAATAAATGTATAAATATTTATAAAAATAATAGAAGTATGAGCCACCATACAGAGACAGACATGGGGCAGAGCTGCTACTGGCTCTCTCCCTGTGCCCAACCACTCATGAGACACCCGGGAGTGATGGCAGGTTCTAGCCCTGGCCTGCCACCCTAGCAGAGCCTCACAACAAACAAGACGACCCCACCCCCCCACTCCATGAGGGCCTCCATTTTCCACACTGGACTTCCGCCTCGTCAGAACTCCATCCAGCAGACGAGCCTATCGCAGTCTGGCTCATCGAGATCCACCCTTGCTGCAGTGTTTTTTTTTAATCCAGCCCAGGTATGCTGATCCAGAGACAGACATGGGGGCAGAGCTGCTACTGGCTCTCCCTGTGCCCAGCCGATGATGAGATGCCCGGGAGGGATGGCAGGGTTCTAGCCCTGGCCTGCCACCCCAGCAGAGCCTCACAAGCCAGACGATCCCCCACTCCATGAGGGCCTCCATTTTCCACACCGGACTTCCCCCTCGTCAGTACTCCAACCAGCAGACCAGCCTATCACAGCCGGTTCATCAATAAATGTTGGATTTTTAGATGACTACAAGAGTTTGCTACCCGCACAGCAGAGCCTGGCAAGCTACCCGTGTCGTATTTGAATGCCAGATACCAGTAACAATTATAGACCTCATTCCCATGATTGATGGAATGGTTTGAGGCTCTTTATATTCCTGGAGCAAGCAGTTGCCCTTGGGCTCTACTGCATGAGGCAGGTCATATGGAGATGTTACTGGTGCCCGCTTGAGCAAATCGATGATGAATGGGAAGACAGTGATACAGTGATGAGCCACCAAAACCCTTAGCAACCAATTATACAAATCTTTATTTAGATAGTGATTGATTAGAAAAAATGTAGGGAAAGTAGAAGTGGAGAATAAGTCACAAAGTCAGGAACTGAGTCTCTTGGGTACTTTCATGATAGTGAAGGTACAGTAACTTTTTACATGAAAACCATGAAAATTGAAAGAACAGTAATGATTTTAACAATGAATCAATAGAATAAAATTAAAATGCTTTTGAGGAAAAAAAGATATATAATAGCCACAATACAAATATTTTATTGGATAATTACTAAACAGTCAGGTATTAAGAACATACTATTGACATTTTAGAAATTAAATTATAAAGTGACTCATTAGAGAATTGAATAGTGGAATTAGAGTTCAGAAAATAAAGTCCACAATCACAGAAATTCTTAGTTCTTCAAGGAATCTTCTCAGATGTAAAGACTTGAGAAGCCTGCCTCCTGGCCTTGAAAAGAAAATTTTGAAATCTCATTAATTGCAAGCAGAAAGTCATTATCAACTATAATTCTAATAAAATTACATGGACTTTTTTTTCAAGATAATAAAAATTCTGAAAGGCACTCAAACTTCAAATTTAGGAAATTAGAAACGATCATTTTAAACCTGACCCATATTAATGAAAGTTCAGTGTAAACCCATGACAAGTTTAAAAAGTAACTTTTTAAAAATAATGACCAAAAAAGCCAAATACATGGTACAAAATTGGAGGAGAGATAAAGAGGAATATGAATCTAGAAGAAAAATATCTTTCTCATTATTGCCTTAAACAGTCACTTAAACATTTATGCTATTTAAATAATTTTGTTTACAACTTAAGCTATACACATGAAGGTTTATTGCATCAGACTAAACAACATAAACTGAATCAAGTTGAGAGTACAGATTACAGAATGAAGAACATTAACCTACTGATATTGTATTATAATAATTAATCAGAATATAAAAATAATAGGTTAACTGAATACTATCCAGTGAATTAGTGGGATTTTTTTTCCTGAAATAAATCCCTTCATCTAAGCAAATATTCCACATATAGAAAAGCATAGTAGATTTTTATGTAATTGTAATAAAGGGGCCAGACTACAAACCTTTTCTCTGAAAACTGACCTCTCCTTGAAAATACTTAACCCTACTCATATTCTCAAAGTTGACTCTACATTGGTGAATAAGTGTCTCAGCACCTTTTAATAATGAAAATTCTCTCTAATTTAGTATACTAATGATAAGATGCAGAAAATATAATTTTGGTATTTTTTTCCTTATGATCCACTCCTGGTGGCGGATCAATCAGTACTCAGCAGCCTTGGTGACAGAATCCAGGGTCTTGAATAGAGTGAGCATGTACATCTACCACTTGAGCTATCCTCTGAGTACCACAGATTTGGCACTGAAGTCTTTGTGAAAAAAAACTTCATCATAAACAAACTGAAAAAACTCTTAAATACTGTCTTTTAACCCCTAGTAATGAAACAAATCATTTTAGTCTATTCTCTCACAACCTTGGTATAATATATATATATATATATATATATATACATATACGATATACATATATACATATATACATATATATGATATACATCTATATACATATATATATATGTATATAGATATAGATATATATATATATCACGATTCTCAATGTTTCTGGCCCTTATCACTAGGAACTGTGAGATCCTCCAACTGATTCATTACATTTCTTTTTCTTCTAGATTTTTTTTTTTTGTGTGTGTGCCACATCTGGTAATGCTCACAGTTCACTCTGGGCTCTGAGATCCCTTTTGGTGGGATTAGTGAACCATAAGTACTGTCAGGTATTGCACTTGGGTTAGCCACCTTCCCACCTACTATCTTTCCAATAATTCCAGTGGAATTATTAAAGAAAATTCCACAATTTTCTTTAATATTTCTACACTTTATCTGCTACTATAAAATTTCAGTGTATACCAAGTAGAGAGCGTCAATTTTTTTTACTACATACACTAAGTCATCACTTAACTTACAAAAATCAACAGGCAATTATATTAGTAAATTATATTAAAGTTAATTATAAAATTATAAATCCAATAAACCCACTAGCATAAAGTAATCTTAAGAACCACGAGAAACATTTTAGTAAACAATAATTTAAAGTAACAAAATGAATAAACTCTCATGATTGAAGTTCATTTCATCCTATACACTGTCATTTCTCATTATTCCTGATATTAAAATATTATGAAATTAAATATACCTATGAAACCGAGTGTTTGAAAGTAATCAGGTACATCTAAAATTTAAAGATGTGTAACAACCCAGTGAAAAGATCTTAACTTTAGCAATATCATTCTGAGATCTATTTCCCAATAAGCAATATAATTAGTGCCTGCTAAGAGAGCAGCCATCAGGATGGGTGTGGGTGGGAAACAAGGGGTTTTGGTGGTGCTAGGGGCACATCGGTGGTGGGAGTGGTGTTGGAATATAAAATGACTGAATTAACTGTACTATGAACAACTTTGTAAATCATGTTGTTTAAATAAAATTAATAAAAAGCAAAAAGCACATAGGTATTATGTGTAATAGTGATATTTAAAAAGTATTTGGCCAGAGCGATGGTCCAGTGGGAAGGGCGTTTGATTACAAGAGGCCGCCGCCCATGCCAGCCTGGGTTCGATCCCGGCATCCCATATGGTCCCCGAGCACCACCAGGAGTAATTCCTGAGTGCAGAGTCAGGAGAAACCCCTGAGCATTGCCGGGTGTGACCCCAAAAAAGCAAAAAAAAAAAAAAGTATTGAAAGTATTTATTTTCACCTATGCTAGAATTTATCATTTAATAATATTTCAATTCAAAAATTAAAAGATGTAATATTACATTTCAATTCAAAAAATTAAAGATGTCCATTACAGAAATTATAAGATATTGGAGCCAAATGTCCTTGCCAAATTAATGAACAAATAGGCAATACAAATGATTACACCAGTTTTACCAAAGTTTTTTTTTTTTTTTTTTTTTTGGGTGGGGGGGGCATCACACCTGGCAATGCTCAGTTGTTACTTCTGGCTCTGCTCTCAGGAATTATTCCTACTGGTGCTCTGGGGACCATATGGGATGCCGGGGATCGAACCTGGGTCAGCGGCGTACAAGGCAAATGCCCTACCCTCTGTGATGTGGCTCCGCCCCCTACCAAAACTTTTCAAATTCCTTAACTCAGAATGTCTACAATTCATATAACATTTAGTACTTACGACTTTTTCCTCTGGAGAAAGAGTACCCTCTACTGCCACTATCTGGTATTGCTTATGTTTTAAATTTCCCACAAATTTCCGAAGTTGCTTGATACTGCTAGCTTCCATATCAGGCTTTAATAGTTTCTGCATTTCTCGGGAAGAACATCCAGGGTCAAATATTAGTAAACACAATGTTCGGTTTTTCCTCTCTTCAATTCCAACAACAGTTCGACTATGACCTGTCAAAAAATAAAGTACCAGCTGATTATGTATGCATGTTATCTGTATAGAACTAGTCATATAAATGTATTTCTATTTCTTCTCTATATAGTATGTGTGCATAACTATGGTTAGTATAAGTATATCTAGTCAATCCCTCTGACACGTATTTAGTTCTCTTCAAACCTAAAACACAGCAAGTCCTTAAACTGTAATCTTTTGGGAACAATTTTACCTTTTCAAAGGCTTTGTTACACTACCATATTTTTTACTACTACTTTCCTATTAACTTGTTATTCTTACTCAAATGAAAGGACCAGAAATTTACTTAGCATAGAACAAAAGCTTTAATGGTTATAACAAACAATAACCAAAAGAAAACTTCTATGTACTGTAGTTTAGGGATGAGGTGTAAATATTAGTGTTTATATACTGAAACAAAATAAGTAAGATATATTTCTTATGCTTGGAGCTACAAATCATTTGTTAACCAGAATTTATTATCTCTCCAGATTCCAAACACCATTATATGCGGCTAGAAATGCAAAGCAAATAAAAACAACATTCCTGTTTTCATGGACTTTTTAGTAGCCTAATAAAATGACTGGGTATGGGTACAGTGAGAGATGGGATAACAAGATTTTAAAGCAGGTGGTCAAGTCTCACCGTAGTGAAATGAGGGTAAATATGAAAAAATATATTAAATGAACAACAAAAAGTGAACCTAATGCCCTGCACATGCCAAGAATATCACCCTTAATTTAGTAACACACTGTAAAGACAAGCACAGTTCTGAAAATCAAATCACACTATATCACTGTCTTCCCGTTCATCATCAATTTGCTTCGACCGGGCCCCAGTAACATCTCCATATGTCCTGTCTCATGCTAGTAGAGCCCAAGGGCATCTGCTTGCTCCAGGAACATAAAAAGTGTCAAACCATTCGGAATGAGGTCTATAATTGTTACTGGTATTTGGCATATCAAATACAACACGGGTAGCTTGCCAGGCTCTGCCTGCAGGTAGCATACTCTTGTGAAAATCAAATACATGGTCACAATTACTGTATTTCTAGCCATTCTCAGAATGATTTTTCTGAAAGCAAAAGTCAATTATTCTTACAAAGCTATAGTTATTATCTGTGATTTATACTTACCTTGGTGCTGAAGATAGATAGGAGGTTTGTATGTACATATTACTTTTGGAGTTCCTTCCCTCTCTGAAGAATAATAGTTCAATATCCATTCAAATAAACGAGGGTGTGTACCCAAAGGACCCGTTGACTTGTGAAAATCAACAATACGGCACCTATATAAAATTGAAAAAAATTGATAAGAATCCTCTAGATTATTTTCATCCATGCAGTTATCTAATACAAAAAAAAAATTCTTCCTTTAGAATTTTACTTTATCATTATTTTCCAATAAGAAAAGAAAATCATAAATGAGAACCACACTTGAATTTTTAAGTTAAAAAATTATTTTGGGGCCATACTCGAATGTACTTAGGGCTTACTTGTGACTGTGAGGCCAGGGATTATTCTTGTCGGTGCTCAGGACCATTGGGGTAGCAGGGATTGAACCTGGGTCTACTGCATGTAGCACAAATGTCCTACCTTCTTACTACTACTCAGGCTCCATACTTGATTAACACACGTAAATATGATTTGAAACACAGCTTTTATTCTAGTCTAAATCTGATGTACAGAATTCATTTGCTTTTTGACAAGTAGTGCTGTCTAAATCCAACAGAGAAAAGGAGGTCTACCTTAAAAATCATAGAAAAACCTGGGGAGATGCTCCATACAGCTCTTCTTTGAAATTGATAATACAATACAAAACATCACCTAAGTTACGCATAAACAAATGTAAAAGAAAATACAGAGCTATAAAACAAGGCAAGCTCTTCATCAAAGCAAAAATAAAGATGAGGGGGTATTGAGAGAGAGTGGGCAGGACTCCTGCCTTGTATGAGGCCAACCTAGCACCCCAATGAGATCCCCAGGCACAGCTAGGAGTGATCTCTGAGCATAGTCATGAAAGTAGAAATTTCAGACTTATGACCTCAGGCAGATGGCTTTGAGGGGAGGAAATCAGGAATAAGAAGTGGCACAGATCAAATGATAAGACGAGCTTTTTGGGAAAAATTTTTCTGAAGCAGCCAAATAATAGGAGAAAAGTCAGTTAAAGAAGCTTTTAAGGAGCCTGAACAATAGCATAGCAGGTAGGGCAATGCCTTGCATGCGGCTGACCCGGGTTCAATTCCCAGCATCCCATATGGTCCTCCGAGCACCGGCAGGAGCAATTCCTGAGTGCAGAGCCAGGAGTAACCCTGAGCATTGCCAGGTATGACCCAAAAAGAAAAAAAGAAGAAAAAAAATTAAAATGTTTTTTGAAAGAGTATCCTAGGAAAGGAAGTAAAATAAACATTGAGCAGTACAGTCAACCAGGCGAACTACCTATAAAAAAAATCTGAGATTTAACCATAATTAGGACAAAGGATGAATGGTAGGAGACATAAGGGGAATGCAATCACAGTTATCTAAGGAAAACCAGGAAAGCACATTATTTAAAAAGCAATGTAAGGGTATCTCTCTCTGAGAAACTTGACTTGGAAATATAGAACATGATAATCAATAAGTTGCTGGTATTCACGAGAAGAAAGGCAAACTAATTTTATAAAATATCTTTGCTGAAATAAAAGTAGGGGGCTGGGTATATAGGTCAAAGAAGTGGAGCACATTGCTTTCATGCAAATTCCCAACACTGCAAACCCCTGAGCAGAATGGTGATGGGGTAGCACCATGATCAAGTGCTCAATGACTTCATTGAACCACCCGGTTGAGAATTGCCAGGGTGGATTTAGCTACTGTGAACATGACTCCACAAACAAAAACAAGACTGAAAAGAAAAGCGATCACCTCCTAGATGTGACCATAACATTAACTTGGGTTTTAGGTACATACTTTACCCTTAGGGAGGTCAGGAGTGTATATACTTCACAAGCTCCAATCCAGGCTTTTGTTCCCTGTAACTTGTTATTAAGTTGACAAGCACCCTGAGGATCAAAACCTTCCTTCCAAGCATCCTCAATCATAGACTGAATTTTTTGGAATACAAGGAACTGATACACCTAAAATTACACAATTAAAATATATCAAGATGATTACTAAATTATTGAATATCATTTAGCTATATTATATTATATCATAGAGAAACAAGATTTTAAGATTAAGAGTTAGTCCTAGCATCTCCCTATACAGATTTTTCTTTTTTCAGACAGAATTCAGCTATCTATATATTTTTTGCGGTGGCGGGGTCATACCCAGCAGTGCACAAGGCTTACTCTAAGCTCTACACTCAGAGATCAATCCTGGTGGGCTTACGGGATCGTATGGGTTGTGACAGACTGAACCTACGTGTGCAAAGTAAGTGCCTTACCCACTAAACTATCTCTCCAGCCCCCAAATTTTTAATGTTAAGATCCATTAAAGCACATCTTTATTAAAATTACTAGTTGGCCTGCTATTTATGAATTATTTCCATATGAATTATTTCACTATGAGATGACAAGTTCGAGTACCATATTTCACATACCTTTGAAGCAGTCAGCATAAGCGTCATTTTGTAGTAATGATGAAAGCAGCATTTGGAAGTTTCTGTAACCACAACCCCAGCCTTTGTCACCAAATGATGAATGAAAGTGATCCACTGCTGCAGAAAGCCACACACGCCTCACATCTGTGGCAGCATTCTGATAATATCTATAAAGAGCTTCAATAATTCCTAAAGCAGAAAAGAGATTTAGAGGACTAAGCGGGCTGTTCTTGAGGCTCTCTCGTTATTTCTAATAGCAATCTCTCCCTCAAGCTCTACAACAAAATCCTAATTCGATCTTCCTTATGTTCTTGCTGCTATACTCTTAGTTCACGTACTGCTTGTAATTACTCTGCATAGTTTTCCAACACTAGCATACTAGTATCACTTGTATCACTTGTCTTCCTGTTGTTCATGGATTTGCTTGAGCTGGCACCAGTAACATCTCCTTAAGTCTTGTTGCCAGCAAATGTACCCCAGGGGCATCTGCTTGCTTAGGAAACCATTCCTTCAGGTCATGGGAATAAGGTCTATAATTGTTACTGATTTTTTGGCATATCAAATAAAACAGAGGTATCTTGCCAGGTTTTGCCGTGTAAGTGGTATTACTAGCATACTAGTAATAACATCAAATTGAGACTATCTCTCATATCCGCATCTGCAGGGAACCACATGCTGAATTAATGTTCTTTTCTCCATCTTATTTAATATACTGCTGAAGAAACACTCTCTGAAGCTTAGTTCCAATTAATTTGTTCCCTACAAAATGACTTCAACAGCTTCCCATTACCCATGGAACATTAATCCATATTATATGAAGCCACAGCCAGCTATTCTTTAAGTTACATTATTTCAAATCATTCTTCCACAATTTTGGTAGTGAAGTGATTTAACTGAACGATAGCGTCACGGAGTACCAATACTATTCCATGGAGTTTTCATTTAATTTCGTATTTATTCAACTTTTTGCCCATATATTTATGTAATTCCAGTATTTACTTAACTCTTTTTTATGGCTAACTGCTCAGAGTACAAAGACAAATGTGTCAACATTTCTTGAAATTTCAAGGACGTACAATATCTCATTTATGTTGCATACATTCTACAACATAAATACATAAAAAAGGTACTTAGGGTACAACTGACTCTTTCCTCATCCTGGTGAACTTTTTCCTTACATTTTGAAACCACACAAATCCCCAATGAAAAGACGCTACCAACTGTTTACTAAGATCTTTTTATGATTCTAAGACCCTAAAAAAAAAGGTGATCTTTTTCTGAACACTAATAATTATTAAATTTTTTGTAAGCAAGTGAATACATATTAGGAACTAGACATATTCTGTCATGGCAGAAATCCAGTTTTTTGGCACATATTACTGCACAAATGCTATTAAGTTCACAGTTTTATTTGGACAGCTCACACAGTCAGGAGGCACTAAAACGAAATCAGTCCCTAAATATTTTAAGTGAAGGGCATCGTACAGAAACAGTGGGTTCTGCCTTTAAGGCTGAGACAGGAAGTCAAACAAGTAGAGTTGCAGATTTCTCTAGTACCATGAAGTAGAAAAATAAAGATCATAATCATTTTAAGGAACCTGAAAAAAAATAAAATTCTTGCTATATAAATTATTAGAGCATGGAAAGGATGTCCTAGAAATTCAGAGAAGTTGAAAATGGGTTCAGTACCATAGACTGATGAAGAGACAAACTTCAAGAATGCAGAGAATCCCCACCTCAACCCCTGGGCAAGAAAAAGAAAGCAATGCACAACCTAGTACACTCATATATTTATTAACATTTGCACCTCAGTTTGGGCAATACTATCCTAGTAATAATACCAAAACTCATTTTTGGGAGGCAGGAGGCGCACACCCAGTGGTGCTCAGAGTTTACTCTTGGTTCTGGGGTTTTGCAATACAAGTGTTCTGCCCACACTCTCTCTCAGGCCTCCCACAAAAACAATTTTTTAAAATTTATTGTCATCTAAAATTGACGGTTTTGCCTGACCGATGTTGCTGCTGTCCCAAAACTCCAAACAGGATTGGACCACCGTCTCCTTCGTGCAAAAATCTACTTCACACAATGGGAGAAAAGGCTGCAAAGTTTAAGAAGAGAACTCCCAGAAGGACCACCAACTGGGAACTCTTTGGCAGCACTGCGGCAGCATGGGGAGGATACCATCATTGAGGACATCGATGAATAATACAACCGACTAGTTCAGCACCTCCATGATTGTGCAAAGAATGCGGAGAGAGAGAAAGACACAAAAGGACACCTGCCTTCAAAAACTCTCGAGCTCATTCGCCAATGCGCCAAAGGTGCGAGCCTCAGGCGACCAAATGCTAACGTCCAAGCTTGCAAAGGAAGCAGAGAAGCGATAAAGGAAGACCACAAAGAGATTAGAGCAGAAATACTGGAAGATACAGCAGAAGCCGGGAAAAGCATTTGCAACACCTGCCTGTCCTTCGCCAACTGTAAGACCAAGATGACTGCCCTCCAACATCCTGATGGATCTATCACATCTTCGAGAAAGGCAATGGAGAAGATTATCCATGACTTCTACTCAGATCTCTTTGATAGCCATGTCCACCTGCCTGCCCACATACCAAATTCCGCCAGGATGGATATGTCGTTCCCAACGTTCTCCCTTCTGAAATCCAACATGCCATTTCATCAGTAAAGAAGGGAACAGCACCCGGCCCAGACATAGTCAGACCCCAACACCTGAAGAATCTGCCTTCAGTACTCATCAATACACTGGATCGGCTCTTCACACGCTACCTGTCTGAATGCAAGGTTCCCTCCCATTGGAAAACTAGCAGGACAGTTCTACTGTTCAAGGGAGACATCCGCCGACATTGGCAACTATAGGTCCATCTGCCTGTTGTCTGTCATCTAAAAGTTGTTCACTCAAGTCATCCTGAACAGGATTGCCAGAACATTAAGATGAAGGTCAACCATGCGAGCAACCAGGCTTCTGAAAAGGATTCAGCACAATCAACCATATCCACATGGTAACCAAGCTCAATGAGGTGTGTAGGGAGTTCAGGATGCCACTCTGTCTCACATTCATTGATTTAAAGAAAGCCTTTGATTCTGTGGAGACTGAAACAGTCATTGAAGCCCTAGCCAAACAGGGTGTTCAAAACCCATACATCAAGATCCTTCATGAGCTATATTATGGGTTCAAAACCAGGATTTCACCGTTCTACAAAGAAGTGATCATCAATGTCAAAAGTGGGATTTGGCAGGGTGATATCATTTCACCAAAACTCTTCAGCACCACTCTTGAGAACATCATGCGACAATTAGAATGGGAAGGAATGGGAGGCGAAGACAGACAGTAGGCATAAACCACCATCCGCCCGCTGATGACATCGTTCTAATAACACCAAAGATTAGCCAAGTGGCACAAATGCTGGCTGACTTTGACCGAGAATGTGGAAAGATAGGTCTACAGCTGAATCTCAGCAAAACTATGTTCATGAAAAATGAACTAGTTCCAGAGGCCCCATTCACTCTCAATGGAACAAACAACTCTGAATGCAGGAGTTATGCGTAGCTAAGTTGAGAACTCAACATGATGAGCGACCTAAAACCTGAGTTTGGCGTAGGAGGAAGAGAGTAGCATGAAATGCCTTCAAAAGCATCGAAGAAATAGCTAAAAAGACAAAGAACCTGCGGCTCCGTGTACATCTCTTCAACTCCAACATTCTCCCTGCATTAACATATGTCTCAGAGACCTGGGCCATACGAAAGCAGGATGAGAATACTATTCGAGTCTCCCAAAGAGGAATCAAAGAGCTATGCTTGGAATATCACACCTCACTCAAGTGAAAGAAGGAATCCGGATCTCCAACATCCGTCGCTGTTCCAGAGTCAGGGACACCGTCTGTCTAGTTTGTCAAGGCATCGAAAATCAGATGGGCTGGACATGCCAATGCAATTTGGAGACGACCGCTGGACTAGAGCCATTACCGACTGGATCCCACGGGATGTCAAAAGATCATGTGGCTGCCCACCTACAAGAGGGTCAGACTTCTTCGTCAAGACCCTGAACGAACGGTTTGAGGCTCTTTGTATCCCTGAAGCAACCAGATGCCATTGGGCTACACTGGCACGTGATAGGGTCAAGTGGAAATGTTACTGGCGCCCGCTCAAGGGAAATCAATGCATAACGGGATGTCAATTGATCAAGTGATTATAACACCATGAGACATATAATTACAAAGATGTTCATGATTGGGTTTGGTCACACGGTGTTCCAGCACCCATCCCTCCACCAGTGAACATTTCTCACTACCAGTGTCCGCAGATTCTCACCCCCTACCCCACCCAGCCTCCAGCGCAGGTGCTTTTCCCTCAACTCTCTCTCAATGTCTCTCTCTGTCTATCTCTCTCAAACTTTTCTTCTAATGAGATAATTTATATTCTTTGCCATCAAAATCTCATTAAATTCCCAAAATAAACATCTGTTGTTAAATTACATTCCATTGTTAACATTATGATGAGAACCTCTAAATGATAGTTATTCCATTACAGAAACAAAATCTTTGCCCTGAATTAATCAAATATTTTTAAATGGAAACATGCCTTAATTCTATTATTTAAAATTATATACACCTGATTTTACAGCAATTCTACAATATGTACACGTATAGTAGCGGATGATCTAAACATTTTAAATATTTTTCTCTGTATGCTCTAATCAGTAATATTTCTGCTGGGATATCCTATCTCAATTGAAATATTTTTACGTAAAGACCCTAAAGGAACAGAAAAAGATGTGAAATATAATACTACAAATAAATGCCATAAAAGATTTGCTACGTGATACAGGGTTAAAGAAATACATTTATGATTTCAAAGATGGGGAGTGAGGGTTACAACAACATATCTAATAATAAAAGAAAGAGGCAGAGAAATTTGATTATAATCAAATGTGAAATTGATACCATATACACAATGCTATACAAACTACAAACTTCTTTTTTTTTGCTGGGGGACCCCACACATGTTCTATTCAAGGCTTAATCTGGTTCTGGATTTTATATATAAAATTAGGGGCTGGAGAGATAGTACAGCAGATAGGGTACTTCCTTGCACACAACTTACCTGGGTTTGATCCCAGGCACCAGTTATGGTTGCCTAAATATGACTATCACTGGGCATAATCCAAAAAACAAAACTAAATTTATGAAATTCAGGGCCAGGAATGTAGTTCAGGGGAAAGTGTTGGATTAAAGGCTTAGCTAGTTTGGGAACTTTGCTGTTTTACCTACTCTCAGCTTAATCTACTTACACCGAATACAAGTGGCAGGAGTGAGTATCCATGCTTATCCCAGATCTTAGGGGTAAAGCTTTTATTATTTCCCCATTGAGATGCTTGCTGTGAGCTTGTGATGGCTGGCTTTCATTATTTGAGAGAGTTTCCTTCAGTTTCCATTTATTGAGACTTTATGATGAATGCATGCTGATATTGTCAAATAATTTCTTTGCATCTCTTGATAGCATCATAAAGTTTTTATCTTTTCATTTATTTATATGGTGTACTATGTTGGTTGACTTGTGATTGTTAAACTATCCTTGCATCCTGGGATGAATCCTATTTGGTCATGGTGTATAATCTTTTTGATGAGTTGTTGGATTCTACTTCCTAGCATGTTGGATGACAGGTTTAGCTAATCTGGGAGCTTTGCTGTTTTACCCTCTCACAGCTTAATCTACTTACAATTTAGAAACAACTTACAACTAAAAACAACAAACTTTTAAACAACAAATCTTTGTAAATCTTGTAAATCTACTTACAACTCCTCTTTATACCCACTGCACCCAGCATGGGACAGTTAGAATTTACCAGAAGACTACCACTCTGGCTGCGTTGAGACTATCTTTTAAGATTATAGGAAGGATCATACTAGTTTGCCCTCACTCAAGCAAAGTGTGATCCTTTTCAGTATACGGAGAACCAGATATTCAGAATGACCCTGGTGCAGACAATAAAAAGAAGAAGGACCTTGTGGGTACCGTCTCGTTTACATGAAGCCCATGAAATAAAGATGTATTACTTTATATCACCCCCCTCTCTCCAGTGTTTTATATAAGAGATAATCTCTGAGGAAGGTATTAGTGCTTGGCTTAATCCTCTATTTATACCTATAATAAGGTGTGGGCACCACCTTTCTACAAGCTGTTTAGGGTTCTTTGTTGAGAAGACACCTCTCTGTCAACAGATAGGGATTACTTTGGTGTATATAAGGGGACTGACTTGAGGCCCCTTCTCCCTTTTCCTTTACCCTTCTTTTTTGGGTGGGACTCCTCCCCAGTGAGATCCTCTCACTTGGGTGGGAGACTTAGGCTCTCTAGTATGGTCTAAGTACTGACCAGAATTAGAGTTCTTTCATAATACTGGATTGCAGTGGTACAGCTTTTGTACTATTAAAAGTCCTTTCGAACTGCACTGGACTCAGTGAGTTTTCATCCATTCCCGGGGCTCGGAGGCAGAGAGAACTTCTGTCCTGATACTGTTAGGGGACCCCAGTGGCTCCCTGACAGGAAAGCACCTGCTTTGCATGAGTGAGGCTCTGCATCTGAGAACCAGCACCATAACTAAGTAAATATCGAGTGCCAGAGAGATAGTAGAGTGGTTAGGTGTCTGCCTTCCCATGCCGTAAACACCAAGTGTGGCGCAAAAACACACACCCTCAAAAAATTAGCTTCACCTGTTTATTTTAATTTTTCTAATATCGCTACTGGAAATACAAAATTAGTATGTTGATCACAACAAAACTATTATTAAAGATTCCTTTTTTAGATCAAATATACCAATACAATACAAAAAGTGAGTAACTCTTTTGTTTTCTGGGTCACATCCGATAAAGCTCAAGATGCCATTTGATGCTGGGACTAACCAACAGCAAGGGAAACACCTTACCTACCACAGTCTCTCTCCACCCTAAAAGTCAATTATTTGGAATCACTGTATCACTGTATCACTGTCTTCCCGTTTGCTCCGCGGGCACAAGCAACTTATCTCCATATGACCTGTCTTATGCAAGTAGAGCCCAAGAGCACCTGCTTGCTCCAGGAACATAAAGAGCCTCAAAACCATTCCATTGGGTCATGGGAATGAGGTCTATAATTGTTACTGGTATCTAGCATATCAAATACAACCGGGTAGCTTGCCAGGTCTGCCGTGCACTCATTTTGGAAACAATTCCTCCAAAGACCAGAAGTTGAACTCCCCCACGACCCAGCCAACCACTTCCTCCTGGGGAATCTACACTGGGAACCCAAAATGCGCTTGAAACACCACAAGTGTCCTACTTTTATGTTCATAGCAGCATTATTCACAATAGCCAGAATCTGAAAGCAAACCTAGAGTGCCCAAAAAATCAATGACTGGATAAAAGCTTTGAAACATGTACACAATGGAATACTAGTGTTAGGAAAAAATGAAGTTATAAAATTGGCCTATAAATGGATGCACATGGAGAAGATTATTTGAAGATGAGTTAGCCAGAGCTGAGAGAGACAGATACAGAATGACTGCATTTATCTGCACTTAACATAAATATATATGTATGTTTACATATTATGATACCAATATCCAAGGTCAAGTGAAACATATATCAAGGAGGTCTTGTCAAAGGTGGAAATTATCACAAACTTGTGGAGTCGAGGCTGGGTAAGACAGAAAATGGAACAGTAATGCTAACAATTTTCGAGGAGTACTAATGCCAGCCTAGAACTGAGCATTAAATAGAGGCAAAAGATACACATGACAACCCTTTAATGTATGTTCTGCAATCCATAGTCTGGAGGGGAAGGAAAAGAAAGAGAGAGAAATGGAAAGAAATAAGGAACCTGCCATGGAGGAGGGCTGGGGAAGGGGGAGGGAACGGGATGTTGGTGGTGGGAGAGATGGGCACTGTGTGGCGGATGGGTACTGGAACACTGTATGACCAAAACCCAATATGAACTTTTTAATTGCATATCTTTGTAATTGTAAAAATAAAAAAATTTAAAAAAAAATTTAATGTTTCAGAACTTATCTAAAAAGTAATTCTGAACAACTTCATCTAAAATTAAATGCTCTATAACTAAATGATTTAGAAGTTGCTAAATCAATTCTTATTAGTATGGTTACTTCAATCCAAATGAAATGTTAAAACTAAAATGCTGATATTTAAGTACTCACGGAAGTTCGTTTTTCCATCATCAATACCAACAGCCAATGATTCCATCATATCAGCTTTTTCTTCTATGAAATTCAGACGGCTGCATTCTCCTGATTGACTTC
>JAJIBD010021229.1:0-21481 GCA_021461705.1 Cryptotis parvus
AAGATCACGTGGCCGCCCACCTACAGGAATGGTCTGACTTCCTTAGCAAAAGACACTGAAAGGAACAGTTTGAGGCTCTTCATGTTCCTGAATCAACCAGATGCCATTAGGAACTCACATTGGTGCGTTGATAGGAGGTCAATGGAAATGTTACTTTGCGTACACTTCAGGCAAATCGATGAATAACGAGTTCAAGTGATCAAGTGATTTTAAAGGTATTTTAATGAAACTGGCCACATTTTGTCCTTTCCTAGTTGGGAAAAATATAAAATAGAATGTCATTGTTTATTCACTAGAGTAAGTTTCACTGATTAAAATTCTGGGCCATTCATTTCCAAGCATTATTAGCACACACAGTCACCTCTTTGTCTTACCTAACACTCTATTTACATTCACTTGCGGTAGATTTCACTAACTGACAAGTCCTCCTGATCCATGTTTTGCCTGGTTTTTGGATATACCCAGACTAGGCGATGCATCGAATGGGGCAAGGGATTGTGATAACCTTAAATCTCCGGATTACTTGACCCCATTACCATAGAGATGTGTGTGTGTGTGTGTGTAGGGAGAGAGAGAGACAGAGACAGAGACAGAGACAGATAGAAAACAAAAGTGCAGCTACCCGAGAAGCAGAAACAGGAGGGGAGGAAATCAGGGTTGTTTGAGGTCCTGGCCCAGTAGCCTCCCACCCCCTCAATCGGCACAAATGAGGAAGATGTAGATCTTGCCAGACTTCATCCCTGCAAAAGGAGAGGATGGACTTAGGAGAAACTGCCTTGCTGCTGCTGAAAGAAAAGAAAGAAAGGAGCAAACATGCATCCAGAGGAGTTCAGGTAGCAGTATTCAACTTACTAGACAAAGTTTAAGCTTTTATACAATATTGAGGTGGAGGGAGGTGCAAAGCACACACTGGCTAGGGCATTTGTAAGCTCTTGGCTGATGTAACAGAAAAGCCACAGATTTAGCATTTGCAAGGTAATATTTGCAAGATCATTTGGTTATATTTATTGTTTTAGAAGACCAGGCATAACCTCTGCTTAGCTCAGATGAGCACAGATGTTTGGAGTGTAACCATATAGAGCTGAGTAACATTTCTGAGTACTGTATTTAGGGCCTTGTAGGCGGGGAAAGTGCTGGACCTAAGGCTAGTAGATCAGAACTCAACAAGAGGGCATGCTGATGGGAAATGAAGCGAGGTAGAGGAATGAGTGCTGGAACACTGAATCAAAGCAAAACTATCCATGTCTGTTTTATAATGCTGGCTCTCATGGTAGTATTATATGTTTAAAATTTGATTAAACCAAAATACAAAGAATCTAAATCCTAACTCTGTGTCAACCTAGGCACATGCCCAGAGTTACTAGGTACATGTTTGACAATCAGCATACAATTTACTTTCCATATGGGAAATATAGTCACGAAAGATAAAAGAGAGTAGAGAGACAGAGACAGAGAGAGAAGAAAAGTACCCAAAAATTGCGCTACAATAGAGGTGGGTAAAAGAGGGGGAGGATGAAGAGGTGCTTGAGCCATTGATGGTGGAAATGTACTCTAGTGAAGGGGTAGATGTTGGAACATTACATTATGACTGAAACCCAATCATGAACAACTCCTGTAATGCATTAGTGTATCTCACTGTGATTCAATTAAAAATAAATGTATAAATATTTAAAAAAAATAGCCGTATGAGCCACCATACAAGAGACAGACATGGGGCAGAGCTGCTGCTGGCTCTCTCCTGTACCCAACCACTCATGAGACACCGGGTGATGGCAGGTTCCTGGCCCTGGCCTGCCACCCCCACAGCAGAGCCTCACAGCAAACAGAGCGGCCCCCACCCCCTCCATGAGGCCTCCATTTCCCACTGGACTTCCGCCTCGTCAGAACTCCATCCAGCAGGCAGGCCTATCGCAGTCTGGCTCGGCCGAGATCCACCTTGCTGCAGTATTTTTAATCCGGCCCAGGTATGCTGATCCAGAGACAGATATAGGCAGAGCTGCTTCCCCCAGGCTCTCCCTGTACCCACCTGATGATGAGATGCCCAGGAGAGGATGCTTGAGTTCTTCAGCCCTGGCGCACCACCCCAGCAGAGCCTCCCAAAGCCCAGGCGATCCCCCACTCCGCCCGAGGGCCTCCATTTTCCACCCCGGACTTTCTCGTCAGTACTCAAGCAGCAGACCAGCCTAACTCAGCGGTTCATCAATAAATATTAGATTACAGAATGGCTTCTAAGAGTTTTCTGCACAGTGGGAAGCCTGGCAAGCTACCGTGTCGTATTTGAATGCCCAGATACCAGTAAAAATTATAGACCTCATTCCCATGATTGATGGAATGGTTTGAGGCTCTTTATATTCCTGGAATTGAAAGTTGCCTTGGGCTCTATACTACATGAGGCAGGTCATATGGAGATGTTCACTGGTGCCACAGCTAAACAAATCGGTGTTGAATGGGAGAGAACAGTGAGTGCAGTGATGAGCCACCAAAGCCCTTAGCAGTAATTATGCAAATACTTTGGAATGAAGATGATTGATTACTGAAAAATGTAGGGGAGAGAGTAGAAGTAGAGAATAAGTCACAAAGTCAGGAATTTAGGTCTCTTGGGGTACTTCCATGTGATAGTGAAGGTACAGTAACATTTACATGAAAACCAAAACGAAAATTGAAAGAACAGTAATGATTTTAACAATGAATCAATAGAATAAAATTAAAATGCTTTTGAGGGAAAGATATATAATAGCCACATTACAAAATGTTTTTATTGGATAATTTACTAAACAGTCCAGGTATTAAGACATACTATTGACATTTTAGAAATTAGAATTATAAAGTGACTCATTAGAGAATTGAATAGTGGAATTAGGTTCAGAAAATAAAGTCCACAATCACAGAAATTCTTAGTTCTTCAAGGAATCTTCTCAGATGTAAGGACTTGAGAAGCCTGCCTCTGGCCTTGAAAGAAAATTTTGAAATCTCATTAATTGCAGAAAAGTCATTATCAACTATAATTCTAATAAAATTACATGGACTTTTTTTTTCAAGATAATAAAAAAATTCTGAAAGGCACTCAAACTTTAAATTTAGGAAGTAGAAACGATCATTTTAAACCTGACCCAATTAATGAAAGTTAATTGTAAACCCGCTGACAAGTTTAAAAAGTAACTTTTTAAGAATAATGACCAAAAAGCCAAATACATGGTACAAAATTGGTGGAGAGATAAAGAGGAATATGAATCTAGAAGAAAAATATCTCTCACATTGCCGTAAACAGTCACTTAAACATTTATGCTATTTAAATAATTTTGTTTACAACCTAAGCTATACACATGAAGGTTTATTGCATCAGACTAAACAACATAAACTGAATCAAGTTGAGAGTACAGATTACAGAATGAAGAACATTAACCTACTGATATTGTATTATAATAATTAATCAGAATATAAAAATAATAGGTTAACTGAATACTATCCAGTGAATTAGTGGGATTTTTTTTCCTGAAATAAATCCCTTCATCTAAGCAAATATTCCACATATAGAAAAGCATTAGTAGATTTTTATGTAATTGTAATAAAGGGGCCAGACTACAAACCTTTTCTCTGGAAACTGACCTCTCCTTGAAAATACTTAACCCTACTCATATTCTCAAAGTTGACTCTACATTTGGTGAATAAGTGTCTCAGCACCTTTTAATAATGAAAATTCTCTCTAATTTAGTATACTAATGATAAGATGCAGAAAATATAATTTTGGTATTTTTTCCTTATGATCCACTCCTGGTGGCGGATCAATCAGTACTCAGCAGCCTTGGTGACAGAATCCAGGGTCTTGAATAGAGTGAGCACTGTACATCTACCACTTGAGCTATCCTCTGAGTACCACAGATTTGGCACTGAAGTCTTTGTGAAAAACTTCATCATAAACAAACTGAAAAACTCTTAAATACTGTCTTTTAACCTAGTAATGAAACAAATCATTTTAGTCTATTCTCTCACAACCTTGGTATAATATATATATATATATATATATATATACATACGATCTACATATATACATATATACATATATATGATATACATCTATATACATATATATATATGTATATAGATATAGATATATATATATACACGATTCTCAATGTTTCTGGCCCTTATCACTAGGAACTGTGAGATCCTCCAACTGATTCATTACATTTCTTTTTCTTCTAGATTTTTTTGTTTGTGTGTGTGCCACATCTGGTAATGCTCACAGTTCACTCTGGGCTCTGAGATCCCTTTTGGTGGGATTAGGTGAACCATAAGTACTGTCAGGTATTGCACTTGGGTTAGCCACCTTCCCACCTACTATCTTTCCAATAATTCCAGTGGAATTATTAAAGAAAATTCCACAATTTTCTTTAATATTTCTACACTTTATCTGCTACTATAAAATTTCAGTGTATACCAAGTAGAGACGCCAATTTTTTACTACATACACTAAGTCATCACTTAACTTACAAAAATCAACAGGCAACTATATTAGTAAATTATAATAAAGTTAATTATAAAATTATAAATCCAATAAACCCACTAGCATAAAAGTAATCTTAAGAACCACGAGAAACATTTTAGTAAACAATAATTTAAAGTAACAAAATGAATAAACTCTCATGATTGAAGTTCATTTCATCCTATACACTGTCATTTCTCATTATTCCTGATATTAAAATATTATGAAATTAAATATACCTATGAAACCGAGTGTTTGAAAGTAATCAGGTACATCTAAAATTTAAAGATGTGCTAACAACCCAGTGAAAAGATCTTAACTTTAGCAATATCATTCTGAGATCTATTTCCCAATAAGCAATATAATTAGTGCCTGCTAAGAGAGCAGCCATCAGGATGGGTGTGGGTGGGAAACAAGGGGTTTGGTGGTGCTAAGGGCACATCGGTGGTGGGAGTGGTGTTGGAATATAAAATGACTGAATTAACTGTACTATGAACAACTTTGTAAATCATGTTGTTTAAATAAAATTAATAAAAAGCAAAAAGCACATAGGTATTATGTGTAATAGTGATATTTAAAAAGTATTTGGCCAGAGCGATGGTCCAGTGGGAAGGGCGTTTGATTACAAGAGGCCGGCCCATGCCAGCCTGGGTTCGATCCCGGCATCCCATATGGTCCCGAGCACCACCAGGAGTAATTCCTGAGTGCAGAGTCAGGAGAAACCCCTGAGCATTGCCGGGTGTGACCCCAAAAAAAAAAAAAAAAAAAAGTATTGAAAGTATTTATTTTCACCTATGCTAGAATTTATCATTTAATAATATTTCAATTCAAAAATTAAAGATGTAATATACTTTCAATTCAAAAATTAAGATGTCCATTACAGAAATTATAAGATATTGGAGCCAAATGTCCTTGCCAAATTAATGAAGCAAATAGGCAATACAAATGATTACACCCAGTTTTACCAAAGTTTTTTTTTTTTTTTTTTGGGGGGGTGGGGGCATCACACCTGGCAATGCTCAGTTGTTACTTCTGGCTCTGCTCTCAGGAATTATTCCTACTGGTGCTCTGGGGACCATATGGGATGCCGGGATCGAACCTGCGTCAGCGGCGTCAAGGCAAATGCCCTACCCTCTGTGATGTGGCTCCAGCCCCCTACCAAAACTTTTCAAATTCCTTAACTCAGAATGTCTACAATTCATATAACATTTAGTTTACTTACGACTTTTTTTCCTCTGGAGAAAGAGTACCCTCTACTGCCACTATCTGGTATTCTTATGTTTTAAATTTCCCACAAATTTCGAAGTTGCTTGATACTGCTAGCTTCCATATCAGGCTTTAATAGTTTCTGCATTTCTCGGGAAGAACATCCAGGGTCAAATATTAGTAAACACAATGTTCGGTTTTTCCTCTCTTCAATTCCAACAACAGTTCGACTATGACCTGTCAAAAATAAAGTACCAGCTGATTATGTATGCATGTTATCTGTATAGAACTAGTCATATAAATGTATTTCTATTTCTTCTCTATATAGTATGTGTGCATAACTATGGTTAGTATAAGTATATCTAGTCAATCCCTCTGACACGTATTTAGTTCTCTTCAAACCTAAAAACACAGCAAGTCCTTAAACTGTAATCTTTTGGGAACAATTTTACCTTTTCAAAGGCTTGTTACACTACCATATTTTTTACTACTACTTCCTATTAACTTGTTATTCTTACTCAAATGAAAGGACCAGAAATTTACTCAGCATAGAACAAAAGCTTTAATGGTTATAACAAACAATAACCAAAAGAAAACTTCTATGTACTGTAGTTTAGGGATGAGGTGTAAATATTAGTGTTTATATACTGAAACAAAATAAGTAAGATATATTTCTTATGCTTGGAGCTACAAATCATTTGTTAACCAGAATTTATTATCTCTCCAGATTCCAAACTTACCATTATATGCGGCTAGAAATGCAAAGGCAAATAAAAACAACATTCCTGTTTTCATGGACTTTTTAGTAGCCTAATAAAATGACTGGGTATGGGTACAGTGAGAGATGGGATAACAAGATTTTAAAGCAGGTGGTCAAGTCTCACCGTAGGAATGAGGGTAAATATGAAAAAATATATTAAATGAACAACAAAAAAGTGAACCTAATGCCCTGCATGCCAAGAATATCACCTTAATTTAGTAACACACTGTAAGAAGACAAGCACAGTTCTGAAAATCAAATCACACTATATCACTGTCTTCCCGTTCATCATCAATTTGCTTCGACCGGGCCCCAGTAACATCTCCATATGTCCTGTCTCATGCTAGTAGAGCCCAAGGGCATCTGCTTGCTCCAGGAACATAAAAAGTGTCAAACCATTCCGAATAGAGGTCTATAATTGTTACTGGTATTTGGCATATCAAATACAACACGGGTAGCTTGCCAGGCTCTGCCGTGCAGGTAGCATACTCTTGTGAAAATCAAATACATGGTCACAATTACTGTATTTCTAGCCATTCTCAGAATGATTTTTCTGAAAGCAAAAGTCAATTATTCTTACAAAGCTATAGTTTTATCTGTGATTTATACTTACCTTGGTGCTGAAGATAGATAGGAGGTTTGTATGTACATATTACTTTTGGAGTTCCTTCCCTCTCCGAAGAATAATAGTTCAATATCCATTCAAATAAACGAGGGTGTGTACCCAAAGGACCCGTTGACTTGTGAAAATCAACAATACGGCACCTATATAAAATTGAAAAAAAATTGATAAGAATCCTCTAGATTATTTTCATCCATGCAGTTATCTAATACAAAAAAAATTCTTCCTTTAGAATTTTACTTTATCATTATTTCCAATAAGAAAAGAAAATCATAAATGAGAACCACACTTGAATTTTTAAGTTAAAAAATTATTTTGGGGCCATACTCGAATGTACTTAGGGCTTACTTGTGACTGTGAGGCCAGGGATTATTCTTGTCCGGTGCTCAGGACCATTGGGGGTAGCAAGGGATTGAACCTGGGTCTACTGCATGTAGCACAAATGTCCTACCTTCTTACTACTACTCAGGCTCCATACTTGATTAACACACGTAAATATGATTTGAAACACAGCTTTTATTCTAGTCTAAATCTGATGTACAGAATTCATTTGCTTTTGACAAGTAGTGCTGTCTAAATCCAACAGAGAAAAGGAGGTCTACCTTAAAAAATCATAGAAAAACCTGGGGAGATGCTCCATACAGCTCTTCTTTGAAATTGATAATACAATACAAAACATCACCTAAGTTACGCATAAACAAATGTAAAAGAAAATACAGAGCTATAAAACAAGGCAAGCTCTTCATCAAAGCAAAAATAAAGATGAGGGGGTATTGAGAGAGAGTGGGCAGGACTCCTGCCTTGTATGAGGCCAACCTAGCACCCCAATGAGATCCCCAGGCACAGCTAGGAGTGATCTCTGAGCATAGTCATGAAAGTAGAAATTTCAGACTTATGACCTCAGGCAGATGGCTTTGAGGGGAGGGAAATCAGGAATAAGAAGTGGCACAGATCAAATGATAAGAGCGAGCTTTTGGGGAAAATTTTTCTGAAGCAGCCAAATAATAGGAGAAAAGTCAGTTAAAGAAGCTTTTAAGGAGCCTGAACAATAGCATAGCAGGTAGGGCAATGCCTTGCATGCGGCTGACCCGGGTTCAATTCCCAGCATCCCATATGGTCCTCCGAGCACCGGCAGGAGCAATTCCTGAGTGCAGAGCCAGGAGTAACCCTGAGCATTGCCAGGTATGACCCAAAAAGAAAAAGAGGAAAAAAAAATTAAAATGTTTTTTGAAAGAGTATCCTAGGAAAGGAAGTAAAATAAACATTGAGCAGTACAGTCAACCAGGCGAACTACCTATAAAAAAAATCTGAGATTTAACCATAATTAGGACAAAGGATGAATGGTAGGAGACATAAGGGGAATGCAATCACAGTTATCTAAGGAAAACCAGGAAAGCACATTATTTAAAAGCAATGTAAGGGTATCTCTCTCTGAGAAACTTGACTTGGAAATATAGAACATGATAATCAATAAGTTGCTGGTATTCACGAGAAGAAAGGCAAACTAATTTTATAAAATATCTTTGCTGAAATAAAAGTAGGGGCTGGGTATATAGGTCAAAGAAGTGGAGCACATTGCTTTCATGCAAATTCCCAACACTGCAAACCCCTGAGCAGAATGGTGATGGGGTAGCACCATGATCAAGTGCTCAATGACTTCATTGAACCACCCGTTGAGAATTGCCAGGGTGGATTTGGCTACTGTGAACATGACTCCCACAAACAAAAAACAAGACTGAAAGAAAACGATCACTCCTAGATGTGACCATAACATTAACTTGGGTTTTAGGGTACATACTTTACCCTTAGGGAGGTCAGGAGTGTATATACTTCACAAGCTCCAATCCAGGCTTTTGTTCCCTGTAACTTGTTATTAAGTTGACAAGCACCCTGAGGATCAAAACCTTCCTTCCAAGCATCCTCAATCATAGACTGAATTTTTTGGAATACAAGGAACTGTACACCTAAAATTACACAATTAAAATATATCAAGATGATTACTAAATTATTGAATATCATTTAGCTATATTATATTATATCATAGAGAAACAAGATTTTAAGATTAAGAGTTAGTCCTAGCATCTCCTATACAGATTTTTCTTTTTCAGACAGAATTCAGCTATCTATATATTTTTTGCGGTGGCGGGTCATACCCAGCAGTGCACAAGGCTTACTCAGCTCCTACACTCAGAGATCAATCCTGGTGGGCTTACGGGATCGTATGGGTTGCTGACAGACTGAACCTACGTGTGCAAAGTAAGTGCCTTACCCACTAAACCATCTCTCCAGCCCCCAAATTTTTAATGTTAAGATCCATTAAAGCACATCTTTTATTAAAATTACTAGTTGGCCTGCTATTTATGAATTATTTCCATATGAATTATTTCACTATGAGATGACAAGTTCGAGTACCATATTTCACATACCTTTGAAGCAGTCAGCATAAGCGTCATTTTGTAGTAATGATGAAAGCAGCATTTGGAAGTTTCTGTAACCCTAACCCCAGCCTTTGTCACCAAATGATGAATGAAAGTGATCCACTGCTGCAGAAAGCCACACACGCCTCACATCTGTGGCAGCATTCTGATAATATCTATAAAGAGCTTCAATAATTCCTAAAGCAGAAAAGAGATTTAGAGGACTAAGCGGGCTGTTCTTGAGGCTCTCTCGTATTTCTAATAGCAATCTCTCCCTCAAGCTCTACAACAAAATCCTAATTCGATCTTCCCTATGTTCTTGCTGCTATACTCTTAGTTCACGTACTGCTTGTAATTACTCTGCATAGTTTTCCAACACTAGCATACTAGTATCACTTGTATCACTTGTCTTCCTGTTGTTCATGGATTTGCTTGAGCTGGCACCAGTAACATCTCCTTAAGTCTTGTTGCCAGCAAATGTACCCCAGGGGCATCTGCTTCAGAAACCATTCCTTCAGGTCATGGGAATAAGGTCTATAATTGTTACTGATTTTTTGGCATATCAAATAAAACAGAGGTATCTTGCCAGGTTTTGCGTGTGGAGTGGTATTACTAGCATACTAGTAATAACATCAAGTGAGACTATCTCTCATATCCGCATCTGCAGGGAACCACATGCTGAATTAATGTTCTTTTCTCCATCTTATTTAATATACTGCTGAAGAAACACTCTCTGAAGCTTAGTTCAATTAATTTGTTCCCTACAAAATGACTTCAACAGCTTCCCATTACCCATGGAACATTAATCCATATTATATGAAGCCACAGCCAGCTATTCTTTAAGTTACATTATTTCAAATCATTCTTCCACAATTTTGGTAGTGAAGTGATTTAACTGAACGATAGCGTCACGGAGGCCAATACTATTCCATGGAGTTTTCATTTAATTTCGTATTTATTCAACTTTTGCCCATATATTTATGTAATTCAGTATTTACTTAACTCTTTTATGGCTAACTGCTCAGAGTACAAAGACAAATGTGTCAACATTTCTTGAAATTTCAAGGACGATACAATATCTATTTATGTTGCATACATTCTACAACATAAATACATAAAAGAGGTACTTAGAGGTACAACTGACTCTTTCCTCATCCTAGTGAACTTTTCCTTACATTTTGAAACCACACAAATCCCCCAATGAAAAACGCTACCAACTGTTTACTAAGATCTTTTTTATGATTCTAAGACCTAAAAAAAAAGGTGATCTTTTTCTGAACACTAATAATTATTAAATTTTTTTGTAGCAAGTGAATACATATTAGGAACTAGACATATTCTGTCATGGCAGAAATCCAGTTTTTGGCACATATTACTGCACAAATGCTATTAAGTTCACAGTTTTATTTGGACAGCTCACACAGTCAGGAGGCACTAAAGCGAAATCAGTCCCTAAATATTTTAAGTGAAGGGCATCGTACAGAAACAGTGGGTTCTGCCTTTTAAGGCTGAGACAGGAAGTCAAACAAGTAGAGTTGCAGATTTCTCTAGTACCATGAAGTAGAAAAATAAAGATCCATAATCATTTTAAGGAACCTGAAAAAATAAAATTCTTGCTATATAAATTATTAGAGCATGGAAAGGATGTCCTAGAAATTCAGAGAGAAGTTGAAAATGGGTTCCAGTACCATAGACTGATGAAGAGACAAACTTCAAGAATGCAGAGGAATCCCCACCCCCTCAACCCCCTGGGCAAGAAAGAAAGCAATGCACAACCTAGTACACTCATATATTTATTAACATTTGCACCTCAAGTTTGGGCAATACTATCTAGTAATAATGCCAAAACTCATTTTTTGGGAGGCAGGAGGCGCACACCCAGTGGTGCCCTGATTTTACTCTTGGTTCTGGGGTTTTGCAATACAAGTGTTCTGGCCCACTCTCTCAGGCCTCACAAAAACAATTTTTTAAAATTTATTGTCATCTAAAATTGGACGGTTTTGCCTGACCGATGTTGCTGCTGTCCCAAAACTCCAAACAGGATTGGACCACCGTCTCCCTTCGTGCAAAAAATCTACTTCACACAATGGGAGAAAAGGCTGCAAAGTTTAAGAAGAAACTCCCAGAAGGACCACCAACTGGGAACTCTTTGGCAGCACTGCGGCAGCATGGGAGGATACCATCATTGAGGACATCGAGAAGAATACAACCGACTAGTTCCAGCACCTCCATGATTGTGCAAAGAATGCGGAGAGAGAGAAAGAGACACAAGGACACCTGCCTTCAAAAACTCTCGGGCTCATTCGCCAATGCGCCAAGGTGCGAGCCTCAGGCGACCAAATGCTAACGTCCAAGCTTGCAAAAAGGAAGCAGAGAAGCGATAAAGGAAGACCACAAAGAGATTAGAGCAGAAATACTGGAAGATACAGCAGAAGCCGGGAAAAGCATTTGCAACACCTGCCTGTCCTTCGCCAACTGTAAGACCAAGATGACTGCCTCCAACATCCTGATGGATCCTATCACATCTTCGAGAAAGGCAATGGAGAAGATTATCCATGACTTCTACTCAGATCTCTTTGATAGCCATGTCCACCTGCCTGCCCACATACCAAATTCCGCCAGGATGGATATGGTCGCCAACGTTCTCCCTTCTGAAATCCAACATGCCATTTCATCAGTAAAGAAGGGAACAGCACCAGGCCCAGACATAGTCAGACCCCAACACCCGAAGAATCTGCCTTCAGTGCTCATCAATACACTGGATCGGCTCTTCACACGCTACCTGTCTGAATGCAAGGTGCCCTCCCATTGGAAAACCAGCAGGACAGTTCTACTGTTCAAGAAGGGAGACATCCACGACATTGGCAACTATAGGCCCATCTGCCTGTTGTCTATCATCTAAAAGTTGTTCACTCAAGTCATCCTGAACAGGATTGCCAGAACATTAAGATGAAGGTCAACCATGCAAGCAACCAGGCTTCGAAAAGGATTCAGCACAATCGACCATATCCACATGGTAACCAAGCTCAATGAAGTTTGTAGGGAGTTCAGGATGCCACTCTGTCTCACGTTCATTGATTTAAAGAAAGCCTTTGATTCTGTGGAGACTGGAAGCAGTCATTGAAGCCCTAGCCAAACAGGGCGTTCAAAACCCAATACATCAAGATCCTTCATGAGCTATGTTATGGATTCAAAACCAGGATCTCACCATTCTACAAAGAAGTGATCATCAATGTCAAAAAGTGGGGTTTGGCAGGGTGATATCATTTCACCAAAACTCTTCAGCGCCACCCTTGAGAACATCATGCGACAATTAGAATGGGAAGGAATGGGAGTGAAGATAGACAGTAGGCACTACACCACCTCCGGCTTTGCTGATGACATCGTTCTAATAACACCAAACATTAGCCAAGTGGCACAAATGCTGGCTGACTTTGACCGAGAATGTGGAAAGATAGGTCTACAGCTGAATCTCAACAAAACTATGTTCATGAAAAATGAACTAGTTCCAGAGGCCCCATTCACTCTCAATGGAACAAACAACTCCTGAATGCAGGAGTTATGTGTACCTAAGTTGAGAAGTCAACATGATGAACGACCTAAAACCTGAGCTGCGCATGAGGAAGAGAGTAGCATGGAATGCCTTCAAAAAGCATCGAAGAAATAGCTAAAAAGACAAAGAACCTCCGGCTCCGTGCACATCTCTTCAACTCCAACATTCTCCCTGCATTAACATATGTCTCAGAGACCTGGGCCCTACGAAAGCAGGATGAGAATACTATTCGGGTCTCCCAAAGAGGAATCGAAAGAGCTATGCTTGGAATATCACACCTCACTCCAAGTGAAAGAAGGAATCCGGAGCTCCAACATCCATAGCTGTTCCAGAGTCAGGGACACCGCTGTCTAGTTTGCCAAGGCATCGAAAATCAGATGGGCTGGACATGTAATGCAATTTGGAGACGACCGCTGGACTAGAGCCATTACGACTGGATCCCACGGGATGTCAAAAGATCATGTGGCTGCCCACCTACAAGAGGGTCAGACTTCTTCGTCAAGACCCTGAACGAACGGTTTGAGGCTCTTTGTATTCCTGAAGCAAACTAGATGCCATTGGGCTACACTGGCACGTGATAGGGTCAAGTGGAAATGTTACTGGCGCCCGCTCAAGGAAATCAATGAATAACGGGATGTCAAGTGATCAAGTGATTATAACACCATGAGACATATAATTACGAGATGTTCATGATCTGGGTTTCGGTCACACCCGTGTTCAGCACCCATCCCTCCACCAGTGAACATTTCTCACTACCAGTGTCCTCAGATTCTCACCCCTACCCCACCCAGCCTCCAGCGCAGGTGCTTTTCCTCAACTCTCTCTATGTCTCTCTCTGTCTATCTCTCTCAAACTTTTCTTCTAATGAGATAATTTATATTCTTTGCCATCAAAATCTCATTAAATTCCCCAAAAATAAACATCTGTTGTTAAATTACATTCCATTGTTAACATTATGATGAGAACATCTAAATGATAGTTATTCCATTACTGAAACAAAATCTTTTGCCCTGAATTAATCAAAATATTTCTAAATTGAAATATGCCTTAATTCATATTTAAAATTATATACACATGATTTTACAGCAATTCACAATATGTACACGTATAGTAGCGGACATCTAAAAGCATTTTAAAGATTTTCTCGATGTTTCTAATAGTAATATTTCTGCTGGGATATCCTATCTCAATGAAATATTTTACGTAAAGACCCCTAAAGGAACAGAAAAAAGATGCGGAAATATAATACTACAAATAAATGCCATAAAGATTTGCTGCGGATCAGGGTTAAAGAAATACATTTTATGATTTCAAGATGGGGGAGTGAGGGTTGCTAAATAAATTACCTAATAATAAAAGAAGAGGGGCAGAGAAATTTGATTATAATCTAAGGAAATGCCAAGTGATACCATATAACAATGCTATACAAACTACAAACTTCTTTTTTTTTTTTTTTTTGCTGGGAACCCACACATGTTCTATTCAAGGCTTAATCTGGTTCTAGATTTTATATATAAAATTAGGGGCTGGAGAGATAGTACAGCAGATAGGGTACTTCCCTTCACACAACTTACCTGGAGTTTGATCCCAGGCACCAGTTATGTTTGCCTAAATACTTGACTATCACTCAAGCATAATCCAAAACAAAACTAAATTTATGAAATTCAGGGCCAGGAATGTAGTTCAGGGGAAAAGTGTTGGATTAAAGGCTTACTAGTTTAAACTTTGCTGTTTTACCTAATCGAAGCTTAATCTACTTACGAATACAAAGTGGCAGGAGTGAGTATCCATGCTTATCCCAGGATCTTAGGGGTAAAGCTTTATTATTTCCCCATTAGAGATGTGGCCGTGAGCTTGTGATGGCTGGCTTTCATTATTTGAGAGAGTTTCCTTCAGTTTCCATTTATTGAGACTTTTATGATGAATGCATGCTGATATTGTCAAGTAATTTCTTTGCATCTCTTGATAGCACTCATAAAAAGTTTTTATTCCTTTCTTCATTTATTTATATGGTGTACTATGTTGGTTGACTTGTGATTGTTAAACTATCCTTGCATCCTGGGATGAATCCTATTTGGTCATGGTGTAACTCTTGAGTGAGTTTAAGTTGATACTACTTCCTAGCATGTTGGATGACAGGTTTAGCTAATCTGGGAGCTTTGCTGTTTTACCTCTCCAGCTAAATCTACTCTACAATTTAGAAACAACTTACAACTAAAAACAACAAACTTTAAACAACAAATCTTTGTAAATCTTGTAAAATCTACTTACAACTCCTCTTTATACCCACTGCACCCAGCATGGGGACAGTTAGAATTTACCAGAAGACTACCACTCTGGCTGCTTGAGACTATCTTTAAGATTATAGGAAGGATCATACTAGTTTGCCCTCAAACGCAAGCAAGTGTGATCCTTCAGTATCTGGAGAACCAGATATTCAGAATGACCCTGGTGCAGACAATCAAAGAAGAAGGACCTTGTGGGTACCGTCTCGGCTTACATGAAGCCCATGGAAATAAAGATGTGGCATTTATATCACCCCCCTCTCCAGTGTTTTGTACAAGAGATAATCTCTGAGGAAGGTATTAGTGCTCGCTTAATCCTCTGTTTTTTACTATAATAAGGTGTAGGCACCACTGCCCTACCTACAAGCTATTTTAGGGTTCTTTGTTGAGAAGACACTCTCTGTCCAGCAGATAGGATTACTACAGGTGTCATATAGGAGGACTGACTTGAGGCCCCTTCGCCCCTCGCACCCTTCTTTTGGTAGGACTCCTCCCAGTGAATCCTCCCCTGGGTGAGAGACAGAAGCTCTCTAGTATGGTCTAAATGCTGAAGCCAAATTCAGAGTTCTTTTCATAATACTGGATTGCAGTGAGCCTAACACCCCAACCACTGGCTCACTTCGGAACTGCACTGGACTCACCAGATTTCCATCCATTCCGAAGGGCTCGGAGAGGCAGAAGAAGAGACACTTCTGTGCAAATACTGTGGGGACCCCAGTGGCTCCCTAATAAGAGCTTTCTCTTTACATGATAGAGGCTCACCTAAAATACAGAAGAGCCAGCACCATAACTAAGTAAATATCAGTGCCAGAGAGATAGTAAATTGGATGGGTGTCTTGCCTTCCATACCATAAAAACACCAAATTATTGGTATCAAAACACACACCTCAAAATTAGCTTACTTCCCTCATTTATTTTAATTTTTAATAATATACGCTACACTGGAAATACAAGAATTAGTATATTGATCACAACAAAACTATTATTAAAAGATTCCTTTTTAGATCAAAATATATAAGCTAAAAGCAAAAAGTAAGTACCAACTCTTGTTTTCTGGGTCACATCGATAAAGCTCAAGATGCTGCATTTTGAGGTGATTAACTGGGACTAACCACAGCAAAGGGAAACACCTTACACCTTTGTCTCTCTCACACCCTAAAGTCAATTATTTGGAATCACTGTACATCACTTTCTGTCACTGTCTTCCCAGTTTATCGGCCGGGCTCAAGCAACATCTCCATATGACCTGTCTTATAGAAGTAGAGACCAAGAGCACCTACTTGCTCCAGGAACACTAAAGGCCTCAAAGCCATTCCATTAGGTCATGGGAATGAGGTCTATAATTGTTACTGGTATCTGGCATATCAAATACAACACGGTAGCTTGCCCAGGCTCTGCCGCGTATTATTTTGGAAACAATTCCTCCAAAGACCAGAAGTTGAACTCCCATTTGGCCACACCTACTCCTAGGAGTCTACACTGGAGCCAAAAATCCATAGCGGAAACACCATCCCTACTTTTATGTTCACTTAGCAGCATTATTCACAATAAGCCAGAATCTGGAAGCAACCAGAGTGCCCAGAAAATCGATTGACTGGATAAAAAAAGCTTTAGTACATCTACACAATGGGAATACTATGCAGCTGTTAGGAAAAAATGAGAGTTATAAAATTTGCCTATACTAATGGATGGACATGGAGAAGATTATGTTGAAGCAGAAGGGAGAATTAGCCTGAAGGAGAGAGACAGATACAGAATGACTTTGCAATTATCTGCATAACATAAAATATATATCATATTGTGATACCAATATCCAAGGTCAAGTGAAGAAACATATATCAGGAGGGTCTTGTCAAAGGTGGAAATTATCACAAGCGTGTGGGAGTCAGAGGCTAGAGTAAGACAGAAAATGGAACACAGTGTGCTAACAATTGTCGAGGAGTACTAATGCCAGCCTAGAACCGAGGCATTAAATAGAGGCAAAAAGATACACATGACAACCCTTTAATGTATGTTCTGCAATCCATAGTCTGGAGGAAGGAAAAGAAAGAGAGAAATGGGAAGAAAGTAAAGGGCGCGGGGCTGGGAGAGGGGAGGGAACCGGGGATGTTGGTGAGTGGGAGATAGAGCACTTAGTGGCGGGGATGGAGTGCTTCCTGGAACAACTGTATGACCAAAACCAAATATGAGAACTTTTTAATTGTATATCTTTGTAGGTGTAAAAATAAGAAAATTTAAAAATTTAAATATTCCAAGAGAACATCTAAGTAATTCTGAACAACTAAATACAAATTAAATACTCTATAACTAAATGATTTAAGTTTACTAAATCAATTCTTATTAGTAAGTTACTTTGAATCCAAATAATGTTTTAAAACTAAATGCTGAAGTATTTAAGTACTCACGGGAAGTTTTGCGTTTTCCATCGTCAATGCAACAGCCAATGATTCCATCATATCAGCTTTTCTTCTATGAAATTCAGAGCGGCTGCATTCTCCCGATTGACTTCGCTCCATATTTGGTTGTTATTTGTTTATATCCTCCTGGAATATCTAAGCCATACTGCCTCTAGTGTACATAAAAACAAACCCTTCATTTATCTGTACTTTTCATACAGAGGATGAAAACTTACCATTTTTAAAAAATGTATTTGGAAACATTCTGGTGTATAGACTTCTTATAAAAGTAAAATTAAAAGATTTTTGTAGAAAAAATTCCTTTAGTTTTTAAAAATATCCTGTCTCTAAAGAAATATGACATTGGTGAGGAGATTAGCTCTCGACATCTCATCAACTAACTCAGAAAATTACATAACAATCTCCCTTACATTTAGAGATATTTTGTGTTCTACTAACACTCAAAATTTCCTAAAACAAATAAATCAATAGTTTACCCCTCTCAATCCTGGTGAAAAAAATAATAATAATTTGTAAATGCGTTAATTTCCAATGATTAAATCCATAGATTAGATACCCCCAAAGTATGTCCCAAGTTAATGCCCATGTGTAATGACGGATTTGAAGAGAAAAATGTAAAAGGTTGTTTAAGGACTCCTCCTAAGAGCCTCTGCATCTACTCTGGATTGCCTCCTGCAAATCCCGCTGTGGATGGGGGTAGTCTAAATGTGCCAGTTTATCTGACCATGTATTTATTTTGTAGCTGAGTATAAATATTCTCTCACACCACAATCATACATTGATGGACTAGCTAGATCTTACCAGCATATCTGGCCCGCGTTGGATCCCTAAGTAATTAGACCAGAGAGAAACGCCATTTTTGCCTCAGACAGAGCAAGCAAGCATGAAGCTCCTGATAACTCAAAGGCAACTAAAATACAAAACTACCGTAGAAGTAGATGAGACTTGAAGCCTGGAGAAATATTTAACTAGCACTAGCATGTAGATCTTTAGTACAAGAAACATGCCCTCTCAGAAGCCCTTCCTCCTGCCTAAAAGGCTTTTCCAGGTAGATCAAGGCTCAAGACATTATTATAAAAAAGGGCCTAGGTACGGGGAGGCTGGGAGAAACTGCCTGAGGCAATTGGCCTCCCTGCTTTCCATAATAATAGTGGGAGGGATGTCTGAGTTGCAGGGGTATAAAACTAGCCTATAAAACTAGAATTTATAAAACTAGCTTCCTCTCGCTCTCTTTTTTGGCCTCTCTCTTGTGAGCTTACCCTTCTTGGGTGTCTTGTCTTTGTCTCTCTCCTCTTTACAGGAGAAGCCTTAACACGTAGTGGCCGCCATTTTGGCCTACACGTGGCTGAAGTTCTAGCCAGGAATACCCAGCACAGGGTTTTCCTATTGTTGATTTGTATGCCTGAACCTGTGATAAGTAAAGAAGCCTTTTAAAACTGCATTGGATTCCTGGAGTCTTCGGAGTGAAGAAGGGAACTTCGCTAGCACTGTTAGGGACCCCAGCGGCTTCCCCACAAAGGCAAAAGGGGAAATAAATCTGGAAAATCGATAAGTATACTAACATGGTTGAAAATTAAATTTCACCATCCCTTGTTTTTTTTTTTTTTTTTTTTTGAGGAAGGCTTTTCCCAAAAAATGCTCTTGGGACTCATGAGATAACACCTATAATACTCAGCCAACAAAGCAGGATGTTTCAATGCTAGAACAATGCTGTCCTCAAGAGACACTGGCCACCACCCGGATCACCTCAGCTGTGCTATGTGCTAGGGCACCAGTGACACTGAGGAAACTTAAGGAGTCATGAAGTGTTAGGATTGAAGTTAGGACTTTCCCGCATTCCTGCGTTATCTCCCAGTCTCTTATCTCTTTCAATAGAATCATAAAATATTTTAATACAATTTCCTATTAACACACAGAAAAAAGATTATTTAAAAAAGTATAAGCATTATTAGTATACTATAGTCATAGCAAATAAATAGCAAAAATATCTATTAAAAATCTACAATAAAAAATTTAAAATCTAGGCGCAGAGTTAGATAAAATTTAGTTCTATGGTTGAGGATACTGCACGGGAGGGCTTAAAGTTCCAGTCCTGCCTGGTGCACCTGCAGTATCTTTCAAATTACCGCTACAAATTGTAGCACAAGCCAGCAGTAGTCCTAAAGTATCACTGGTGACTCAAAAAATAAGAAACAAAATTTAATTGCATCAGTACAGTAATAAGGGCTAGAGAGAAGCGGTATAAAGTGGATCAGGCTTTAGTACAGCAAACCTTCAACCCTCACTCAATCAGCACGGCATATAATTACAACCATTTGCCAGGAATGATCCCTAGGCAGAGACAAGAGTAAGCTGCTATAACACTTATAGGTGTGCCCCAGCCATTGTTACTAAGTCAGAAGTAATGAAATCCTGATTCAATTGTATACCCATGCCCATACATGGAAGTCTAAAAATCATACAAAAGCACTTTCCGTTAAAAATGTCTTTTTGTCTAAATGCTAGAAACTTCATCACACTAAAGTATTTTAGAACCAGAGGAACAGTTATTGTTTTCCTTTAGAATCAAACCTTAGCAAATTCTAAGGCCTATTTCACTTAAACATTATATAATTTAAGGCAAGCTTTGTTGTACAAGTACTAGCTGAATCTGAAGGAGATTAAATTATTAAGCACTCTTTCCTTTATTTCTTTATCTCTTTGTTAGAGTCAATTAAGAACATTTTCTTAGGATTTATGACAATTTTGAAGAGAAATATAGAAATGCTTATTCTAAAGTGAACCTTACATGGCTATTTTAGAGTAAACAATATGGACATTCACTCCAAAAACTAGAAATTGAGCTTGATTTGACCCACATACCACTTCTAAAAATATACCCTGGGAGAAAGGGGACTCTCATACATTGTTAGGTGGGAATGTCGACTTGTACAACCTTTCACTGGGGAAAACAATATGGACATTCCCTCCAAAGGCTAAAAGTGAGCTCCCCTTTGAGCCCAGCCATACCGCTCCTGGGGAATATACCCTGGGAAAGCCAAAAACACACAGCAGAAACACAATCCACTTTTATTTTCATAGCAGCACTGTTCACAATAGCCAAAACCTAGAAACAACCAGTATGCCCGAGAACTGATGACTGGATAAAGAAACTGTGGTACTACACAATGGAATACTATACAGCTTTCCCAGGAAAAATGAAGTTATGAAATTTCCTATAAATGGATAGACCATGGAAAGAATCATATTTAGGTGAAATTAGATAAGGAAGGAAGAGACATAGAATGACTGCATTTATTTGCATGGCACCAATATACTAGTTGATCTTGCCAAAATTGGGAAACTACCACAGCGTGTAGGAGTCAGAGGTTAGGTATAGATATGAAGGGAACATGGTGAATAAATGTCAAAAGTTCTGATACCAACATAGAACTAGAGCATTAAATACAGACCAAAATTAACGTAAGTGATAGCTTCTAAGAAATGCAGTAATTACAATTCCTATGTGTGGGAGGAAGAGGAGAGAGAGGAGAAAGAGAGAGGAGATAAAGAACCTGCCATTTGGCAGGCATGTGGGGAGAGGGGGAGGGAGGAATTGGGGACTTATGGGTGGTAGTTAGGGGGGCACTAGGTGGAGGCGGGGTGCTGGAACACTGTGACCTTGAAACCCCCAAGAAGCGTGAACAACGTTGTAATTGTATATCCCACGGTGGTATAATAAAATGTTAAAAAAACCTT
>JAJIBD010021230.1:0-183385 GCA_021461705.1 Cryptotis parvus
CTAGTGCTCACACACACCTGGCATTGATGTGGCTGTAAATTCCTTGTGCAAGGAAGGCTCAAACCTCAGAGCTGTGAAGATTGTCCTTGACTCATGTGATGGAACCAGGGACTGAATTCAAGGCCATATGCTTGCAAAGCAGGTGTTATAAGCCACTAGGCTATCTTTCTATATAAGCTCTTTATTTATACAAGGGATATGAAAATAACACGGTTCATGTAATATTAAAAACTTCTTATTAGACTTTGAAAAACTCTATTTCAAGGATTTTTGTTTTGGTAAAAATATATTATAATTAATATTACTGGCATAGTAGTAAATATTGATAAAATCCTTATTAAATGTAAAATGTATAAGGTTATGTGATAGAAAATAATAATTATTAATTTTAATAATGATTGTGGTTATTAATTAAATTATACATTATTATATTAGTAAAATATTAATAAAATCCTTATTACAAGTAAGATGTATTAGGTTATAGGATAGAAATTAATAATTATATCAGTAAAATATTAATAAAATCCTTGTTACATGTAAGATGTATTAGGTTAAAAGATAGATACTAATGGCATATCACAAATCTTAGAAGAAAAAGGAAATATTCTCTCAGGATCTATCTTAATGTCTTACAATGTTTAACATGTGATTGAAAGCAGATAAAGTTTTATCTTGATCTCTATTTTCCTATCTACAAAAATCAAGTAAATGTCTTACCCAAGTAGAAAGATACCTAACTAGCCCACCATTTAAGACTCTTTGGGTTGAGGAAATAGAAAGAGGAGATGGAGAAACTGTATGAGGGCTGAGGTTCTTGCCCTGCCTTAGACAGATCCCTGTTCCATGCTAGGAGCAAAACTGAGGGTGACCCAAACACCCACCTGTCCAAAGAGAAAAAAATAAATAGAAACCCATCTCCAAGGAGCATAACCCAGAGAATTTGATGTGTCGCTACCCAGTAGACAGATGATGACAAAGAGGTGTGGGGGCCAAAAAGGTTGAATTCAGAAGCAGAATGAGTGCTAAGACATGTAATTCCAGCCCCCACTGTTAGAGTGAATCTCCACACTTCACTGTTTCTGTGATAGATTTTGTGTCTATTCCAGACTTTTCCTCTAAACCCTGAACACAGTTTCCAACGGCCCTTTTTCTCAGTGCTAATGCCTCGAAGCACCACCAGAAGGATGGATGATTCCTTTGGGAAGGATGTATCAGGAGATATATTTCCCCCCTCAAAATACGAGATGGTTCTATTCCCAGAATTTAGCAGCTGCTGGGCAGGACAGTGATAAATGTATTCTCTGGATAGGCTTTTAACAAAATGGCAAAAAATACCATGGGCTAGAAATTCTGGATAAAACTAATTAACATGGATAAGGACTCCCAGGGCAGACATTAGTAAAAGACAAAATGAATTAGAACCAGAGCCAGCACAAAGGGAATAGTCACTACCTGAAGATGAGAGAAAATTGAAGATAGCCTAGCAAGAAGATAGAGGGTGGACTGTCCTTTCCAAGCCCTGAAGCTAACCACCTGTGGAATACCGTGTAAGCATAGGATACTTACAGAGCCCTGGAGAGTGGTATTAAATTCCTAACAAGTTGCATGGTTTCCATCCATGGTTTAACAATACCATTGGCACGATACTCAGCTAGGGATTGCAAAGAATGTCTTAAGTTGACTAAGAAACAGATTCTATCAAACCTCAAAAATCCAGGAAATGTAACACACAGGTACCTTACTTCACATGGTCACTAAAGACCACTAGATTGGTATGAAACAGTAACCCTCAGAGGCAGAAGAGAAGTCAGTTTATCTGGGGGAAATCAAGGTGCAGGGACTGGAGCAATAGTACAGCGGGGAGGGCATTTGCCTTGCATGCGCCCTACGAGGGTTTGATCCCCAGCATTCCATATAGTCCCCTGTGCACCGCCAAGAGTAATTCTGAGTGAAGAGTCAGGAGTCACCCCTGAGCCTCACTGTATGTGAAAAAAAAATGCAAGAAAAAACAAATCAAGGGCCAGGAGGCAGAGACAGCACAGGGCTTAAGGCACTTGTCCCCCCAAAGCAGCAGTCCCTGGCTTGATCCCCAGCACCACATGGTACCTGAAATACCATCAGGAATAGCCTCCAAGCACAGAGCCTGGAGTACTTACTCTCTGAGCACCAGTGGGTGTGGCCAAACCCCACGACTCTCCCCACAAACCAAGACTTTGACAATTTTGTTACTGCATCACTATCACTATCACTATCCTCCCGTTAATCATCTATTTGCTAGAGCGGGCACCAGTAACATCTCCATATGTCCTGTCTCATGCTAGTAGAGCCCAAGGTCATCTATTCGCCTCCAGGAACATAAAGAGCCTCAAACCATTATATTAGGTCATGGGAATGAACTAATATAATTGTTACTGGTATTTGGCATATCAAATAAAACAGGGCAGCTTGCCAGGCTTGCCATGCAGGTGGCATACCTTTTGTAGTCACCTCTAAATATAGCATTTATAGATGAACCGCGTGGACCCCCTCCACTTCATCAGGCCGCCATTTTCCACATCCGGACTTCCCTCTAGTCAGAACTTCACCCAGCGACAGCCTATCACAGCCTGTCTCACGTGGCCGCAAGTGGCCGCGCGGTACACCTATAAATAAATAAATAAACAAACAAATAAATAAATAAACAAATTAATAAATAAATAATAAAGGAAGAAGCAAGAGAGCTGGACTGGCATCTCGCACTGGCGCCGGGCGCCCAAGAGAAGAGTGCCCAAGCCTGTGGCAGAGACAGGGACACCATCCCTACCCTTCACTTAGAATCTACAGGGGATCGGCTATTTTGCAATGAAGGGAACAAGTGAAATCTGCTGAAGAGATCCAGAAGGTCAAGGGTAGAATACACATGAAAATAGCAAGAGGAAACAGAATTGGGAAACCCAAACCCACCCTTGAAGAACAGACTGGGGGGGGGGGGGGTCCTTTTCTTTAGGGGTTAGGGTAAGACTTCCAAACAGAACTTCAGCAATGCAATTCAAAGCAAAGCAAAAAAGAAAAAAAAAGTATTTCCAATTGCTGGAAACCATTTACCAGATGATGGAATGTCAGATGGACATCAATAAGAATGAAAATTGAAGTCACAAACCCGCAATCAAGCACCTTTCCAACAGCATAGCAAGCTAGCAACTCCCGGGACAAAGCGAGCCATCATGACTTTCCAAGGGCCAAATGCAGTTCACTTGGCCGCTCCATGTCAAGTGCTCCCATCACCGACCTCGTGCGCAGAGAAGGGATGGGTCAGCAGCTCTGGAACTGCTCCCCAGACCTTACTGCATAAGGTCACACTAGCATTTGCAGGTGACCAAAAAGTCACTAGTAACTCCTACACCAAAATAAGCAAGGCGAGAGTACAAAGGCGCAGGTAGCAGCCGTCATGGAACTGAAAACCCGAGGAGACCCGTGATTCGTTCCAGCCCTCTCTGCAGCCTCCTCTCCTCTTCCTGGTCCGCTTAAGGGCTTCTCTTCGCTCTCCCGGTGTTGTGGCTTCATACTCATTTCCGAACTGCAGCCCTTAGGAGAGGTTCGGCATAGAGCTGGCTTGTTAATTCTGTTTCATTTTTAAGTCTTTCCACCACCACCTTAATCCAGCTCAGAAAGGAGGGCTTCAGCCCTTCCTGCTTTCTGTCTGCCTGTGCACAGATACCTTTCTTGGAATAAGGAAGGCAAGGATTGCACAAGCAAATACAAATATATTTAGTCTGGTCTGATTCAGCGTTAGATGTCGCACTAGAGAAGTTAAGGTGTATTATTTTCCCATTTAACAAATAGGAACTGATGATACAAAATATCTCGGCAGAATGCCCCAATCACAGCAGCAACAGTGATTCATTATGACCATTTCAACTTAATTCCCTCATCAGAAGACTCAAATTATTTCTGGTCCCTCTCAGACACCTCAAGTCAGTAATACCCAGTCCGTAAAATCAACAAACAGCTCCCAGATCTGAGAGAGGCGAGAACAAAGAAGAAGCAGCCTTATTAAGCCCCACTTGGGCCAGTAAGATTTAGGCCACCGTTTCTTGAATAATAAATGAAGGGGCTAGAAGTCTCTGGTCCTTCCAGAGAAATGCTCTACGGCCAATCTCTGAGCTAGTGTGCATGGGAGAAAGCGCCTTCTGCTGAGCTCTGTGGAGCTCCCAGATCCAGGAAACAGGAACAGTCATAGCCACATCTGAGCAAGGCAGCTGCTGGGAACCCAAGGGGAGACACAAGTGTTCATATTTACTCAGACATTTATTTGTGAGTCCTTTAATCTGAAAATGATGCCCTGGTTTCACAAAGCAATGCAAAATCTGCGATAGAATTTCCCCGCGCCTGGATTCTACCTTTGGCCAGGGAACGTGAGGTGGGTAGTGGAGAGAACAGGTGGGTGGAGAGTGCTGGCTATATGGGCTGTGCCCAAAGGACAAAGGACTCCACCGCGCCTTGGAACTACCTTTTTAAATTTATTTTCTGAAGTCTGTTTTATTCTTGGCTTGTTTGTTTGCTTGGGTGGTTATAAAATCCCAGGGGGGGGGGAGGAGGGAAGGGAGAGGTGAAGGGGGGTGAGAAACGCTGCGGAATTCTCTTCCTCCCACTCAGAGGTGCAGCCAGCTTGGTGGAAGCAGGGCCGAGAGGTGTGTCTCCGACCTCCAGACTGTTTTCCCCTTCTCTGCTGCTTTGATTGCGCGTGTACTGGGGAACCGCCACTGCCTGCCTGTGCACACAATGTCCCCATTATGTGTCTAATCCTGAATGGAATGGATTAAGCCATCAGCATTCTCTCACCTGTGGGCTTTTCCCTGAACAAGTCTGTTTTTTAAAGAAATAAAGCTGAGCTTCTAAGATTACAGTCACAGGGGCTGAGAGAGCGTGGAGCATAAAACTATCATTCTAACAAATGTTTAAAGTCATGCAGTGATGATTACTGTTAGCAAACGAAAGCGCATCCTTCTGTACTTCACTAACGTGCTCTAAGTCTCTGCATGTGCACCTGGTCCTAAGCTGGCCCTAAAAGAGGGCAGATGGGAACGTCCGCTTTGGGGGTTGCTTAATCTTGATTTAAGTCTTTGCATCACGTGTCCTCGGGAGTGGGTCAGAGCCCCATGACTGGAAGGTCTGCCACATGCTTCTCTGTTCTAGCACTTTCTGTCCTGATTTCTTCTCCCTCCCTCGCTTTAACTCAGTCCTGTCCCAAGCAGATGCACAGGCAGTGAGCTTTCTCTCAGCTCCATTCTCGTTCCTTCTACTCCTCAGCTCTCAGTTCAGTCGTTCATTCTTTCAGTCAACTCAGATATTCTGAGGCCTACGGCAAGAAGAAATCTTTGGGAAGACTGCAAGCAGGAAAGAAACAGTGGAAAGGTGTTGAGGAAGCCATGGGCTTGGATATGCTTCATAACAGCAGGCGCGAAGCATCGCCTGAGCATAAGGAAGAAAGAAGAACAGTGTGATCCCATAGAGGCAATTTATGAGGAGTTACTGTTCAGTTTTTCCAGAGGAAAAAAATAGAGATCAAAATTTTATTATCTGGGCCGGAGCAATAGCACAGTGGGTTGGGCATTTGCCTTGCATGCAGTTGACCTGGGTTTGATTCCCAGCCTCCCATACAGTTCTCCTGAGCACCATCAGGAGTAATTCCACAGTGTAGAGCCAGGAGGAATGCCTGAGCATCGCTGGGTATGACCAAAAAACCAAACAAAAAATTATATTACCACTCAAGCATCAAAGAATAGGTTTTTTTAGACTGAAAATGTTTCACAAATTACAAATAAACCTTAGTTTTGGGGGAACATATCTTCCTTATTAGGTGAAGAAGTCACTCCTTCGATTGACTTCAGGACTCCCAACTGTCACTGTCTTCCCGTTCATCATCGATTTGCTCCAGCGGGCACCAGTAACATCTCCATATGACCTGTCTCATGCAAGTAGAGCCCAAGGGCACCTGCTTGCTCCAGGAACATAAAGAGCCTCAAACCATTCCTTAGGTCATGGGAATGAGGCTCTATAATTGTTACTGGTATTTGGCATGTCAAATATAACACGGGTAGCTTGCCAGGCTCTGCCATGCGGGTAGCATACTCTTGTAGTCATCTCTAAATCCAGCATTTATTGATGAACCGCAGGCAAACACAGCCAGGAATGACTCCCAACTCTCAGGGAGATATTGTAGGGACATTTCACTAAACCTTGGCAAAACTGAATGAACTCTCTCTTTCTCCTGAAGTCCTCTTACACCAATAAATCTGTTCCTCTCATAATGTTCTTGATCTCTGGAAATAAAAAGTCTCATTTCCATTTCCTTGGGAAAAATAAAAATAGAAATAAAGCACACTAGCTCCTTGAAATATTGCCATCATAAATAAGGCAACTAAACCTTTTTTTCTAATCTACTACACCAAGTGCTAGTTACTGACAAGAGAATTAGTAATTTACTCCAAGGAAGTCACGACAAATACAAACAGACAGAGTTCCCTTTGAACTACACCTTCTTTCCCATTTGACCTATTTCTCTCTCCTGGTTACTAGGAGAATTTTTAATGAGTAAAGGAAATGTTGTTCGCAAGATGATTATGCGCATCTATCAATGATCCTTGATCTGGTGAAGAGTAAAACAAAAGGAATTGTCCAAGGAGGCATTTCACACCATTCTCTTGCCTTAATATTGATAGCATATTTCTTATAGAGCTATTTAGAATTTAAAAATAAGCAAACCCCTTACAAATCTGGACTTTTCTGATAGATGGTATTCATATAAGTACTCATTTTTGAAATTTTCAGTCCATATCTCATATCATGCACTAGGATAAATTCCAAATTAAACAGAAAGAAACAAATAAATTCAGTAAGACAAGTGCCAAAAGAAGAGGTAGGTGAAATCTTTTGTAGTCTGAACAGGGAATTGTATTTCTCAAAGTATAATACTCCAGATGCAATTAAAAATAACTTTGTTCAATTGAAAATGTGTCAAACTTTGCACACAAATAAGCAAAATGGAAAGACTAACTGGAAGATAATAGCTTTGACTCTAAACAAATACACTTCATTTGAAAGACACTTGTGAGCAAAAAGGAAGGGCAAGTCACTGAGTAAAATATATCCAAAATATATACGAAACTTCATCTTAGAACTGTGACAACAAATATGATGGGTTTGTGTGTTTGTTTTGGGGTTACACCCAGTGGTGCTCGGGCATTACTCTTGGACCTTGAGCTCAGGATCACTCCTGCCAGTCTCGATGCGGGGTGTTGAAAGCAGGTCAGCCACTTGCAGGGCAAGCAACGTACCCACTGTACCATCTCTCTGGCCCCCATACATGATAGTCTTAAAAACCACAAAAATGAGGAAATAATTTTCACAGAACAAGACATCACTCTAAAGAATATATATTAGAGTAGATGCCAACCCACTATGTTCATTAGAAGAAGCTCTTCTGGCTTGGAAACCAGAGTTGTAATAAAACTTCATATGTTGACGCTATAAACCTTTAATGATTTCCATTTGTTATAAATGCAATTTCTTTACATCTCTATGACCACCAAAGGAAACACACTTTTATCTCTAAAAGTCAGGGAGAGTGCCCTCACAAATAATTCTCTACCCTAACATTTTTAAACAATGTTATTGAGGACCACGCGTGTCTGTTTCTGAAATGGGGGCTACCAACTGTGTGCAAGACCCCTGCGGTGATTCAATGGCCCTGCAGTGCTGAGAGTATCCAGCCATTGGCCTGCTGAAGCCTCCTGGAGAAATCTGAGAGATTAGGCAGTGGCGGGAATTGGACCCTTAGGGCTGTGCCATCTCCTCCTGCAAGATTAGATGTGTGTGTTTTGGTTAGTTCTGTATGGTCAGTGCTCAGGCATTGATCCTGACTCTGTGCTCAGGGATTACTCCTGGAGATCCTTAGGGGGCCACATGCAGGGCTGGGGATTGAAGTAGGGGGACGGAAGGCTAAGGAGGGGACTCGGGGCTCCCTGCAAGGCAACCACCTTAACCCTTCTTCTGTCTCTCTAACTCCTGAAATTAATGGTTCTTTCTTGTAAAGAGAATGCAGTGGGCTAGAGGGAGCAGGCTCAGCCCTGCACCTTGCTGACCGGGGTCAGTTCTGAGCAATCAGTATGATTCCCCCAAACATCGCCAGCATCATCCAGAGTGCAGAGCCAAGAGGAACCCCTGAGCATCACTGGGGTGACACAAAAACAAGCAATTTTTTTTTAAAAAGAGAGAGAAAAGCAAGGCAAATGATTTTTAAATTAGAGCCATAGTAATGAAATCACTTATACATGCAAAGTAATGATACTCTGGCTAATTTATCAACAACAAATAATCATTTCACTATACAGGACAAAAAAATAACTATTAGCCTTGGTCAACAACAGCTATAGCTACAACTCACTCTAGAGTATAGCATAGATTTTTTCTCATAATAAACAGTAAGTCTAGATAAATTCTCCAGAAAAAAAAGGAAAATGGCTCATTTGGAAAAATCAACATTTGTTTCTATCTTTAAAATAGTTACTTAGTGGCTTGGGAGATAAATGAGCATCTGGGCTGTTTAAATGTTCTCCATTGTCCATTGCCTCAATGAATACCTACTGAGTACTTTAATACATGGAACAACAGAGTAGCAAAATAAATTGATCATTTACAAATTTTGACAAAAAGGAAAAGAACCAGGTCCTATGAGACAGGAAATACAATCCCAATGATCACTCAATGATCATCATCAGAAATCAAACATCAGAAGCATCAAAACTATTTGTGTTTAAAGAATGAACAGGTGAATGGTAGAAAATAATGAACAATCATGGTAGGAGGCCAAGCATTAATTGATACTGGGCTTAGCTGACTATGTCAATACTTTCTATTTATTAACACATTTAATTGCCATAGTAGTTGTTATTATCGCATTGTATAGGTAAGAAACTGAGAAAGACAATATGGATCGAATCTGCCAACATCACCAGCTTGGCTTGAAGGAGAACCAATGGTTATAACCAACAAATCTCCCTACAGAAGGGAATCGTAGAAGTAAGTGATGAAGCAGATGCTAAAAGATGAAACATGCAAATCAAGGCGAGGATAAGCAACACGTGTATTCACCCAATTCTGCTTATTTCCGTTTTCTCACAAATAAATTGGACCTCCACAACTAATAATAATGTAAGAGTAATATACATTTTAAAATCCGGAAGTTGAAACTGGGTCTTGAGTCTTTGTTTTTCATCACAAATTTTTAGAAAAACACTCTAATTTTCTGAGCCAAGCCATTATCTGTACTCTTCTAAAAAATCCTAGCCCTCTTCTTGCAGGATTTTTTTTCAGAAATCAAATTGGGAAATACTTTGGTGGAGACAGTAAAGCAAAGATTGTTTTTATTTAACAACTAAGGATGCTTGTCCAAAACCAACTTAAAATGATAGGGAATCTATAAAAAGCAAAAGCGCAGCACATAAACCTACTTGAAAATCTTATTTCCATGACAACAGAAACAGCATTAAAGGGCCAGCACACCTCTGCAATGCGTCATTGCCAACACATTCAATCATCTCAAATATTTCTGAGAGAAATGATCTTTTCTGTACATGATAAATCATAATTACATATGAACACAGGAAAACATGCTAGTTTTTAAAAAACAGTAAGATACTGCAATAGAAATATACAAATTAACATACTTTCTACTGATTGTAGGAATAGAGAAGTAAAATGCAAAATATAAACTCACATTGCATACAAAGTATGCTTTTCTGTCTCCATTTTTGTCATTCTATTTGTTGTTTTAAAATGCACCTTGTTAATCTATATTGTTTTAACATAGAGAGTGCTTTCTCATAAATATACATGAGTCCAAAATGTGCTCGATTTGAAAGAAACCAGTGTTATTTTCCAATGTCAGATACACAGAAACACAGATACTCAGTTCTTCTGGAAAGCAAAATTTAGTTGTGTGTGGTGCTATACATAATATATTGATGTATACATGTATACACACATATATATTTGGTAATGATCTCAAATTTCAAATCAGATACATCTTTCAATCTCTCTAAAATAACTATTTCTCTATACTCATAAACTAGAAAAATATTTTATTGTTGAGGGCACTAATGCCAACCTAGAACTGAGCATTAAATAGAGGCAAAAAAGATACACATGACAACCCTTTAATGTATGTTCTGTTGTAATCCATAGTCTGGAAGGGAAGGAAAAGAGAAAGAGAGAGAAAGGGATAGAAATAAAGAACCTGCCATGGAGGCAGGCTGGGGGGGGGGGAGGGAACCGGGGACGTTGGTGGTGGGAGATGGGCACTGGTGGAGAGATGGGTGCTGGAACACTGTATGACCAAAACCCAAATATGAACTTTGTAATTGTATATCTTTGTAATTGTAAAAATGAAAAAATAAAAAGGAAATATTTGTTTTGTTTACTTTTTCTTTTCTTTTTCTTTTTCTTTTCTTTTTTTTTTTTTGGGTCATAGCCAGCAATGCTCAGGGGTTATTCCTGGCTCTTTGCTCAGGAACTGCTCCTGGCAGTGCTCTGGTGACCATATGGGTAGCCAGGGATGGATCCCGGTTCAGCCTCCTGCAAGGTAAACGCCTTCCCTGCTGTGCTGTCACTCCGGCCCCAAGATGTTTTCTTCCTGCCCCTCAAGATGTTGCAGGTGTGGCTGCGGTGCAGGTGGCAGACAGGGAGAAAGGTTGTCTACACCCCCCCCAGGTCTCTGCCCTGTGGGCCCTGGATGGTTGAAGGTCTGACAAGAAAAAGACTGGGCCCCCGGGATGAACCCAGTGCCACGGCAGAGCCTGGCAAGCTACCCGTGGTGACCAAAAACAGTAACGATAACGGACCTCATTCCCAAAGAATGGAGTCATTACTGGCGCCCGCTCAAGCAAATAGATGAACAACAGGAAGTTAAGTGATACAAGTGATACAACTGATTACTTTTTTTCTTTTTTTTTTGTTTTGATTTGGTTTGGGTGTACCATCTCTGCTGTTCAGGGCTTACTCCTGGCTCTGCACTCAGAGTTCGCTCCTGGTGGTTCTCAGGGGACCATATGCACTGCCAGGGATCAAACCAGGATTTTCTGCTTATGAGGCAAACACCTAAATCCTTATGCTATTTCTCTGACCCAAAGAAAAATATGTGTATGAAAAAAAACTGACATGCAAAATTTCCCTGACCAAAATCATGTCACAAAATATAGAGCAAACACATGTCTAAAAACAGAGGAGAATAAGCAGTTTTGTTTTGTTTTTTGTTTGTTTGTTTGTTGGAGGGGGCACTCAATGGTACTCAGGGCTTACTCCTAGATCTGCATTCAGGATCATTCTGGTTAGGCTTGGGGGACATATGGGGTACTGGGGATTGAACCCAGGTCAGCCTCATGCAAGGCAAGTCCCCATCTGCCATACTTTCCCCTTTCCACATCTTTTCCGCCCTACCATGGAAAGTACCTAAAGGTAATCCTGAATCTGAATTCCTGCTGAGTCATGCCCTTCTCCAGGCTGAGGTCTGTCTTGTAAAGCCCATTGCATCATTGCATCAGACCATCTCATTGGTATCCCATCACTGGAGCTCTGAATTTCCCTCACTGCTGGATCATCGGACTCAACGCACATGAGCCATTGCTATTCTTCTCTAGAAAGGGGTACTCAGGATTGTGTCAGAGATGGAGCGTCTGAAAAGTCACGCAAGAATCTGTGCTTACAAGAGCTCACAACCATTTCGTTTCTCTACAGCAGCTGGTGAAAAAATCGTCAACCCTTGAACCCTGGTGTAGGGTGAAACTTTCATTTGTCACCGAATCTGAAAACAATGTAGACGGCCTGTTACGGAGATTGTTTGGTGATTGCTTTAGAGGCGATTTCATCCATAAAACCAGACATCATTCATAACTGACAAAGACTGAACTAAATCAAACTTTAGAGGGGTTTCTCAGAGCTCCTTATAACTCAGCCTTGTTCTTGGGCCCTATCCTTGGACAGTTGAGTTCTGTTTTAGCAAAACTTCTAGGAAAAAATGCACCTTTTCTAGACAATTAAGCTCCTCAACCCCCATCTTTGCTGTCTGCATTAGGGAAAAAAATCTATTATGCAGTTTAGCAGCACCCCTAAGTCTCCTGTTAACTTTTCTCCGCTCACCAGTTCCTACACTCTGCTTCTTGACTAAAGATCTTTAGTAGATATTTAGATCTGTAGAACTGTAGATAGTTCTACAATACTATCTTCATTGTATTGGGGGTGGAGCCTAATCTTTCCCCTCTACTGCAAAGTCATGGGCCCTTTGCCATAGTCTTGAACAAGTGCCAGCATGCTTTTCTCAACAGGATACATACAAATTTATGTGAGTCTAAATGCTTCTTCTTATGAAAAACTCTTACCTCCTACACAGGTCAAAGATTCCCAAGGTTAGTAGAGAACTCAGAGCTAATCTTTCAAATTCCTCCCACTATCAGGACAACTCAAAGCCCTTCGTTTTAATTTGAGTGATAAAAATTTCCCTGCTCCAATGTATCAAACCAAATATATAAATTACTTTTCGTGCCCAAGTTTTATTTTTGATCTTTCCTCAATTGACTGAATACTCAATAACAGAATGATTTTATCTACATAGAGACAACACGGTTGCATGGTCCAGGGTTTATGTTCTTCTGGTCTCCCTAAGACCAGAACAACGCAACAAGACTCCTGTGCTCATTTTCCATGCTCACCATGCTCATTTGGGTTATGAAATAGAAGCTAGAGGAGTCTGAAAACTTTTTTTTCTAAAAATGTTATTTGTTTTATAATTAATTACAGTTAAGGCAACGTGTTTAAAATAGTTCTTGACATGTATAGCCTTGGCTGGCATATTATGAGTTGCATCAACTCATCACCACCAAGGAGCCACGACCACCCCCCATCACTGCCAATGTAGACTTACACTCTACTTAAAACAAAGCTGTTTCAGATCAAACATTTCTTAAATTTATCTTAATTTTATTTAAAATACTTTCATAACATCATCTCATTCTCAAGATTTTATGTGCCTCTTAGATTCAGGATAATAAATATTTTTTATTTCAATTAAGCTTATATCGATTTTATATTTTTAATATTTATACATAAATACTTAACATTAAAAGAGAAAAGTACATTTTTACCTTGTCCAGCTATATTAACTATAAAAATTCCTTATGTATTTTACATAGAATTTATTCTTGCATTTATTCATGTTCTACTTCAACCCAATTCAGTCTTTTTTTAACTAAGATCACCTAATAATGTAAGTGTGCTGGTATCTTGAAATATTCCTATTTCAACCTCATAACTATAAGCTATGCACCTTAAGGTGACTTGCTTTAAGTCTAAAAGTGGTGTTTTTACATAGCATTTGAATTCATTTTGACTTCAAAATGAATGTGACCGGACTTCCCTCTGGTCACAACTCCACCCAGCAGACCAGACTATCACAGCCCCGATCATCAACACCCACCCTGCAGCAGTTTTATTTTTTTCAGTCCGCCCAGGTACGCTGAACCAGAGACTCTCAGACATGGGGCAGAGCTGCTACTTGCTCTCCCTGTGCCCAGCTGCTCATGAGGTGCCTGGGAGGCATGGCGGGTTCTAGCCCTGGCCTGCCACCCCAGCAAAGCCTCACAACAAGCCATACGACACCCCCTCCTCCATGGGGCCTGCCATTTTCCACATCCGGACTTCCTCTAGTCACAACTCCACCCAGCAGATCAGACTATCACAGCCCAGCTCACGCTGCCGCTAGTGGCCGCACGGTTCATCAATAAATGCTTTATTTAGAAGTGACTACAAGAGTATGCCACCCGCACGGCAAGCGTGGCAAGCTGCTCGTGTAGTATTTGATATGCCAAATACCAGTAACATTTATATTAGGTCATTCCTGTGACCTAATATAATGGTTTGAGGCTCTTTATGTTCCTGGAGCAAGCGGATGCCTTTGGGTTCTACTAGCTTGAGACAGGACATATGGAGATATTACTGGTGCCCGCTCTAGCAAATAGATGATTAATGGGAAGATAGTGATAGTGATAGTTTTAAGTAAAATAGTTTTGTTTAGGAAATAACAGAGGCAAACTAGAGTCTGTAAAGCAAAACTATATTTTCCTTATTTCAGTAAGAGGACAGAGATTTGGATTCAAGCGCAGTGGTGCTCAGAACTTCCTCCCAGCTCAATAGTCCAGGTACCCACATATCCAGGCGCTCAGTGGACTATATGTGGTGCAAGGGATTAAATACGGAATGTTAGAACTTTAATGCATATGATACTTAGTATTAATTAATACTAAGTAATTAATAATTAATACTCATGCAAGGAAGTCCCCTTGACCCCTGCACTAACTTTCCAGCTTTGAAATTTTTCTGTTGCCAATATAAATTGTGTAAGAATGTAAGTCACTAGTCAATGAGTTTCTGCTTTAACCTAACCTATTTTAAGAACATTTTAAAAAGGACGTAATCCATCTAGTCACTAAGCCAAACGTAGTTCAGCATAAAAGTACAAAGCAGGACCAAGTATGTAGTGCAGCAATAGAGTACAAGTTCTGCATGTGTAAGACCACTCGTTTGATGCCCAGCACATATGCACACACACACAAAAAAAATAAACCAGAGGGAAGCATTTTTGTGTAAGAGAGAAAAAAGAAATAGAGCGTCCCATGTAATACATGTTCTCTTAAGTGATTGGCATGTACCTCACTTACCCACAGGCAGCACATATACTAAAAAAAATTGGAACTAAATACCCACAGAATGATTTGTTTTGCTGCAGGGGTGGCTGTCGATGATCCGGGCTGTGACAGTCTGGTCTGCTGGGTGTAGCTGTGATGAGAGGGAAGTCCGGATGTGGAAAATGGCGGGCCCCATGGAGTGGGGAGGGTGATCTGGCTTGTCGTGAGGCTCAGCTGGGATGGCAGGCGAGGGCTAGAACCCGCCATGCCTCCCAGGTGCCTCACGAGCAGCTGGGCACAGTGAGAGCAAGTAGCAGCTCTGCCCCCATGTCTGAGAGTCTCTGGTTCAGCATACCTGAGCCAGATTGAAAAAAAAACTGCTGCAGGGTGGCTGTGGATGATCCGGGCTGTGATAGCATGGTCTGCTGGTTAGAGTTGTGACAAAAGGGAAGTCTGGATGTGGAAAATGGTGGGCCCCATGGAGTGGGAGAGGGTGGTCTGGCTTGTTGTGAGGCTCAGCTGGGATGGCAGGTCAGGGCTAGAACCCGCCATGGCTCCCAGGCGCCTCATGAGCAGCTGGGCACAGGGAGAGCAAGTAGCAGCTCTGCCCCATGTCTAAGAGTCTCTCATTCCCATGACCTAATATAATTGTTTGAGGCTCTTTATGTTCCTGGAGCGGGCGGATGTCTTTACGTTCTACTAGCATGAGATGGGACATATGGAGATATTACTGGTGCCCGCTCTATCAAATATATGATTAACGGGAAGATAGTGATAGTGATAGTGATGATTCGTTTTTCCAGCAATCTAGAAACAGTTACTCCACACACTTGTGTCCACTGAGAAACAGACTTTTTTCTAAGCAAGCATAGTCTCAATGAATGAGACAGGAAATGCTCAGATTCTCTCTCGAGTTCATTGTGTGACTGCCCTTCTGCCTCCCCACTCCCACCAATTCACTAGCTAATTTTCCATAGTTAGGTAGGAACTCATAGCTCTTTCTCACATAGCTGTCAAAACACCAAGGCTATAATCTAGGAACTCTAAGCAGCCTATTGCTAAAACAGAGTTTTCTTGAAAACTTGCAGGACTATATAATTTTTAGTGACAGCTTGTTTTGCAGTTCTCTGGCCTTCCTAGTTTCAAAGATAGCAGCATCTAATAAAAATCTCTGTCCCACATGAATTCATTTCCACTTTTACCCTCAAAGTCAATGAATTAAACTATTTGATGTCTCCTGGGACTCTTGAAATGAATGAGGTCTTACTTAGGAGGTCCCAAGTCTTCTTCATTCTATTTTAAACTTCAAAATTGTCCCACTGACTTGCAGTCTTAAAAAGAATCAAATATGGTATATAAAATTCTAGAGATTAAGAGGTAAACCAAATATACCTAGACTTTGATTAGGATTTTAGCAGTATGCTGAGAATCCCATTAAAACTCTGGGACTAGGGTCAGACATAATGAGGATCTAATTCTAGCTTTACTCTGAACTGATATTTTGGGAAAGATATTGCACTATCCTAATTTAAACTTCCACACGAAATGACAGTATTAACAATTTAACAACTAAGGAGAAATGTTGTGACAAATTTCGAATCTTGAAAATTCATGAGATATTCTTGCATGTTGCTAGTAAGACAATCAGGACCAGTATTAGCAATCAATAAACATGAACACCATATAAGTATCGATTGCATTTGGTTATACCCCTCCACATCCCGCTGAGACATTCTAGGCTTCATGTGGCCCATCTACCTGCTTATTGAGATTTTTTTTCCTGAAAAAGAGGGGGGAAAATCTTGGTTCGCATTACGCCTGATGCTCTCGTTGAAAAGCATCTATCTTAGCATTGCATATTCATTCATGGGTCTCGCTTCTCGGGTAGGTTTTCCTGGTTTCCGGAGAAGGGCTGGCTCCAGCAAAATCTGAGTGTAGGGAGGACATATGCCAAGGGAGGTCGTGGGCTTTAATATTTAGTAAAATGTCAGGCCCCCTTTTCTACGTGCAGCCTGTGTGCCCCTGTCCTCACTGCCAGCGCTGGTCTCAAGAGTTACTTGCCTTCTACCTCCGAGCCAGCGGGGAATAGATGAAAACTCAGGAGTCCAGCGCAGTTTTAAAAGGCTTTACTCCCACAGGTTCTGGTATACAATCCAGTAACAATCCAGTAACCCCGGACTTTAGATTCCTAGCTGGGCCCCAGCCACGTGTAGGTTTAGAATCCTAGACCAAGATGGCTGCTACCACCTGCTAAGGCCTAACAGGGAAGAGAGCAGAGAGGAGAGGCAGAGAGTGAAGCGTAGCCAAAATGGCCACAAAGACCCTTCTCCTTTCTCCTAGCTTATTTTATAGATTCATCAATAAAGGCTGTCACTTAGAGGTGACTACAAGAGTATGCCACCCGCACGGCAAGCCTGGCAAGCTACCCGTGTCCTATTTGATATGCCAAATACCAGTAACAATTTTAGACCTCATTCCCATGACCTGATGGAATGGTTTGAGGCTCTTTATGTTCCTGGAGCAAGCAGATGCCCTTGGGCTCTACTAGCATGAGACAGAACATATGGAGATGATACTGGTGCCCGCTCGAGCAAATCAATGATGAAAGGGAAGATAGTGATAGTGATAGTGATTTCTTAGCAGAAATATTGTAAGTTTGGAGCCTCCTTGTTCTAGCCCTCTGTCTCATAAAGGGTGTGTCCATCTCCAAATGAACATAAAAGAGTCTTGATGTGCAACAAAAGGGCTTAATGTTGAATTACAGACAGGAAAGGTGAGACATTAGTCCTCTTGTTTGGTCCATGTTGCACTCAAGCACAGTGTCTACGGACAAAGAAGGAAGCTTCTGAGGCCACTTTCAAACCCTGTCATATCTTGATGCACTTCATTCTAATTTGCTAAAGATCTAATTTGATCTAAAGATCCAACTTCATTCTAATTTGCCAGCCCAGACATTGTGAAATTCTATTCCCATTCAAGGTTTTGTTTAGTTTTCACTGTAGTGTTGAAATACTTTCTTGCTCTAAGCTACAATCATCCCCATTATCCTTTAATTTTCAGTAAAATCTATTTTATGTGATAGATATGACTGTGGAAACAAAGAGGGCAGTGGTCATGCAGAGGTTACAAAAAAAATGGGATAAAGGTGACCTCCAGAGCGAATATATAGTAAACGCATAATTGTCATAATTTTAAGACAAGAGACAAACAGAGCAAAGCAAGTTGGAATGATATTTTGGAAAGGTTTAGTCTTATTAGATGTCAGTGATGAGAACAGATATAAAAGTCTATATGTCTAGTGTTTGGTTTATAAGTTCTGGAACTTCATAGCTATTCAATAATTTTGCAATGAGCTCATAAATAAGTGTAGTGCTTTAAAAACCTGGAGGAAAAATTTGAAAGAAGAGAGTGAGTGAAATATTATAAAGAATATATTGTCGAAAATTAGTAACAAAAAGTATAATGATAAGCACAAGAAATATTTACTGTGATAGGTATATCACCAGGGGAGTGCTTTGATATAAGTACAATGAGATGAAACAAAAATTGGTTTTTAAACTGTAATATCTCTTTCTGGGTATACACACACATCTTTATTCTTGCTCTATGTGAGCTTTACAGAGATTTTAAAAAAAAGATTCATTGTGCCACATATCGCCTTTCCAAATCCTTTAAGTCTAAACCCTTAAAAATCAATCATGTTGACACTAACTGCATAATTCCAAAGTTGAAAACATTGATACTTTCTTTTGCAAAGCTTAAGAAATAAGATGAAGGCTATAATGTCAGATCATTGATTTTAAAACATTTCAGATTTACTCTGCATACTTAACAGTCTGCTACCTTTTAGATATTAAAAAATATTTTGGTGTGTCTCAGAAAACTGTATCTAAGTGTGCCTGTCCATACACAAACACACACATGGCATGAGGTATAGAATCCAGTACCTAATACTTGAAAGAACCCCCCCCAAAGGAAAGTGTTTTCTTGGTTTCTAAAAAACATGGAGTGAAACATTTTAAAACTTTAATAAAAATGTGAAAATATTAACCAAAGTAACTTTCCATATTTTGCAGCAATGCAGAAATCAGGAAGAAGTAAAACACCTTATTTTATTAATTATTTACTTACTGATAAAGATTCTGTGGTTTATAATACTATTAAGAATGATTTCTTATGAACACAATTCCAACCCTTCACCAGTGCAATCACTTCCCTCTCCCAAGGATAATAGCATTTCACCTCCCTCCTCCTCCTCCTCCAACTGAGTTGTGTGGATCACAACTCCTATTGTGTTGCCTTTGGCATTTGTTGCTACCTTGCTGTGTATCTGTAAGCCCAAACATGAGACAGATATTTCATTACCTATCCTTTTCCTTCTGACTGACTTCACTCAGCATGGTATCACACTTGTTATTTCCTAGAGCCACAGAGAACTCTACTGTGTTTGTGTGTATGTATGTATGTATGTATGTATGTATGTATGTATGTATGTATGTATGTATGTAGGTAGGTAGGTAGGTAGGTAGGTAGGTAGAGAGAGAGATAGACAGACAGACAGACAGACAGATAGCTATGATATGTATACTGTTGGTGCTCGGTGCAGTCAATATATATAGCATATATAACAACTTGTGTATATATATATAAGAACTTGTATACATACAGATAAACAATGGGAAAATAAGTGATACACACATATATCTATATATTTTTATTTGTATATACGTATATATCTTCCTGTTGTTCATCGATTTGCTCGAGCCGGTACCAGTAACATCTCTATGTCCCTGCTGGATGCTAGAGTAGCCCAAGGGCATCTGCTCACTCCAGGAACATGAAGAGCCTCAAACTATTTGTTCAGATCATGGGAAAGAGATCTATAATTGTTACCGTTTTGGCGTATCAAACACAACATGGGTAGCTCGCCAGGCTCTGCCATGCACGTGGGATACTCTCAGTAGTATGTAGGCTCTCGGTATATTTACTGATGAAACAAATATGTTTCCATATTTGGGGGTTAGATGCCAATAAGTGTTATGGTATTCTTATTTGGTTTGGGGGGAAATATATATCTCCATTTTGCTTTCCATAGAGATTGAACTAGATGATATTCCCACCAACAGCGGATGAGGGTTCCTTTTCTTGCTAGATCCCCAATAACACTTGTTATTTCCAGATTTTGGGGGATGACATCTCTCTGGCTTGGGATGCATATCACCTTATTTAAAGTGAAAGTTTGTAAAATCTAGAAAGATCTTTGAATTAATACTCAATAAACATCCTTTAACTACCAACTTCCCAAATAAACTACCCAAATATTGTCATCATCTCTGTACTGATAAAGATTATGGTATCAGGTTATAGGGGGACACTCAATGTCCCCTTCTTTAGAGTATATAAATTCCCATAACAACCTGATTACATAAAAAGACAGAAAATAATTGAGTGTTATAATTAACTTGCCTTATTATCCCTACATAATTTATAATTTAAGAGAAAATTTTCAAACCCCTTTGTTGCAGGGAGTTTAAAGTACTTGAATAAAAATTTGCCATGTCTACCTTAATGAACAATACACATTTGCATTGCTCACTTCAACTCTGCTCCCAAATATTAAAATAAACCCTTGGGCCACATATCAAAAATAATTATACAACATAAAAATCTGGATCCTAAAGCATTAACAAAGTATTCTCTTTCCTTTTTATCTGGTATTATTGAAAAAAAATAAAATCTGAGTCAAACCTTATTACAGTATTAAGGAAGTTTAAATAATGATGCAAAATTATCAGAAAATTTTGGAAAAAATCATTTTGTACTTAGATTTGCAAATGCATAGACACAATGGTACCGATAAATAAGAAAATTGGGAAACTGTCATTGCTCTTTAAAAACAATTAATACGATTAAACCCAGAGCCATTTTAAGCTTTTATGTAAGGGGTTATGTCCTAAGGAATTTTTTAGAGGAATACACAATACCCAACAAATATGAGTTGTGAAACTTGAGAACTCACATGATTCTCTGAGGTTTTATTTCCAAGGAGTACTTTTGTGTGAAGATATTCTGATAATAATATCACTCAGTTACCAAAAATAAAACCTTTAAGCCTGCTTAACAAGTTCAAACAATTTCTATAAGCTTCAGCACCCTTAAACCCTTAACTATTTCACTATCAACGTGCTTTTATACAAGATATTTTAGAACTGCCTCACATTCATGTAAACTTTAACCTGAAACTAAATGCAAACTGCCAATTATCTTAAACTTACCAAAAAGAAAACAGGGACTTCTAGTGAAGGAGAAATAAGATAGAACTCAGGCAATGCCTATTTCAACCTGTTCGTGTACACCACAAAGGTTGCTGAACAAAGTTCTAAAAACTTAAATTTTTCATTTAAAGAAAAACATAATTTGGAAATATGTATGAGCAAAAGAGAATGATCTCTAGGATAAAGACACCGAGATTGGTTTTTATAGAAAGTAAAACGAAAGGCAAACCATATAAGAAAATAAAGAAATATGTGAAGAGAGAGTGGAAGTGTGCCATTTAGAAATTTCACAAAGTCTCTTGGGTGTATAAGAAAAGGCAGAGTATAAATTTCATAAAGAACTCATTCATATCAAGGGGAACTCTGACAGGTATAAATGAATAGGACTTAATAGAGAAGAAAGTTGTAAGAAATTACTAGCAATTGAATTACTGCTTCAGGTCAAGATTGAGTAGGATTGCATTAATCCTATAACCTGACACCAAGACTGAACAAAACTTATGGAACAATGGCCTCCAACACAAGGGATTTCAAGCAATCAAAGACATACAGTCTTGAAGGATGGATGCAAATGAGAATATCCTATAAATACTAAGTCCTTGAAAGAATTTCCAGCGAGTGATGAGGTAAGGGGAAGGTGTGTCCCTACACTAGAGAGAGTGATCTGAAAGTGGAGGGACCATCCTAGACCAAAGAGGGCCCAAGGACAGGAATCCTACATCACATCTACCTTCCGAGTTCAGCAAGTATATTGACAATCCTGCAAAAAGTTAGGAAAGGCATAGAAAGAACAGTAATAGACATGAAAATCAGGACTATTTGCATTTTCACAGTAGGAAAATCTCATTATTCTACACAGAAAAGTACTATTTTTCAATAACAAAAATAACAAACATTGCTTTGTGAGACACAAGTATAAAGTCAATAAAACAATGAGGTCTATTAGCATCAAAATCTGTAAAATAAATCATAAGATGTATTCAGTCTGAGCAGGTCAGAGCAGTGACATAGCAGGTAGGGCATTTGACTTGCAGCAGCCCAGGGTCAACTCCAGCACCCCGTAAGATCACATGGTCAGTGTCCTGAGCTCCACCAGGAGTGATCTCTGAACAGAGAACCAGGCATAAGCTCTGAGTACTGTCTGGTGTGGCAAAAGGGGAAAAAGTAATTCTTGATCATTGTGCTTGAAGTAGATCCTCAGCACCATGTGTGGGCCCTAAATTTGAACAAAATTAGCTAAACAGATACTAATAATGAGTAAGAGTTGCTAACTAAAAGATTCAACTGTCAGTGGAAAAGTTTCTAAGAAAAGTTAATATATCCATAAACTGGAATATTATTTGTCAATTAAATTGAATGAATTCTTATGCACTTAGCAAAATATATTCATATATCTAAAAAATGCTGAAGCAAAGTAATCCCCTATAGGTCCAAATTATATGATTGCATTTATTTGAAATTCTTGAAAATATGACCAGTCGTTTTATGAGAGAAAGAAAATCAGTGGTTGCCTGGAGACTACAGTAGGGGCTGAAAGGGCAAAGTGAAAGAATTTCAAAGGAACATGAAAAAAAGGGGGTGAAGGGATGGGTATGTTTATTATTTTGATTGTGTTATTTTATAAATATGTAAATTTTAAAAATTAACAATGCACACAGTAAATACATGAACCTGTCTAGTATCAATCAGAATAAAAAGGTAACAAGACAGTAAAAAGAAATGACAAGAATTTTACATTAAAGGTTCGAAAGTTTTAGGGAGTTTCATCATAAAATTGGGAAATTGACAATACCAGAGATAAGGTAATTGGGTCTTCTGGATTACTGTGAGATTAATTACAGAACATGAGATCAAGTATGTTACTGAATAGCAGAAGTGCGGAAAGGTGATGTCCTAAAGAAGCCAGAACTCAATGAACCCAGAGAAATCGTACTTAGACAAGATTTTCTCCACACATGACTTGCATTTCCTCTTAGATTCCTAATACAAAGACAATGGTAACAAGAAGCTACAAATAGTGTGCTGGGATTTTTCTTGGAGAAAATCTCCTATCACAAATCACTCAATTTCTAGGAACTTAATGTCCAGAAACAAAACAAACCATCCTGCTATTTTTATATTGCTTAAAAGTTTTGAATAGTAGGTTCATAACACTAACATAAAAAAATACTTAAGGCATAAAGAGAGCTAGAAATTCCCAAACATGTGGGAATACATTAAGCGACACAAGTCTTAGTAACATATGGGTCTAAGGAACATAGTAAGAGAGATTTAAAACTATCTGGACATAAACACAATTCATGGACATTTGTGGGATGCAGTAAAGACAGCACTTTTAGGGAAATTTGAAACATTAAATTGCTAGATTAAAAGGAAGAAAAGATCTGAAACAGCTTAAGCTTCTGCAGAGGGACAAATGAGAAGAAAGATCAAATTAAGCCTAAACTAGGCAGAAGAAAGGAGACAGTAGAAATCAGAAGAGAGAGAGAAGAGATTAACTAAATTGAGAAGAGGGGAGCAATTGAGGAAGATTAGTGAAACAGCATGTTGGTTCTTTGAAAAATACACATAGAACTGTGGATAACCTTTATTCACTTGGAACAAGAGTAAAAGAGGGAAAAGATATAAATAAATGATATCACAAATGAAAAGGGATTTACCAATGTTGAGCCTATCAGCATTAAAAGGATAATAAAGGAACAACTCTAGGTCACAAACTTGACAACTTATAGGGAAGGGGCAAATTCCATGAATGACACAAACTATCAAATCCATACAAGATAATCTTAGTATGACATAGATAATCTTAGTAGTGTGATATTTGATAACTAAGTTTACAATTAAAAAAGAGGCATAATCTTAGCAATATGATGTTTGATAACTAAATTTACAAATTTCCCCATGCAATGAAAGAGTTGGAAGCATGACAGAATATCCTGTAGAGGTCATATGTGAAAACAATATCCAGTCACCCATTCATTTATTAATAAACCATTTATGGTGATCACAATTTCATCAAATATATTTATATATGCATGCACAATATGCATATATGCTTGTATATGTATCTCTATACACTCACATGTATGTTTAGGGTCAGACCCAGCTATACTTAGGGCCTCTCCTGGCTTTGTACTCAGTTTCACTCCTCTTGGTGCTCTTGGGAACGTTTATGCCCAGAGAAAGCCCAGGTTGGCTGCACACCAGACAAGTGCCTTACCCTCTGTATTGTTTTCAGCACGTTATCAAATGTATTTTTTAAAAGGCTGGTTTTGTTTGATGAAATATTAAACATTGATCTTAATTGTTCTAATGAGTAAGAGACAAACTCTGTCTCAGATATTTCCAAATGGTTTTCTTTTTTTTTTCCTGCTTGTTGGGTCACACCTGGCAATGCTTAGGGGATACTCCTGGCTCTGCACTCAGGAATTACTCCTGGGGGTGCTCACGGGACCATATGGGATGCTGGGAATCAAACCCAGGTTGGCAGCATGCAAGCCAAATGCCCTGCCTGCTGGACTATTGCTCAGGCCCCCAAATGGTTTTCTAAACTGTTATTTCCAAACTGAACACCAGGAGACTAGCAGAAAGATAGTACAGCAAGTTGGGCGTTTGCCTTGCATGTGGCAATTCAAGTTGGATCCCCAGCACCCCATATGGTCCCCTTGGCATCACTGGGAGTGATCCTTGAGCACGGAAGCAGGAGTAAGCTCGAGTTCCACCAGATGTGCACCAAAAACAATCAATAAATAAGATGACAGGATATAAAATTATTCTACGAGCTATTTCAGGAGAAATACTATCCATAGCTAAATACTAACCATAGTTTTACATTACTAATGTCATGTCCTTCATCTCATTTTAATACGTTATATTAAATAATTTATATTGCACTATGAAATTTATAGGCTTTAAAAATTTATATGATCTTAATGTTTGCTGCTCAATAATTCTACCTCAGTTATCCACATTTTCAAATACTAAAAATTGAATCATGCATTTTATGTTTAAAATTAAATAAAGCTTAATTCAAATATCGACAACACAAGAGACTGACATTAAAGCTATGCACCCGAGAGTCTGAAGAACTAGTAAAGCGGTCAAAATGCTTGCCTTGACACAGCTGATGTGGGTTCAATCCGGGCACCGCATCTGGTCCCCTGTGCCTGTCAGGAGTAATCCCTGAGTTCAGAGCCAGGGGTAAGCTTTGAGCACTGTTGGATGTGGCCCAAAGACAAAAAACAATATGCACCCCTAAAACTCCAAACACATTTTTCCATGTACTAATAATATTAGTACTTATTAGTTAATAAGTAACTAATGCATTTAACAAATATTTTAATTAAATTTTCTTTTAAAATGAAAGAAAAACTTTTTTAAATTTTATTATTTTTTCTTGAGTCACTTTGCCATACAGCTAGAAGACTATTTATGATCGGGTTTCGGTCATACACTGGTCCAACATCCATCCCTCCACCAGTGCACATTTAAATTTTACTTTAAAATATTTTTTGAGGCAAACCTTGACATCTTGAATTTTTCCAGTGAACTAATGTACTTTCTCAAATATCAAAGAGCACTACATGTATAAAAGAATCCCTAATGGATGAGGTCAGGAGGTGGAGAGTTATCCTAATCCGTCAATTCAGGTTCTCAGACTACTTTGTTGACATTAAACATCCCGCTATACCAGGTTTACTTTCAGGGACATTTTTTTTCACTTTTTCAATTTTAATAAATACACGCTATGTTACAGACACAGTGCTAAAGACTGACAATAGGAAAAATGCATATCCGAACTTTATTTATGCAACCAGAGCTTATTATTTTATTGTTATTGTTTTATGTGTTTGTTTGTTTGATTGTTTGTTGGGTTTGCAGTGCTTTGTTTTCGGGGAGGGGGAGTGGGCCAGACCTTTGGGCCAGACCCGCCAGTACTCAGAGTCTACTCCAGGCTCTGCACTCAAAGGTCAGTACCGGCAGACTCAAAGAACCTTATGGGAACAAACCCAGGTCTGTCTCACGCAAAGACAAGCAGCTGACCTGCCCTACTATCTGGCCCCAGGTATTTTATGTTCTAAATCTCATATTTTTTCTTATGGACCACTGTAGCAATGATTATCTCTAGAACTCAGAGAAAAAAAAATCCTCTTCAAAATTTGTAGGTATTCTGTTTTTCTTGGCTCTGCCTACATGGTTTTGTTTCTCGTATAACTTCTTGCAGTCCTCCTTTTTTCTCCTAATGCAATCTTGCTCTTTCAAGGGGGAGCTGTAGCTGAGAGAAACATCCAAGAGCGGCATCTGAGATGCCCAGGGTTCAATTGTGGCATTAGGCAAAAAATTGTCTTTTTTTTCCCTCTCAGTAATAAAGAACACTAATTCCTCTGGTCAGACATCAAGAGGTGAACTAGCTTCCACAATCTGGATTCTGGACAGAGCACCTTGATTTTTCAAATCTTCCATTTCTTCATCTATAAAGCATAGGTTGGAAAATGCTAAAGAATTTCAAAGATAAACTCAGTCAACACAAACCATTTGTGATAAATAATAAAATCACTGTATCACTGTCTTCCTGTTCATCATCGATTTGCTCGAGCGGGCACCAGTAACATCTCCATATGTCCTGTCTCATGCAAGTAGAGCCCAAGGGCACCTGCTTGCTCCAGGTACATAAAGAGCCTGAAACCATTCCATCAAGTCATGGGAATGAGGTTTATAATAAAATGGGAAATCTTATTTCTATGATTTACTATCTTAATTATAATACTATGGTGTTTTTTTTAAAGCATGCAATTCAGTGAGTGACTTTATTTTATTTTTTTAATTTCCTATTACACCACTGAGATATACAATTACAAAGATATTCATGTTTGTGTTTTGTCAAACAGTGCTCCAGCACCCATCCCGCCACTAGTACCCATTTCCCACCACCCTGATCTCCTCTCCCTCCCCCAGCCCCTCTCTCTCTCTCTCTCTCTTCCTTTTTATGATGGTTTTAGAGTTATTTCAATCAATTGAAATTTTCTCATTTCTTTTTGCTTTATTTGTTGTACACTAAAGAATCTTCTGGTATTGCCAAAATTTCTAATTATTTTTCTTGATCAGTTTACATCGCATTGGTTATACAGTTTGAACCAAAACATTGTAATTTATATTTAAAAAACTATCATGATATTAATAGCTGCCATTTCCCCCTAATTTCTGGACATTTCTCATCCTCTCTTTTGTCCTGGTCAATATTTTAATTGTTTTCCCCTCCTTGGCAAATGAGACAGCGTCCCTGATTCTGGAATAGCGATGGAGGTCAGAACTCCGGATTCCTTCTCTCACTTGAGTGAGGCGTGATATTCCAAGCATAGCTCTTTCGATTCCTCTCTGGGAGACACGAATAGCATTCTCATCCTGCTTCCGTAAGGCCCAGGTCTGGTCTCTGAGGCGTATGTTAATGCAGGGAGAACGGTGGAGTCAAAGAGATGTGCCCGGAGCCGGAGGTTCTTTGTCCTTTTAGGTATTTCTTCGATGCCTTTGAAGGCATTGCATGCCCTCTCTCTTCCTCCTGCCGCAGTTCAGGTTTTAGGTCGTTCATTATTCATTTATTACTAAATGAATATATTCATACATATATTCATACACATTACTAAAGCTCGTTTGCCAAGGCATCAAAAATCAGATGGGCTGGACACGTAATGCGGTTTGGAGACAACCGCTGGACTAGAGCCATTACCAACTGGATCCCACGGGATGTCAAAAGATCACGTGGCCGCCCACCTACAAGATGGTCAGACTTCCTTGTAAAAACCCTGAAGGAACGGTTTGAGGCTCTTCATATTCCTGAATCAACCAGATGCTATTGGGCTACATTGGCATGTGATCGGGTCCAATGGAAATGTTACTGGCGCCCGCTCGAGCAAATCGATGAATAACGGGATTCAAGTGATCAAGTGATCCCCTCCTTACCTCTTTGTTCAAAACATTTATGCCCATGCACTTCTCTGTAACCATCCACACCTTCAGATTTTGGTTTATCCTGACCTGACCCATCATACAATTATCTCTCCTTACACTTCCTCAGTAGACGAACACTGTATGTTCAATGCCTTAATATAAATTTTGAACCACATGTTATATCCGAAACAGTCATGAATATTTCACTTGACCAGTTTGAGTATGAATTTCACATTTTTACTATAGTAACAGGAAAATCGTATTCCTTTTTTCCTCTAGACATCATAATTTGTCACATTACTAAAGCTCAACTAACACATTTACATTCTCTGACATATGCATTCAGACAAAATGTCTGACTTGGCCCACTGAGAATTCACAATTAAGCTTTATGAAGAATAATCTCTTCATGCATTTTTCTTACTGAATTCATTGTAATAAATGAATAATGAAGTATTCGTTTGTCGTTTGTTTTCATATTCTCAGAAATTTCACATACATTAATTTACTTTCATTGGATTTCCTCTTTCCTCTGATTAATTAGACAAGTTAATAGATCAAATTGCATTTAAAATAATCTATTTCATTTCACCACTCATCTTTACATACTAAAGATGCGTACATTCATCAGGATGGGATTTGTGTCCTTCAGTTCTTTTTCTTTTTATATTTTATTATACCACTGTGACATATACAGTTACAAAGATGTTTATGTTCGGGTTCTGGTCTTACAGTGTTTCAGCACCAATCCCCCACCAGTGCCCATTTCCCACCAACAATGTCCCCCTCTCCTAGCCTCCTCTATGACAGGTTCTTTATCTCTTCTCTCTCTCTCTCTCTCTCTCTCTCTCTCTTCCTTCTCTTACACATTGTGGATTGCAATACATACATTTAGATGTTATCGTGTGTATCTTTTTGCCTATATTGATTCTCAGTTCTAGGCTGGTATTATCATTTTCGACGATTATTAGCACACTGTTCCTTTCTCCTGCTTCCCTACCCAATATCGGATGCATATTATATATGTCATATGGAGTAGGGAAGCAGGAGATAGGATAGAAAGGATCCTATCTTTCTAAAGGGATCCTGTCTGATGCAGAATAAGGGCCAGATGCACACAGTTGGCGTTAGAACTAAGGCACACAAGGGAACGGTATCTTTCGGTTCTAAAGTCATCTGTGTGTATCCGGTCCTTGTTCTACATCACGGTGCCCCTTTCTACCCTATCTCCTGCTTCCCTGCCCCATGTCAGATGCACAGCCCCTTCTTCTATTCCCAGCAAATAAAAGAAACTCAGATATTTCTTAAGTTCATAAATAGAACTCTGTTTGCCATTCTTTAGGAAGCAGAAACATAACAAATGCCTTCTTTCACAGTGAATATAAGTTACTATTATTGATTTCAAGTTGCCTTATTATTTGAAGAAGTAGAAGAAAGGCAGTTCTATTCTATGTAAGAGACACAAGGGTTAATAAGTAAACAATGCCAAAATTTATGTGACAAAAGGTGCAAAAAACTTAATGCATTTGAAGCAATAAATTAACATGTAGACAGATGGTATAACCTTCCTGTGAAAACAAGATTCTAAAATTTACACTTCTGAGAAACCCAAATGTGATCATCAGAGTTCTCTCTAACAAGTCTTATTAGGATTGATTAAATTATATCCCTCTGAGTTTAGAAATAATGCTAATTAATCCTTGTAGAGTTCAAGAAAGAAATGGCATTAGCTAATGGGCAAATAGATACCTACTAATTTTAAGAAAAGTATTTTGAATAATGATAAAATATTAAGCTATATTTTTAGAATTGAGTTTTTCTACATCTTTTAGTGTATGTGCACCTTATGTTCAATTAAGTATGTACTGTTTATATACAATATAGTCAATTTTCAGATGATTAATTGAGTAGTGTATATGTGTTCCTCTTAATTAACATCAACTGTTTTTAAACAATTATTTAACTAGTACTCATATTTGAATGTCAGATTATGCTAGATCTTTATTAAAGTAAGTACTTTGTCATTGATAATTTTATATCTACTAAAATATATTCACATTATCTAGTAAAGAAAAGTATCATAATAATCATAACGGTATTCTATAAAATATTGCATAAGCGATAATTGAGAACATAATTATGTTTTATTATAAAAGTTGCCTATTTAGGGCCGGAGCGATAGCCCAGTGGGTAGGGCGTTTGCCTTGCACGTGGCTGGCCTGTGCTGGCCAGGGTTCAATCCCGGCATCCCACATGGTCCCCGCGCGCCGCCAGGAGTAATTCCTGAGTGCAGAGCCAGGAGAAACCCCTGAGCATTGCCGGGTGTGACCCCCTCCCCAAAGAAAAAGTTGCCACTTATATTTTAAAGTATATGTAACCACTACCTTGTTTGCTATTCAGTTATGTTACTATTATACACAATAAAGATACAATGTGTTATAATCACAAACATGACCAAAGGAAGAATAAATTCGTTGTAATGAATCAAAGATTTGAAGAAATCATTGTTCTATTCTCATAAAGAAAATCATTGTCAATTAATTTAGTGAAAATGAATTTAATTTCATGCAAAATTTTTTGTGGCTTCATCATTTCTAGATCTACAACTCTAAAATAAATCCCAGTTTTAAAAAGAGATAGCTGAACTATGACTTTATCTTTTGTTTTCCCTTCTATGACAAACTTTTGAGATGGAAAAGATTCAAATATTCACAAACCCAATAGTACAGTTATCAACTGCACTGACTTTCATAAAACTTGAATACACTGTAAGTTATGCTTAACTATCTAAACATGTATCAATCTATGCTTCTTTGGCCTGCAGACTCTTAAGATGTTCACTTGCATAATATTCATTAATTTCACTATGTTGACAATGATTTATTGAGTACCTGTCTTGGGCTTAAAAAAAAAGTCATGGACTTATTCTTTTTACCAACACCAGAAAACTAGATAAAATACATGAACAGCTAGTCTAAGAAAGGAAAAAATATATGACATCCTTAATTTAAAAATATGAAGCACATAGCATCATAAAACATAAAGCAAATGGAAGCAAAATGTTCCCTCTGAAAGAGGGAATCCAGGTAATGTAAAAACGTAATTATATATCATGGAAACAAAGAAATAGAAATGATTGTTAACAAGTCTGAGGATGGGTTCACTGAATAATACCCATAGATAGATGGTCAGGTCTAAGAAACAAAATGTTTCTTTTAACAAGACAAAAGATATCGGACATTGTTATTTATTTTGCTTTATCTGGATTAATCACATCCTGCTCAGTGCTCACTGCTTCCTCCTGACTGCACTCAGGGATCAATCGCACCGCGGTGGGGTTTAAGGAACATATGTGGTGCGGGGATCAAACCCAAGTCGACCATGTGCAAGGCAGGCGCCCACCTGTTGGACTATCACTCTGGCTGAGACATGTAAAAAACTGGCTGACCATGATCTTTAGGGTCAAGGGGAGGAAATAAAAGGCACAGAGTCAAGAGTGCTCAGAGAGCTCAGAGTGGATGAAGATGGGCAAAAGGCCTTCAGCACCTGTGTAGCTCCCGGAAACCGGAACTAGACTATTCTAGCACGGTTGTAGAGGAGAGGAAGAGCAGTTATTGAATAAAGACATAATCTGCGCCCCTTAGACATTGGAAAATTTCACTAAGAAACTGGAGAACATTGAGGGCCCTTGAAAACTGAGAAATCTCAGTGGCAAACTGCAAACATTCAACTAGTAATGAGGAAGTGGAAGAAAAGAGAAAAGAATGTGATTGGATATGGAATGGAAACCATAGACCTTAAGAGAAACGAGTTGTTTCAAAAATAGATGGAAAGGAAAATCAGGAATCCTTGTTTTCAAATAAACAAGGGGTGGCAGAAGAGGAAAACTTTCACAGTTCACTTGAACTGGCACTAATCTCAGTTCATCCAGGAACACGCCATCTGCAAGGAATTAGGAGGAAAACGCACAGGATTACTGAGCAGTTGCTGCTTGCCACACTGTATCCTTAAGGCCTCAATTCCCTTTTGTGGAAATACCTGGGCCCCAACGTTTGTAGGTGTTGTGAAGTGTGAAATCCAGGTGCCTGCTCCAGTTACAAAGGCTGAGAAGAGCCAGATCTCGCTTCTCACAGGCCCAGTCATCCAAGAAGAACAAGGACTCTTAAAAGAAGGATTTTCTCCTGGGATGCTGCAGTTTGATACAAAAGGGTGGGAAGTGCAGACTTCCAGGAGCTGGCCCAGGAACGGTCTTGCCATCAGCCAAACGGTCCTTTACCTTTTGCTTGCTGGCTGACTCAGTCTTTACCGTGCAAGGCTATTTCTCCAGCCTCCCTGTAATTTCATGGCTTTCCATAACAAAGCAGCGACTCTCACTGGTGTAACTCAATCACATATTGTTTAATCTTTGCAGCCACCACCCACCCTCACTCATCCCCTCAACACACACAAATACAACTGGTGCAGAAGGAGGATCATTTTCATTGTGATCTAATATTAAGGTGAAAAAGAACTGGCAATCACATTAAGCTCCAGTGAAAAATTTAACATCAGGGTTTTTTGTTTGTTTGTTTGTTTCCTTGCTTGATTTTTTGGGTCGCACCTTGTGATGCTCAGGGGTTATTCTTGGTTTTGCACTCAGGAACTACTCCTGGCAGTGTTTGGGGACCATATGGGATGCCAGGGATTGTACCCGGTCGGCTACCTGCAAGGCAAACGCCCTCCCCACTGTGCTATCTCTCTGGCCCCAAGGACATCAGTTTAGAGTCTTATGAGAATTAAGTAAAATAACTCATATGGCAACTATTTGCCGTATCTGCAAGTCTCAGGTCGATCTTCTTTTTTCCTTTTCTTTTTTTTAAGTATCACACCCTTCTTTATAACACTTTATGTGATATTTTCCAAAGCTAAGCAGTCGACATGCTGATTACTGAGAAGTCATTGCATCACTGGGAAACTGCCTAGCTCCAGTGGGGCCCTTGAATTGTATCTGCACAATTCAAACATGAAATTCGAGGTGCATAAAACAGCTTGAATTGAGAAAGCAGTTAAGGGTCTCTGGGTGTCCTGTGTTCCGGCCTCACAGTGTTTAGTCATTAGCTCTCTTGTACATTGTTTTGGCTGCTTGCTGCTTCCTTATGATTCTGTCCCTCGAAGTCCACTGCTGTCCTCCTGGTATGTCGCTGACACCCCGGGGCCAGCCCTCCCTGCTGGTGCCGCTATTCCTTGTCTTTTTGGCTTTCCTTGCTTCTCCAGCCATATGCTGCTTCTCCTGCCATCTGCCGGGGCACTGCTCTCAGTCCAGCACAAGCCCAGGGCCAAGAGAGGTGAAGAAGGGTCCAAGGGTAACGCACCTGCCTTATGCTCCCCTTTGGGTTTTCCTTGTTCTCAGGTCATGACAGTGAGAAGTGCTATCTGCACCGGAACAGGAGACACAACCAAAGTGGAAGTTCCGTCTCTTGTGTGCCCTTTCCTGGGTTGCGATCTCGCCTCCTTAGCCTTTCCCAGGAGCTATCTGGCTGCATCTCATGTCAGCAAAATTTAAAATGACCAGTTGGATCAGGGAATGACCTGGATCAGTTCTGCCTCCCACCACCTCCACTACTGCACCTCACACCTCTAAAGGCCCCATCGTATGCACCCAATAAAACTCTAGACATATCCCGACAAAGTGACATCGTGTAGAACCTATCTTATCAGGTTCAGCTCCGGGAGACATCGAGCATCAGTAGATCATGTCACAGGCTCTTAAACTCTTTCAAGATTGATAGCCTTGGAGCATGACTAGCTTGCTTCTGGAAAGAGAATATACAGGGGCTCTCCCATCTGTGACAGCTACTATTTCTCACTGGCGGACTTGCACTCCTTGTCGATCTTGTCTAAGTAATAAACAGGAGTAAGAAATGGAGAAGCAGGGGCAAGTCAACAATGCAACTGACCAGCCAGCTCTGGTTTCACTCGCCTGACTCTGGAACCCGGAGCTCTCTTTATGTGGTTTATGTCCTTCATCTGTAAATTCTGCAGAGAGCAAAATTTCCTGCAGTTCAACTCCCCCCCTCCAAGTGTGTGCTGTGATTTCTCTATGTAGTTTGATTCCCATATGGTACATGGATCTAAAAATAGTGTTCGTGGGCAGAGACCAGGCGGAGTGTGGAGACAGTGTCATGCATTTCAGCTGAGCAGTTTCATGCAAGCGCACCTCGGAGACCACCAGTCACTGCGTTTCCTCCCAGGATAAGCGAGCAGAGACTAAGATACTCATCCAAGGACCAGAGCCCGCCTTCACCGTCAGTGAAGATTCAGTTTTCAGTAATAAGGACGCTTGCAAAATCCAATATTACGCTGATTAAGGACCACACCTAATATACTGTGTTTGATGCCGTGGAGTCTGGCAGAAAAAAAATGCCTTCACTCTATGCTCAGTGTTGGGCTTCTGTTGGTGGAGGAGAGGAGCTACATTCCTCTCTGAGTGCTGTCCTCAGAAAACCATGGCAACCACATCCTTTCAGAGAAGTTTGTCCTGTCACATACACAACTTAAGACATTTCTAAATGCCACCTAAGATCACAAGAACGAGACCTGAAAGGGTAGACTGAACATGGAAGGGAAGAAATAGCTCAGTGTTAGTCAAAATGGCATGCAACAAGGGTTAGGAACAGGAGTCACTAATACGGTGACTGATCAGTGAGTGTATTTTGTCTCACTGAACAGAAATCCAAGAGATTTGATTCTTTATTCTCTCATTGAAGTTTATTTATACAATGAAGTCAGGCTGGTAGTTACTCCTCACCTAGTTCTCCAGCAATTAGAGTTAAAATCCCCAGTTTATTTGGGAATGGGGGTTGGGGGGAGACCAGGGGCCAGACAGAATAAGATTCCAAAAAGAAAGAAGGTAGCAAGGAAGCCCAGGTGTAGTCCTGGCCCAGGTCCAATTCTGAAGGTTAGGGAAGTAGGAGCATTGCCAGGAATATGCTCTAGATAAGGACAAAGGAAATGGGGAGCCCAGAGGCTAATCCAGCCATCAGTGACATGCCTATGGTGGAAGCGCTCAGAACACTCAATGGTGGTCTCAGCCACTTAGGCCTATACAGCTATAAACTACACAGATTCCAGATCAGGAACACAAAAGCTGAAGGCAAGGAGGATGGTAGGGCAAAACCAGATCATCACATAATTGAGAAGACCAAGATGTGGTAGCCTGGATGAGAGAGAGAGAGGGAGGGAGAGAGAGATGGGAGTGAGAGAGAGAGATGGGAGGGGGAGAGAGATGGAAGAGAGAGATGGGAGAGAGTTGGGAGAGAGAAATATGAGGGAGATAGAGATGGGAGGGAAAGAGAGAGAGATGGGAAGGGGAGAGAGATGGGAGGGGAGAGAGAGATGGGAGGGGAGAGAGATGGGAGGGAGAGAGAGATGGGAGGGAGGAGAGAGATGGGGAGAGAGAATGGGACAATTAATGTGGTACATGAGGAACCCAGACCACCTTCTGGGACTGTCTAAAAACTCTTTAATTTCTTAAGTATCTGAATGTTCTATACAGATAATTCAAATAATTCGATTTTTGTGTGTCTGTTTGTTTTCGTGCCAAACTTGGCAGGACTCAGGGGTTACTCCTGACTGTCAGTGCTCAGAAGACCATATGGGATGCTTTGGGTCCAACCAAATCTGGCCATATGCAAGGCAAATCCCCTACCAGCTGTACCATATCTCCGGTCCCAAATCACTTGATTACTTGATCACTTGAATGCCGTTATTCATCGATTTGCTCGAGCGGGCGCCATTAACATTTCCATTGGACTCTACCACGTGCCAATGTAGCCCAATGGCATCTGATTGATTCAGGAATATGAGGAGCCTCAAACCGTTCTTCAGGGTCTTGACAAGGAAGTCTGACCATCTTGTAGGTGGGCGGCCACGTGATCTTTTGACATCCCGTGGGATCCAGTCGGTAATGGCTCTAGTCCAGCAGTTGTCTCCAAATCGCATTACATGTCCAGCCCATCTGATTTTCGATGACTTGGCAAACGAGACAGCGTCCCTGATTCTGAATAGCGACAGAGGTCAGAACACCGGATTCCTTCTCTCACTTGAGTGAGGCATGATATTCCAAGCATAGCTCTTTCGATTCCTCTCTGGGAGACACGAATAGCATTCTCATCCTGCTTTCGTAGGGCCCAGGTCTCTGAGGCGTATGTTGATGTAGGGAGAACTGTGGAGTCAAAGAGATGGGCCTGGAGCCGGAGGTTCTTTGTCCTTTTAGCTATTTCTTCAATGCCTTTGAAGGCATTCCATGCCGCTCTCTTCCTCCAGCGCAGCTCAGGTTTTAGGTCGTTCATCATGTTGATTTCTCGACCTAGGTACACATAACTGCTGCATTCAGAGATGTTTGTTCTATTGAGAGTGAATGGGGCCTCTGGAACTAGTTCATTCCTCATAAACATGGTTTTCTTTAGATTCCATAGACCTATCTTTCCACATTCTCGGTCGAAGTCAGCCAGCATTTGTGCCGCTTGGCTAATGTTTGGTGTTATTAGAACGATGTCATCAAAGAAGCGGAGGTGGTGTAGTTGCTGACCATCTATCTTCACTCCATTTCCTTCCCATTCTAATTGTTGCATGATGTTCTCGAGGGTGACGCTGAAGAGTTTTGGTGAAATGGTATCACCCTGTCGAACCCCTCTTTTCACATTAATGATCACTTCTTTGTAGAATGGTGAAATCCTGGTGGTGAATCCGCAATACAGCTCACGAAGGATCTTGATGTATTGGGTTTGAACACCCTGTTTGGCTAGGGCTTCGACAACTGCTTCAGTCTCCACAGAATCAAAGGCTTTCTGTAAATCAATGAACGTGAGACAGAGCGGCATCTTGTACTCCCTATAAACCTCAATGAGCTTGGTTACTATGTGGATATGGTCGATTGTGCTGAATCCTTTCCGGAAGCCAGCTTGCTCGCATGGTTGTCCTTCATCTAGTGTTCTGCTAATCCTGTTCAGGATGACTCGTGTAAACAGCTTGTAGATGACAGACAACAGGCAGATGGGGCAATAGTTGCCGATGTCGTGAATGTCTCCCTTCTTGAACAGTAGAACTGTTCTTCTGGTTTTCCTTTGGGAGGACACCTTGCATTCGGACAGGTAGCGTGTGAAGAGCCGAGCTAGTGTATTGATGAGTACCGATGGCAGATTCTTCAGGTATTCAGGTCTGACTTTGTCTGAGCCGGTGCTGTTTCCTTCTTTACTGACGAGATGGCATGTCGCATTTCAGAAGGGAGAACGTTGGGAATGACATATCCATCCTGTGGAATTTGGTATGTGGGCAGGTGGATGTGGCTATCAAAGAGATTTGAGTAGAAGTCCTGGATAATCTTCTCCATTGCCTTTCTGGAAGATGTGATGGATCCATCAGGGCGTCGGAGGGCAGTCATCTTGGTCTTATAGTTGGTGAAGGACAGGGCAGGCAGTGTGAATGCTTTTCCCGGCTTCTGCTGCATCTTCCAGTATTTCTGCTCTTCTGTCTTTGAGGTCTTCTTTTATTGCTTCTCTGCACCGTTTAGCAAGCTTGGACATTAGCATTTGGTCTCCTGAGGCTCGTGCCTTGCCACGTTGGTGAATGAGCTCAAGAGTTTCTGAAGACAAGTGTCCTTTTGTGTCTTTCTCTCTCTCAGCATTCTTCGCACAATCATAGAGGTGCTGAACCAGTCGGTTGTATTCTTCATCGATGTCGCCAATGATGGTATCTTCCCATGTTGCTGCAATGGTGCCAAAGAGTTCCCAGTCGGTGGTCGTTCTGGGAGTTCTCTTCTTAAACTTTGCAGCCTTTTCTCCCCTATGCGAGAAGTAGAATTTTGCACAAAGGAGATGGTGGTCCTATTCTGTTTGGAATTTGGGGACGACAGCTACATTGGTCAGACAAAACTGTCAATTGAAGATGATGTGGTCAATTTCATTGTGGAACTGTCCGCCAGGAGATTCCCATGTCCAACGTTTTGCTTCAGCCTTCTGGAACTGTGAGTTGCCATGAATGGTCTTGGTGGACATGATGAACTCAGATAGTCTCTCACCCTGTTCGTTCCATTCTAGGCCATGGGTCCCGATGTGGAGTTCTTCAGCCAATTTTCTTGGTTCTATCTTGGCATTAAAATCACCGACTATGATCTTGTAGAAGGTGTGATCTTTTTATAGAACTCCTCCAATTCCATGTAGACTTTCTCAATTTCATCTTCTTTGTATGTGGATGTTGGTGCGTAGACAATGAAGATAGAAATTGCTGGCAGTGGGCCACCTCTCTTCAAGTGTAATCATTCTATCCGGTTTGTTAGGCATTCAAATGAATCAATGTTGACGGCCATGTTCGTGTTGACAAGGACACCAATGCCACCAACGCCTCTTTTCGTCGCATGTTCCAGGGAACAATTCTTCTCCCGTGTCAAATACAGCATGATGCGACTGACGCCTCCTCGTCTCAGTCAGACCAATGGTGTTGTACTTGATCTTTTGTGCTTGCACCATCAGATCCTCAATATATGCTTCCGATGCCAGTGTACGTGCATTGAAAGTACAGTCATTTTAGTCCTTCTTCGTTTTGACATCCTAGGATGGCCATGAAATTTTATCAGGCACTGCTTGTTTGCCTTTCTTACTGCTGCCGTATTAAGGGCTCTTTCGGGGTCAGGAAAATAAACATTTATGTTACTGGATTTGGCATATCGAACACGCATCAGACAGCTAGACAGCTTGCCAGGCTCTGCCATGCGGGCTCTATATTCTCATTACTTTGTGGGGCTCTCTCAGAGGGTGGGTAATATTTACAGTATTTACAGTCCCAAATATGTCATGAAATTCTTAGGAACCATCCATATCAGGAATAAGTCCATCATTGCACTAGCAATTTCCAATAACTTTCCTCTACTAAATATCATGCATGAGGAATCGGGGTTTGGGGCAGTGGGACAGGGCATTATTCCCTGTGGTGCCAAGTGATAGGGGGGCCACTATGGTCCCAAGTTATAGTACTGGATGGAACCTGTAATACTGAGGGTCGAACCCAGGTCTCTGCATATGCAGGCCTGTGCTCTCTCCTGGAGTCACAGTGTCAGACACTTATTTTGTATCACCTGTATCACTTGTCTTCCCATTGTTCATTGATTTGCTCAAGTGGGCGCCAGTAACATCTCCTTTCATTGGGAATGAAGGCCATTATTGTTACTGTTTTTGATATATTGAATACACCATGGTAGCTTGCTAGGCTCTGCTGTGGCTCTGGGTTCATCCCAGGGGCCCAGTCTTTTCTGTCAGACCAACAACCATCCAGGGCCCAAGGGGCAGGTGTAGACAAGCCTGTCTCCTGTCTGTCACCTGTTGACACAGCCCAGCACCAGAGCCACACCTACAACTCCTCAGGGGGTGTTGGTGGCAGGTGGCAGGATCAGATTCTTATTTTAGTCTTCATAAATATTTTTTTTATAATCATGTGTATCACTTGTATCACTTGTCTTCCTACTGTTCATTGACTTGCTTGAGTGGGCACCAGTAATATCTCCATACTTCCTGTGGTGTGCTAGTGTAGCCAAGGTCATCTGCTCACTCCAGGAACACGAAGAGCCTCAAACCATTCCTTCAGGTCATGGAAATGAAGTCTATAATTGTTACTGGGTTTTGGCATATGAAATACGACACGGGTAGCTTCCTAGGCTCTGCCATGCAGGTGGTACTCTCAGTAATAGGCTCTCATCTCATGCATTTGCTGATGAGTCACAACTGGGAGAGATCGGCTTTTCTCTTGGGTGGAGCTCTGATAAGCTGTGGAGTCCGGATGTTGAAAATGACTGCCTTCATAGTGTGGGGGTTCCTCTGGCTTCTTGTGAGGCTCTCTTGGGATGGCGGGCCAGGGTTAGAACTTGCCTTCCCTTCTGGGTGCCTTATAATCAGCTGAGCACGGGGAGAGTCAGTAGCAGCTCTGGCCCATGTATCTGAGTCTCTGGATCAGGCATACCTAAGCTTGAAATAGGCTTCGCAGTAGGGTCGGATTCTGACGAGGAGGTCACAGTGCTCATCATAGTCAATTTATTTTCTAACAAAAAATTGATAAATTTATTGATACATATTTTATTCTTGATAAATATTTTTTGACAATAACGGTACCTAGGGGCTGGAGAGATGAGACAGTATAGGGTAAGATACCATCCTGCATGTACTTCAACCCGTTTGATCCCTCCCACAGTATGTCTATAACCTGGGAAATGGATCAAAGTAGCTTTCATGCAACCACAAAGACTTGAGTTCAATCATTGGCACTACCCACATATGCCAAGTATTATCCCAGCAGTTTTGTTATCTGCGACCCCAGGGCTAAAATACGGCGTGATCACCAGAGCAAGCAGCCAGGTGTTGAAGCACCACAGGTGACAGTGAGATTTTCTGCTGAGAAGGACAAATACATGAGCACCATAGCCAGGACTAAGAGCCACAGTAAGCAGGCATGAGAGCACCATGCTAAGCCCAGTGAGCACTGCAGACAAACGGACACAAGCATGTCTGACATGGTACAGGATAAGGCACTCGCCTTCCAAGCTGCTGGCCCTGGTGGGATCTCTAGCTCCACATGAGTCCTTATACTAAACCAGTAACACTCTTGGCTGAGACTTGCCAGCAAAGGCTCCCTGACAGGCCCCACTTGAAATTATATTTATGAATTAGTGCAGCCCTGGTCAATACACAGCCAAGCAAACATAAAACGTCCAGACATGGCAACAAGAAGAGCAGTGGGAAAAGAAAGGGGGTAAGGGCGGAGTCTTCTTCAGCACCAAATGCAGCCAATAGATTCAGGAGAGGCTTTTTCTAGGCAATATCAAAAGGTTTATTAAAATAATTTATACTGAGAATGTGGAAAGATAGGTCTACAGCTGAATCTAAAGAAAACTATGTTCATGAAAAATGAACTAGTTCCAGAGGCCCCATTCACTCTCAATGGAACAGACATCTCTGAATGCAGCAGTTATGTGTACCTAGGTCGAGAAATCAACATGATGAATGACCTAAAACCTGAGCTGCGCAGGAGGAAGAGAGCAGCTTGGAATGCCTTCAAAGGCATAGAAGAAATAGCTAAAAGGACAAAGAACCTCCGGCTCCGGGCACATCTCTTTGACTCCACCGCTCTCCCTGCATTAACATATACCTCAGAGACCTGGGCCCTACGAAAGCAGGATGAGAATGCTATTCGGGTCTCCCAGAGAGGAATCGAAAGAGTTATGCTCGGAATATCACGCCTCACTCAAGTGAGAGAAGGAATCCGAATTCTGACCTCCGTCGCTATTCCAGAATCAGGGACGCTGTCTCATTTGCCAAAGCATCGAAAATCAGATGGGCTGGACATGTAATGCGATTTGGAGACAACCACTGGACTAGAGCCATTACCGACTGGATCCCACGGGAGGTCAAAAGATCACGTGGCCGCCCACCTACAAGATGGTCAGACTTCCTTGTAAAGACCCTGAAGGAACGGTTTGAGGCTCTTCATAATCCTGAATCAACCAGATGCCATTGGGCTACATTGGCACGTGATAGGGTCCAATGGAAATGTTACTGGCGGCCGCTCGAGCAAATCGATGAATAACGGGATTCAAGTGATCAAGTGATCAAGTGATGCTGAAGTTTAAAATTTTGTTTGCATGCATTTTCCCAAAGCTTATGCTGATTTTATTTCATTTGGTTTCAGGGCCACACCCAACATTAAGCAGCGTTTACTGCACTCAGAGATTACTCCTGGAGGGCTTGAGGGACCATATGGGGTACAGAGGATGGAAGCCAGGTGAGCTGCGTGCAAGGCAAACACCCTCCGAAGTTGCGCTATAGTGAAAGGGAATGTTGAAAGGAAGGAAAGAGAGTGCAGGGACTCAAGTTATGGAAAAGGGAGAACTTGGTCCTCAAGCAGAAGGAACAGGGAGAACTAGGAGCCAAACCACAATGCATGCAATGTGTAACTAGTGCTGGGAAATTCTGCAGTCAAATTTGAAAAAAGAGGTTTTATCTCAGCATCACCAGGAATTTCTCTTCTAGTCCCCCTTCGCTTGCTCTGGCTTAGGTAAAGAGTATAAAAGCTCTGCCTTTAGCCTGGTCCTGGGTTCCAAGCCCAAGAAACAGTCCCAGCTTGTGAATCCTCAGCACCAAGTTCTGTTGCCTCAATAAATTCGTTGATCTAAATAACTGAGCCAGTCTCCGAATAGCACAACGGTGGGTCTCCAACCCCTAACACTATCACTCCAGCCCCTTCTGGTTATTTGAATCAAGTAAGATGAGAACCCATAGAAGAGCTAGAACTTGAGCACTACATACCTGCCTGTAGACATCCCAGATTCTATCACAGAGTTTGTGGGTACTGGAGTGACCCACAGCTTTATAGGATCAGAGCTGCACCTTACCACCAGCTCAGAGATTTCACGTCCTCTTACAGAGACTAACAGAGACTCCTTGGGAGTGACCCCAGATCCTCTGAGTATGACTTGGAAGACCCCAAATTTTCAAATAAAATAAAATAATGAAGTTCAATTTAATTTTAACATAACAAAATAAATTAAGAATGCTGTGCCTTTGTTTAAGTATAATAAAATAAGTGAAATTAAGAATCCTGTTCCTGGACCCCTATTCTCTATATAAGAGAAGAGAAACATTTTTGTTTTCTGTTTTGCTAAAATGGAATATTGTGTGAATAATACCTCTTATTATTTTTAGTGGCATAGATTTTTTTAAATATTTTCCATAAAATCTCCTATATTCTTATCAAAATATTTAAATATACTCAGCTCATAATTTTATGCATGAGTGAGTGCTGATGGTATTTTATGCTCCTGTATGGTTAATAAAACTGTCAGTAAAGAATGATAGACTCCAATAATATCCTGAATTTATATAATGCCTCATTTCATATTGTAAAAATAAAGAGATCCTCTTTTTTTCATATTTAACCTCAGATTTTTGACAAAAACTTGAAATGATTCTTCAACAAACTTAAGAAGATTGCCATAGAAACTCAGCCTACTATTTTCATAAATTTTTGAAGTGCTTTATGTTTTCTCTATTTCATCTTCTCTTTAAAAATAAAATGGCTTTACCTTAAATGTTCCTTCTTCATACATCTAAGATATTAAACATGTACGAACCAGTGACCCAGTCAGGCACCTTGTAAGAATCTATAAGAAACAGGTCGGGAAAAGGAGTTGAGACAAAGGGACGGCATATGTGGAAACAAGGATCTTATGGTAAGTGTGATAACAGAGTTCAAGGAGGCAGATTGATGATGTCGAGATGGCCGAGATTATCTTTTATTGGAAAGTCAGGAAATGTATCCAACAGAACAAAGAGAGGGCGGAGGTTTGGAAAAAGAGAGCACACATTTCCCAAGCCTTCAAGATGATAGAGGTAATCTAAGCAACAGCAATCATTTATGCAAATTTCAAGATTCACAAACTAGCTAAAAATAGTGGAAAATTTCTTAATACAGCTGAAGGGCAAGAAGGAAAGAATAAGAAAACTCTTTGTTATTTATCTTCTCTTAGACATGGGGCAGAGCGGTTCCTTGCTCTCCCTGTGCCCAGCCGTTCATGAGGCAGTCGGGAGGCATGGTGGGTTCTAGCCTTGGCCCACCACCCCGGCAGAACCTCACAACAAGCCAGACGACCCCCCCACCCACTCCATGGGTGCCGCCATTTTCCACATCTGGACTTCCCTCTCTTCAGAACTCCACCCAGCCGACCAGCCCATCACAGCCCGGATCATCGACACCCACCCTGCAGCCGTTTCTTCCTCAATCCGCCCAGGTATGCTGGTCCAGAGACTCTTAGACATGGGGCAGAGCGGTTCCTTGCTCTCCCTGTGCCCAGCCGTTCATGAGGCAGTCGGGAGGCATGGTGGGATCTAGCCTTGGCCCACCACCCGGCAGAACCTCACAACAAGCCAGATGACCCCCCACCCACTCCATGGGTGCCGCCATTTTCCACATCTGGACTTCCCTCTCTTCAGAACTCCACCCAACCGACCAGCCTATCACAGCCTGGATCATCGACACCCACCCTGCAGCCGTTTCTTCCTCAATCCGGCCCAGGTATGCTGGTCCAGAGACTCTTAGACATGGGGCAGAGCAGTTCCTTGCTCTCCCTGTGCCCAGCCGTTCATGAGGCAGTCGGGAGGCATGGTGGGTTCTAGCCTTGGCCCACCACCCGGCAGAACCTCACAACAAGCCAGATGACCCCCCACCCACTCCATGGGTGCCGCCATTTTCCACATCTGGACCTCCCTCTCTTCAGAACTCCACCCAACCGACCAGCCCATCACAGCCCGGCTCGCACGGCCGCCAGCGGCGCGCGGTTCATCAATAAATGCTTTATTTGGAGGTGTTTAAAGAATATGCCTCCCAGACGGCAAGCCTAGCAAGCTGCTCGTGTTGTATTTGACATGCCAAATGCCAGTAACAATTATATTAGGTCATTCCCATGACCTAATATAATGGTTTGAGGCTCTTTATGTTCCTGTAGCAAGCTGATGCCCTTTGCTCTTCTGGTATGAAACAGGACATATGGAGATATTACTGGTGCCCGCTCTAGCAAATAGATGATTAACGGGAAGATCGTGATCGTGATCGTGATCGTGATTTATCTTCTGGGGTCACACCTTAAGATGTTCAGGGCTTACTCCTGGCTCTGTGCTAGAGGAGGGGTTCAGGGAACCATATCCGGTGTCAGGAATCCACTCGGGTGAGCTGAATGCAAGACAAGAGCCCTACCAGCTGGACTGTCGCACTAGCCTTTAAGGTCACATAGGTAGCACATTAAAAAATTTCCTGATAACGCACTTGGGTAATCAGGTGTTTCTTGTCACTTTGACATTTACATAATGCCGGTTAGTTATAATTAAAATGTACTGGATATTGATTCAGCTAGAATAATGCATTGTCCTTTTTGATATGTACTATGCATAATTTCAGTTTCTGGGAAATGAAAAAAGAGCCCAAAGTTCCAAGTCCTCTCTGCAACCTCATTTTCTGTGTTCAGTAGTTCTTGGTCTCTAGCCCTACCGGGTAATATTTCCAAGCTCCATGCACAGCCTGATACCCAAAAAAAAAAGTCAAGGGGAAAAGATTTCGGTTTCAAACTACATTTGCATAGATCTCTAGCAAAATCAAAAATAGCATTTCCTTTCCTTGGAGTTTCAGATGCAGCTTCTTCATATGCGTTGTGGTATTTATGATAAAATGCAAATCACATTACCACTTCTTCCCTGATTATTGAATATTTGGAAAGCATTACCTTTCTTTCAGGAAATTCTGAATGAAGTTAACAGAACTAAAAATCTCTGTAAAATTTTCTCAGAACTCAACCAAAAAGCATTGGCAAAGAAACGGAATCATTACACTCATTGTCTTCTGCTTCTTCCAACAGTTCCGTACACTAGTGATGACTCATACATTCAACCACTGAACCATGTTAACTTTATCCATGATTCTTGCATACGCTATGCCTTAGGAAACTGAGCAAAAGTATTTTCAATTGGATCATACATGGAAACAAAGCAGTGAGACCAATCTCTTATTTCAAATTCCAGTAAATCCAAGGTTCAAAAGGACAGGACAGCAAGCAGGACACTTGGCTGCACATGGCCCACCCACGTCCCTTTAAAAGCACCCTATATGGTTTCCTGCGCCTTGCCAGGAGTGAGCCGTGAGCTCAGAGCTAGGAGAAAGTCCTGAATAGTGTTATGTATAGCCTATAAAACAAAAATAAAACAGACTTGAGCATTTAAACACTTACTATTACAGATCATAGATACAATAGAGCGTAATTTGTATAATTAAAATCACTTGTCACTTGTCTTCCATTGTTCATCGATTTGCTCGAGCAGGCACCAGTAACATCTCCATTCGTTGGGAATGAGGTCCATATTGTTACTGTTTTTGGCATATCGAATACACCACACTAGCTTGCAAGGATCTCCCATGACACTGGGTTCATCCCAGGCAACCAGTCTTTTCTATTTCAGACCATCAACCATCAACCATTCCAGGGCCCACAGGGCAGAGCCCTGGGTATAGACAAGCCTGTCTCCCTGTCTGCCACCTGATGACACAGCCCGGTTCTGCAGCTACACCTACAACACCTCAAGGAGCAGGATAATTAAAATATATATGATAATTATATATCATTATTGACATAAGTGTGGATATAGGTAAATAAAAAAGATCAAAATGTGGCAAGTATTAGTGAACTAGGACTAAGAACTGGCACACTCACTTTTCTGTGTTTCATAGCACATGACCATTATGATCTGCTATTTAACATAAATAATTTCCCAGAACAGCAGCATTAAAATAGATCCCTCTGTAATTATGAATTCTGAGATATAAAAGAACACTGTGAATTCATTTCTGATGTGAAGAAAAATGAGCCAGGAGTAATGCCTAAACCAGTGTTTATCACCCTTGCCAACCAGGGCTCCTTCTATCCTCTCCTCTCCTGCCAGTTTATCCCCTAGTCTTGTGCCAGGGACCCCCCATTTATATGATTTTCACTTGTTTCCCTCTTGGAAAATTCTGTGGGCTCATAGGGCGCTTCATGGTCCCTGCAAAGTTGAGACCAAACATCCTCTAATGTGGGAAGTCTGAGTCTTTGCCTATTTGCCCATTTGCCTATTTGCTTTAGTTTCTCATGCCCATTTGCTTATTTGCTTTAGCTTCATCATATTCTTTCCTGCTTTTCAATGAACTCTATTAAGATATTCTATTTCTAAGAGTATATAAATCAGAACAAAGTCCCACTTCCTTAAATCCTACCCAGAATCAGCTACAGCAGATCAAACCTATAAGCCCTCTCTGACACCTTCTAAGTGAGATACCCCACACTTCCCTCTGCAGAAATCACTGGATTTACTTATCCAAGAACAGGAAACTTACTGGTGGCCCCTGGAAAACACTGAAAAACATTAGTAACTAATAGAGAAACACAGCAAAGACATTTCAGCACAATGTTTTCCCCTTCTTTTGGGGAAAAGAATAAGAGGGGTGGGCAGGGAATCAGAATTAATGAGATCTTTAAAAACTGCAATATAAAGTATTAACCAAACTTATATGGAAGAAGAGTCAGAGACTAGGTTGAAGCTCCAACTCATAATTTCGCAGCATTTTCAGATAATTACGGTACAATGTAAAGAGTAGGATGATGGAGGAATGGGTGTTGGAACACTGACTGAAACCCAAGCATGAACGTCTTTTTAATTGTATATCTCACGGTGGTATAATAAAATATTTTAAAAAAATAAAATAAAGAGTAGGATGAAAAGACCAGGCTATGATTCATAATGTTTCAAGCTATGATACTGTGGCATTGCCAAGAAGACAGAGCTGAAAATCCAATCTGGCTTTTAGCCTTTGTTATATTGTTTTTGTACATATCACCATGTAAAGAGAAAAGGGAATTGTTGGAGAAGCAGTCGAGAGGCTTAAAGCTACCATGTATATAACTTTCCCTGTAAATTGCAGCAAATTGCAATTTACAGTCTTAACACAATTAATAAACTGGCATCTTGTTCAGCTGAATTCCCTCCCAATGAGAGATGATGTTACAGGCCTCAAGCACTAAAGAAGGAAATCAACTGGCAAATGCGGTTCTAACACAATGCTGTCTCTGTAAGCAATCCCAAACCCAAACCTGAAAATGCCTCAAGATCATGAAACCAGAACTTTCAGGAGAAACATAATTTCAGCCTGTTTGGTTTTTTGGGTCACATCTGGCAATGTTCAGGGGTTACTACTGGCCCTACATTTAGGAATTACTCCTGGCAGTGCTCAGGGGGCCTCTGGAACTAGTTCCTTTTTCATGTTTTGTTGAGATTCAGTTGTAGACCTATCTTTCCACATTCTCAGTTGAAGTCAACCAGCATTTGTGCCGCTTGGCTAATATTTGGTGTTATTAGAACTATGTCATCAGCGAAGTGGAGTTTCAGAGGCTCCATTCACTCTCAATGGAACAAACATCTCTGAATGCAGCAGTTATGCGTACCTAGGACGCAAAGTCAACATGATGAACGACCTAAAACCTGAGCTGCACAGGAGTAAGAGAGGCATGGAATGCCTTCAAGAGCATTGAAGAAATAGCTAAAAGGACAAAGAACCTCCGGCTCCAGGCACATATCTTCGACTCCACCCTTCTCCCTGGATCAACATATGCCCCATCAACATCCTGGGCAGTAGGAAAGCAGGATGAGAATGCTATTCGGGTCTCCCAAAGAGGAATTGAAAGAGCTATGCTTGGAACATATAACGTTTCACTCAAGTGAGAGAAGGAATCGGAGTTCCGACATCCTTCAATGTTCCAGAGTCAGGCACGGTCTCATTTGCCAAGGCATCGAAAATCAGATGGGATGAACATGTAACACGATTTGGAGACGACCACTGGACTAGAGCCATTACGACTGGATCCCACGGGACTTCAAAAAATCTCTTGGCCACCCACCTACAAGATGGTCAGACTTCTTCATCAAGACCCTGAATGAATGGTTTGAGGCTCTTCGTATTCCTGAACCAACCAGTTGCTATTGGGCTACACTGGCACATGATAGGGTCAAATGGACATGTTACTGGTGCCCACTCGAGCAAATCAGTGAATAACAGTTGTCAAGTGATCAAGTGATCAAGTGCTCAGGGGACCATGTAGGATGCTGGGGTACCTCTGTCAGCCACATGCAAGGGTAATGCCCTCACTTCTGGGTGTTTACTCTGGTCCTAGACTTGCATTTTGCCAATCAAATAATTTTTTTTCTTTATGCTTCCATATATTGTTCTCAATGAGTTGATGTTGCTTTTCTTAAGGAAATGCTCTAAACTACTTCTGTTTTTGCACTGTCCAATTTGAATCATTTTTTGCTTAAATTCATAAGATTTTTTTTTGCTTTTTTGGGTGTGTTACACCTGGCAATGTTTAGGGGTTCCTCCTGACTCTATACTCAGGAATTACTCCTGGTGGTCTCGGGGCAGGGGGAGTCTTATGGGATGCTGGGGATCAAATCTGCATTGGCCGCAAAGAAGGCAAATGCCCTCCTCACTGTACTATCGCTCTGGCCCCTTTACTTAATTTTTTTAGTATCCCTCAATGTTAGGGTTTATAAATAAAAGGGAGGAGGGAATGGTTATCAGATAACTATATTCTGGTTATACCGATCACAAGACAGTGTCCTGACACTTAGCCTGGGCCCTTCAGCATATGAGACATACTGCAAACGTTTTGCCCCTTACATGTCCTTGGGTTTAAACCATTGGGCAGGTCCTGCTTTTGGCTAGAGTTTGCCTCTCGTTGTTGAGAATCACCACCTCCTCTTTATTCTCTCAATGCATTGTCCTTGGTATAAGCTTTGCCCCACTTGGTCTCACTACTCAGTAGTCAATGAATAAGCTGGAGACCAGGATACAGTTTTTGTAGACCCAAGGTTCCAATGGCTTGATTCCCAGATTCTTTTGTTTTCAATCAATCGCCTGCTCATTTCAATGGGCCAATTATTTTACAGTTACTCAACTCTGGCAGGATTTTACCATTCAGCAATTGTGAACATTATAGACTGCACTAGAGGGGCCTGGGTATGAATAAAATAATCCTTTGTCATATTCCTCAGTGAACAAAGGTTTAAAACTGCAAATATTCCAGGCCAAGTGATAGTACAAGGGTTAAGGCTCTTGCCTTGCATACTGCTGACCCTAGTTTAATCCTGACACAGCATATAGTCCCCCAGGAACCCCGAATGTGATCCTTAGGTGCAGAGCTAGGAGTAATTCCTGGGCACAGCTAGGAATGAGCCAGGTCTTAACCCCCATCCCCCACCCCACAAAAAGTGTTCAATTAGTGTCCACTCTTACGCCCATGTCCAAAAATCTCTATGGCAAACTTCATTTCCCTTCCTTTTGCCATTTTTTCTCCTGTAGGCACCACTGTCACTGTATCACTGTCTTCCTGTTCATCTTCGAATTGCTCGAGCGGGCACCAGTAACATCTCCATATGTCCTGTCTCATGCAAGTAGAGCCCAAGGGAACTTGCTTGCTCCAGGAACATAAAGAGCCTCAAACCATTCCATCAGGTCATGGGAATGAGGTCTATAATTGTTACTGGTATCTGGCATATTGTATTACTTGACTTTTTGGGGTAAGATAAGAATGTGATTAAGTGCAAAAATGCACATTGACTTGAAAACAAATTCAAACACAACCAGTAAAACTAACTCAAACTCAACCAATTACAAAAATTTCTATTCCATCATCATTAGAACCAGTTCACTTTATGATCCAGAATGTGAATAATGTCAAATTAAGATATTATTGGTGAAGTAAACATACCTTTAATTTAACTGTACATTAGGCATCATCTCAAATGGTTGAAATAACGAACAAAAAATTCTGTTTGATCAATGTAAAGAATTCAAAATATCTTTAAATTTTTCCTTTATGGACAAATTTGGGTTAATTTCAATAAGATGGATACTGGTATAAATCATGCATTCTGATATTTGGGGAGGAGGTGTGTTCTGAGTTTAGTCCAGACTCTGTGCTCAGGAATCATTCCTGTAGAGCAGAGGGGACCATTTGTGGTACCTGGGGTAGAACTTCCTTTGACTGTGTGCAAGGAAAATGCTTCATTATCTCTCAAGTACCACATTCCAAAGCTTTGCATAGCAAATAAGTTTATTATTATGATTATCAATTTGAAATAACTATGGACTTCAAGAGTAATATTTTATGATTATTTCAAAAGTGATTTTTGGTGGAAATTTTAGAAAACAATTGGGCCAAAAGGATACCAAGAGATAGAAAGTAAACTAATAAATGTAAACATGGAGAAAACCTATTACAAATAGACTAGAAATGCCAAATTATCTAATTAATATAAAAAAAGTACATGGAGGGGTCTAGAACAGTGGGTAGGGCATTTGCCTTGCATGCCACTGACCCGGATTCCATCTCCAGTATCCCATATAGTACCCACAGCAACATCAGGAGTAATTCCTGAGCACAGAGCTAGGAGTAACTCCTGCGCCTCACTGGGAATGACCCAAAAAGAAGCAAATAATTTTTTTTAAAGTTCATGAAGGCATAGTTTCAATTACACTCAAATTATAGAAAAATATGAAATACTAACTTGTATGAAGTTTGGAATATCTTTATTTTTCTGTCCACTTCCCTGACTTTTAAACTAAAGAAGTTGCAGTTTTCAGTTTGATTAGAACTCCTGGGCCAGAGCGATAGCACAGCAGGTAGGGCATTTGCCTTGCACGCGGCTGACCCAGGTTCGATGCCCAGCATCCCATATAGTTCCCCAAGCACTGTCAGGAGTAATTCCTGAGAGAAGAGCCAGGATTAACCCCTGAGTAATGCCGGGTGTGACCCAAAAGCAAAAAAAAAAAAAAAAAAAACTCCCGATGACCTGATCCCTAGTTATAAATATCTCCCAGACTATTCTACACTCAGAATTAAACTTTATCTCCATGTTTTCTACAAATGAAGTAATGCCAACCCTACTCTGTTTTAACAAGAGTCAGCAATAGTTTTCTGAACTCAATTTGTTTTCCTTTGATACCACTCTAACTGCACTAGCAAACTCACCAGGACCCTGTAAACTGCTCAGGGAAGTTCCCACAAGTACAGTGAAGGTCTATCTCTGTACAATCCAGTCATCTGATCCCCAACTCTCTGGAGAGTCAAGACTTTCAACAATTTCCATAGAACTTCTTATCTCAATTCCTGTCCTCATACTCTCTCAATCATAGAGTCTCTTATTACTGCTTCAAATATATAAACAAAATTCAAAGTACCATTGACTTAGGAACCTTCTGTATCCATTTTCTCCCTCTCAAAAAAATGAGTCCCTTATATAAGAACAAAAGGTAAGGACCTACCTACCTTCCTGGGCTGGGGGAGATGAGAAACCAGAATAGGGTAGATTGAGAAGTACAAAAAAACGCTATTTCAGCAAAGCAACCAGCAGATTTGCATGTTATTCAAAGTCAAATTCTGTATTCGTCCATGAGAAGGGGTTCAAGTTTGACAAGACTTGGGGTTACTTAGTTTCTGTCTCACCTCAGACATCCTCTTCTTCAGAGTGACATCTTCCATTCGAAAGAGAAGACTGTTTCAGAATAATAATTATATTTACTGAAAATGTTGACTTCAAGATCCTTAACTAAAGCACTTAAAGAACTTGTTTGCCTCATGAATCATTCAGGGAGCATCACGGAAACAAAACACCACTCTGAACATTTAAATGAGAGAAGTCAGTCCAGAAATAGGTTATCGAAACAGCAGTCTAGCTGAGAAGTTAGACAGGCAGGGGTGACGTCACTGGCCGGGGTAACAGCAGGGCACCTAGCTGGAGAGAGATCTTGATACTAGCGCACTATGAGTGGAAGTTATCCATCACAGGATGCAGGGGAAGAAGGGTAGACCCAGAAGGTTCGCAACTGCTGGAATAAGAAATGCTTTTTTTCCTATACAAAGACAAGAGAAATATCTTCCTTCTTCTTCCACCAGCTCGCCTATCTTCTCCACATCTTCCCCTTGACAGAATCCTGCTGGAAGGTCAGCAGAGGTCATCTTCTCCATACAGTGAGTGGGAAGGAGGGGTGAGAAATGGAGCTGGAATCAAAGTGTCCAGAGGCTAATAGATGGCGAAGATCTCAGTAAAATACAGGACAAAATCACTCTCAGAAACTAAACGCAATTTCTATATTCCACTGGATCCCTTTCATGATTTTATTTTCTTAATCAAACTGGAAAAGAACCCTAAGGGTCACTCTTGAAAATAATCCACTAAAGTTTAACAGTGACTGTGTGAATGGCATAGCATATGCCTCAGTGTCGGGGAAGACCGCAAGGATCCCCGACAGTGTCAGGGCAGAAGTTCTCTTCTACCTCCGAGGACGCCGGGAGAACAGATGAAAACTCACGAGTCGGTGCAGTTCCAAAAATGGCTTTTAATAGTACAAAAAAGCTCTTCCACAGCAATCCAATATAATGAACAAACTCTAGCTCTGGTCTGAATTTAGACCATACAAAAGAGTCTAAGTCTCCCACCAAAGAGAGAGGATCTCACCCGAGGTGAGTCTTACCCAGAAGATGGAGCAAAAGGCCAAAGAGCAAAAAGCCAAAAGCCAAAAGCCGCAAGGCTGAGGAGCCAAAAGCCGAAACCTAAAAGGCCCAAAGTCAAAAGGTGAAGGGGCCTCAAGTCAGTCCCTTATATACACCAAAGTAATCCAACCTGGAGGGTCATGTCAACAAAGAACTCTAAACAGAGTGTAGTGCCACACCCTATTGCAGGTATAAACAAAGGTTATGCCAAGGTCTAATCTTTTCTACCAAGATTATCTCTTATGTAAAACACTGCAGAGAGAGAGAGAGAGCTGATATAAAGTAATACATCTTAATTTCATGAACTTCATGTAATCTAGATAGTACCCACAAGGTCCTTATTATTATCTGCACCAGGGTGATTCTGAGAATCTTGTTCTCTTGTACTGAAAGGGTCAAATTCGCCTGCTTAGAATCCTCGGGAAAAAGAAGATGGGAGGCATCACCTTTCCCAACTTCAAACTGTACTACAAGGCAGTAGTAATTAAAACAGCATGGTATTGGAATAAAAACAGACCTGTGGACCTATGGAATAGAATTGAGTATCCTGACACCCAACCTCAAACACATGATCATTTAATCTTTGATAAAGGTGCAACGAGTCTAAAATGGAGTAAGGAAAGCCTCCTCAACAAGTGGTGTTGGGAAAACTGGGCAGCAACATGTAAAAAAATGAATTTGGACCTGTGTCTAACACCATGCACAAAAATCAGATGAAAATGGATTAGAGATCTCAATATCAGACTTGAATCCATAAAGTACATTGAAGAAAATATAGGAAAAACCCTCCACGACATTGATGCTAAAGGCATCTTCAAAGGTGAAACATCACTAACAAAGCAACTAGAAGAAAAGATAAACATATGGGACTACATGAAACTAAAAAGCTTCTGCACCTCAAAAGAAACAGTGACTAAGATACAAAAGCAGTCCACAGAATGGGAAAGAATATTCACCCAATACCCATCTGATAAGGGGTTAATATCCAGGATATATCAGGCACTGGTAGAACTTTACAAAGAAGAAAACAAACAACCCCATCAAAAAATGGGGAGAAGAAATGAACAGAAACTTCAGCAAGGAAGAAATTCGAATGGCCAAAAAACATATGAAAAAATGCTCATCATCACTAATCATCAGAGAGATGCAAATCAAAACAACAATGAGATACCACTTTACACCACAGAGACTGGCACATATTCAAAAGAGCAAGAACAACAAGTACTGGCGTGGATGTGGGGGAAAGGGGACACTCATCCATTGTTGGTGGGAATGCCGGCTGGTACAGCCTTTCTGGAAAACAATATGGACTTTCCTCCAAAGACTAGAAATTGAACCCCCATTTGACCCAGCCATACCACTCCTGGGAATCTACTCTGGGAAACCAAAAATACGCAGCGGAAACACCATCCCTACTTTTATGTTCATAGCAGCATTATTCACAATAGCCAGAATCTGGAAGCAACCAGAGTGCCCGAAAATCGATGACTGGATAAAGAAGCTTTGGTACATCTACACAATGGAATACTATGCAGCTGTTAGGAAAAAGTGAAGTTATAAAATTTGCCTATAAATGGATGGACATGGAGAAGATTATGTTGAGCAAAATTAGCCAGAAGGAGAGAGACAGATACAGAATGACTGCATTTATTTGCATGGCATAAATATATATGTACATATTGATACCAATATTCAAGGTCAAGTGAAACATATATCAGGAGGTCTTGTCAAAGGTGGAAATTATCACAAACGTGTGGGAGTCAGAGGTTAGGTAAGACAGAAAATGGAACAGGGTGCTAATAATTGTCGAGGGTACTAATGCCAACCTAGAACTGAGCATTAAATAGAGGCAAAAGGATACACATGACAACTTTTTAATGTATGTTCTGTAATCCATAGTCTGGAAGGGAAGGAAAAGAGAAAGAGAGAGAAAGGGAAAGAAATAAAGAACCTGCCATGGAGGTGGGCTGGGAAGGGGGAGGGAACCGGGGACCTGCGTGGTGGGAGATGGGCACTGGTGGAGGGACGGGTGCTGGAACACTGTATGACCAAAACCCAAATATGAACTTTTTAATTGTATATCTTTTTATTTGTATATCTCACGGTAGTATAATAAAATACTTAAAAAAATTCGCCTGCTTAGAGCAAACTAGTATGATCCTTCCTATAGTCTTCCTATAGTCTCAACATAGCCAGGATGGTAGTTTCCTGGTAAATTCTAACTGTCCCAGGTTGGGTGCAGTGGATATAAAGAGGAGCTGTGCCCAATCTAGAAAACATAGAAGTCTTAGTAGATGTATAGTCAGAAGTTATTCAATCAAGGTGACTTCTATAACTGCCACCCCCTCTAGCAGTGTTTATATAGAAGAGAGGTCTCATTAGAATGAACCTTGGCTTAAATAAGATTAAGCTGGATTGGGCAAAACAACAAAGCTCCCAGATTAGCTAAACCTGTCCTCCAACACCTCAGATGTGTGAAACCCTGAGTTTGATCCCAGGCACTGAAAAAATAAATCCTGTGTGTGTGAATTTATGTGTGTATTTATATAAGTATATATGAGAGACATCACTGTATCACTGTCTTCCCATTGTTCATCAATTTGCTCGAGCGGGCACCAGTAACATCTCCATATATCCTGTCACAAGCAAGTGTAACCCAAGGGCATATGCTTGTTTTTGCAAAGGTGTCTCTTAAGGACTTTATCTAATAACTTTACTGATGAAAATTTACTTTAAGTTTCATCAGTAAATGCTCAAGATGAGAGCCTTCTACTGAGACTATACCACCTACACGGCAGAGCCTGGCAAGCTACGCATGTTTTGTTTATTTGTTATGCCAAAAACTAGTAACAATTATGGACCTCAATTCCATGACCTGAAGAATTAGAGACATATATTTTATATATTTGGGAATCATATCATTTGAGAACCCATGAGAAAACTTTACTACTAGACTCAGCATTTATTTTTCTGACTAGAGTCCCTTCCACTGTCACTGTATCACTGTCTTCCCGTTCATCATCGATTTGCTCGAGCGGGCCCCAGTAACATCTCCATATGTCCTGTCTCATGCTAGTAGAGCCCAAGGCATCTGCTTGCTCCAGGAACATAAAGAGCCCCAATCAATTCGGAATGAGGTCTATAATTGTTATTGGTATTTGGCATATATCAAATACAACACGGGTAGCTTGCCAGGCTCTGCCGTGCAGGTAGCATACTCTTGTAGGCACCTCTAAGTCCAGCATTTATTGATTAACGCGCCGCCGCAAGCGGCTGCGTGAGCCGGGCGCTGATAGGCTGGTCTGCTGGGTGGAGGTCTGACGAGAGAGAAGTCCGGATGTGGAAAATGGAGGCCCTCATGGAGTGGGGGGGTCTTCTGGCTTGTCTTCAGAGCCAGAAGCAGCTCTGCCCCCATGTCTGCAAGTCTCTGGACCGGCATACCTGAGCCGGATTTAAGAAAGACTGCTGCAGGGTGGAACTCGATGAGCCGAGCGCTGATAGGCTGGTCTGCTGGGTGGAGGTCTGACGAGAGAGAAGGTCTGATGAGAGAGAAGTCCGGATGTGGAAAATGGAGGCCCTCATGGAGGGGTCTTCTGGCTTGTTGCGAGGCTCTGCTGGGATGGTGGGCCAGGGCTAGAACCCACCATCCTCCCGGGCGCCTCATGAGCGGCTGTTCACAGGGAGAGCCAGTAGCAGCTCTGCCCCATGTCTGCAAGTTTTCCACCGTAATCCAATATAATGAAATATAATGAAAGAACTCTCGCTCTAGTGAGAACTTGGACCATACAAGAGAGCCCATGTCTCCCACCAAAGAGAAAGGATCTCAGCCGAGAGGAGTCCTACCCAAAAGACTTCTTTAGAGTCCCTTCCAGAATCTCTAAAATAGTCTAGAAAGCATTTTCAATTGAGTCAAATGAACAGCTTTGATTGAGGAATAAAATGAGCCTCGATTTCAGAGCTGCACAATCTGATCTTCTTTACAAGCTAGATACTTGTAAAAGAGAGTAATTAAATTAGAATCATTTTTGCAGTATTAGAGATCCCTATTTCATTGAAGTTGAGAAGTGAGAAGTTCTAAGTTTTTTTTTTTTTTTTAAAGTTATGGGCATCTATACAGGTAAAATAAAACCATCTTATACCAGAATCAGTCTAACCTATTCTGATAGCATGGATGACTTTAAGTGTTTGCCACTTTCCTTACACTTGTTGTTGCTGCTACAGTATCCATAAGTCACACACATTAGTTGTGCTGCAAGCACACACTATGTTGGGGTATGCCAAATGAAGAAGAAAGAAGAAGGAGGGAGATGCAGAGATGAAGGCAGAGAAGGAAGAGGAGAGAAGGAGAAAGAGAAGGAGGAGGGAGAGAGAGAAGGAAAAGGAGGAGGAGGAGGAAGAGAAGAGGAAGATGAATATTAAATCCCATAGAAATAACTCCTATTTCTTTTATTCTCTCCTCTGCAATTAATTACACAAAAGACCACCAAATTTAGCCTTCAAAATAGAAAACCAAATGAGATAATTTTATCACCCTGTGACATTGCTGATAGCATATGTGTTGTGATAGTGTTCAGGATTCAAGCATTCATTTTTTTCTTTTTTTTTTTTTTTTTTTTAATTTTTAGGTCACACCTGGAAATACTCAGGAATTACTCCTGGCCATGCTCAGGGGACCATATGGGATGCCGGGGATCGAACCTGGGCTGGCATGAGCCGGCCGCGTGCAAGGCAAACACCCTACCTGCTGGGCTATCACTCCAGCCCCAAGATTCAAGTATTCTTTTTCAACGCATCTATGGAATGCTATAGACTTGCCATATGCTGTGCTAGATACAAGATCCAGTATAATAAATAGACAGTTGATATGCTATGATACAACTGACTTTCTGGGCCCTCTCACACTTTGCATTCTAACATAGACTATTAGTCCCTTTACTTTGTAAAACCCTTGTCACCTTCAGATTGTGTTCATTTCTTACATGCTTTTCCAGAGCAAAATTACATGCAGTGTCCTTTCTTCTTCATTCCTCATGCACTTGGAACTTCATTGCTTCACAGACTTAAAACCTGAACTGCATTGCTTCATAGATTTAAAAATTCATAGACCTGAAACTTGAAATCGCTCATAGACTTGAAACTGTCATTTAATTTGATATTTAAGTACAGTCTCCTGTAGTATTCTGCTAATCCATAAAATCAGAGACAAACAACCTCGTGAAAGTTCCATAAATATTTTTACAAATCAACAGTATGAAGACAAACTGTCTCCCCTTCACCAAGAAAGTTACAACAGGTGGGGCCGGAGCAATAGCCCAGAGGGTAGGGCGTTTTTGCACTTGCCAGCCTGTGCTGGCCCTGGTTTGATCCCCGCAACCCATATGATCCCTCGAGCACTGCCAGGAGATTCCTGAGTAGAGAGCCAGGAGTAACCCCTGAGCGCGTCGCGGGTGTGACCCAAAAAAGCAAAAAAAAGAAAAGTTACAACAGGGAACAATAAATACATGGGACATACTCAGTGTCACTGGAAATTAGGGAAGGCAAATATAAGTACAAAAATAAATCGGAGTCTATCTTTTAGGATATGTAAGCATGTAAACAGTGGCAATACCAAGCACTAGCTAGAACAGGGATCTATCAATTTTCTCAGACACTCGTAGTGGGAATGTAAAATTGCACAACCGTTAGAAAAAGGCTGGGTCTTATCTTACAATGACTTAAACTCTCAAATATATGTCACCCCAAGATCTCCATTTCAAGGTTTTCTCCCAACTGTATCACTGTATCACTGTCTTCCCGTTCATCATCGATTTGCTCGAGCGGGCCCCAGTAACATCTCCATATGTCCTGTCTCATGCTAGTAGAGCCCAAGGCATCTGCTTGCTCCAGGAACATAAAGAGCCTCAATTCATTCGGAATGAGGTCTATAATTGCTACTGGTATTTGGCATATATATCAAATACAACACGGGTAGCTTGCCAGGCTCTGCCGTGCAGGTAGCATACTCTTGTAGGCATCTCTAAGTCCAGCATTTATTGATGAACCACGTGGCCGAGCCAGGCGCTAATAGGCTGGTCTGCTGGGTGGAGGTCTGACGAGAGAGAAGTCCTGATGTGGAAAATGGAGGCCCTCATGGAGTGGGGGTCGTCTGGCTTGTTGCGAGGCTCTGCTGGGATGGTGGGCCAGGGCTAGAACCCACCATCCCTCCCGGGCGCCTCGTGAGTGGCTGGTCACAGGGAGAGCCAGTAGCAGCTCTGCCCCCATGTCTGCGAGTCTCTGGACCGGCATACCTGAGCCGGATTTAAGAAAGACTGCTGCAGGGTGGAACTCGATAAGCCAGGCGCTGATAGGCTGGTCTGCTGGGTGGAGGTCTGACGAGAGAGAAGTCCGGATGTGAAAAATGGAGGCCCTCATGGAGTGGGGGGTCGTCTGGCTTATTGCAGAGGCTCTGCTGGGATGGTGGGCCAGGGCTAGAACCCACCATCCGTCTCTCCAACAGGCAAAGAAAATAAATGGCAAGATAGAGACTTAGATAAGAATGTGAAAATCACCCTTGTTCAACAGAAACTACCAAAATCAACTAAAACAACTTGAAATATGTTCGTGTAAGGGTGAGATTTTTTATCCCTGAGATAAAATAGGAGAAACTAATAAAACAGGGCTCAATTGCATATGTCTCAAAGTTTTATGATGAGTGTGCTCCATTAAGGAAGCAGAGCACCACAGAGGACGTTATACTTAGAGGAGGATAAGAGAGTGATACCAAATCTGTGATAGAGAAATAAAATATGGGCATTTATTTTCTAGAAGCAACACTAATAACCATTAGACACTGACAATCCAGGTATCAGTTTCTGAATATCACCCTCCATAAGCGAGGAACACAGGTGCCTTGGAGAACTAACTGATTCTAGGACTAAAGAAAGAAAAATATCAAAACTAGTTTTAAAAATCATTTTGGGGGCGGAGCAATAGCCCAGCGGGTAGGGCATTTGCCTTGCACGCGCCGGCCCATGTCAGCCCGGGTTCCATCTCCGGCATCCCATATGGTCACCCGAGCACCGCAAGGAGTGATTCCTGAGTGCAGAGCCAGGAGAAACCCCTGAGCATTGCCGGGTGTGGCCCTAAAAAGCAAAAAAAAAAATTAAAATCATTTTGGAATATTTTGCTGCAAGTAACTAAAGTGTTCAAATAATGATGGAATCATGCCAGGAGACCCACAAGTCAACTGAACAAGTTCCCATAGCCAAACCCAAGTGGAGCACCATAACAAAATATTATAGTGTTGTATTATAAGCCGCTAAAAATTCAATGAGCATGTATCACTTGCATCACTTGTTTTCCGTTGTTCATCAATTTGCTCGAGTGAGCACCAGTAACATCTGCATACATCCTGTCACATGCTAGTGTAGCTAGTGTAGCCCAAGAGCATCTTCTAGCCCTAGGAACACAAAAAGTCTCAAACCATTCGTTCGGGTCATGGGAATGAGGTCTATAATTATTATAGATACACGGGGCAGAGCTGCTATCGGATCTCCCTGTTCTTGGCTAATCATAAGGCATCTGTGAGGTAAGGCAGGTTCTAGCCCTGGCCCACCATCCCAATAGAGCCTCGCAAGAAGCCAGAGGAAACTCCACACCATGAGAGCAGCCATTTTCAACATCCGGACTCCACAGCTCCACAGACCTCCACAGACTCCACAGACCTCCACAGACTCCACAGACCTCCACACAAGAAAAAAGCTGATCTCAAGCCCTGCTCATCAGAGTCCCACCCTACAGCGAAGCCTATTTCAAGCCCAGGTATGCTTGAACCAGAGCATGTACATAAATAGAAAAAAATAAAATATAGGTAATGCACACTAATAAACATTGGAGAAATAATGAAGCTTGAAACTTAACAACTGAAATTAAAATCAGTCAATTAGTACTTGGTAAAGGAATATTTATATGTAAACTCAAAATACCTCCCCCACAAATTAATTATTAATTGCAAAGGAATAAAAAGGTAATCTTTTATGGAGAAGAGCCATTCATGAAATGCTCTAATTCACTATCACCACTTCCAATACAGAAAAACATGCCTCTGAGATTCCTTAGAAGAAAATCCCTGCTTTTAGACATTTTGTAAGCTTTGTAATTTTTTTTCTATTTCTTGTTTTTCAGTTTCTTCATCTGAGAACCACTTTATGCCAAAGCAATGTATTTTAGGGTGACATCCTCTAACACAGATCCTCCAGCATTATGGACACATCATGCAAAAATGTTCATCTTCATATAGTCGAAGAAGGTGAATGCTGCCTGAATGTCAAACGTCATACTTATATTAAAGTGTGAAAAGGCAATAATACCATCTGGCCTTTTCTCCTTAAGAAAGGAGCAGGTTTTAGTGGCATTGAACTGAATATGGGCATTTGATTTCAATGAGCCTGAAGCATCTGATGTGAACTATGTCTTCTTGTATCTGCTTACAAGAAGCATTTGGGAAGCTGAAGAGTAGCACAGCAGCAGGGATTCTTTGGGTAATGAAAATTGCAAAAAAAAAAATAGTATCAGTAACGGTAAATTTTAAGACCCATTAAGTCATCTCTCTTATTGTGCTTAACGCCATCACATTCAATGAGCAAATCAATGGCCACAGCTGGATGAAGCATCATTAAAATTCAAGCAACTGTGTCACCACATCAGTGATAATAAGCCTATGAAGTCGTGAGTGAATGATATATAAAATCATCCCTAAATTTTGATTGTAGCTCAGCAGACAGATTAGAGGATTACTTGATACTTCACAATGATTCATTAAATATAAGATTCATGATACCTAGATGAGGAAGACATAGCCGATTCCTGGATATTTAGCAAAAGAGAGAGAGACAGAGAAAGAGAGAGAGAGAATTTAGAGAGAAGTGTTTAATATGCTTTTGTACCTAGTCAAGATAAACAAACCAGGGTATCTTTTCTTTTTATCAAGCAGAATCAAACCCAAGTTTAAAAAAAAAACCCTTCAAATCCCAGTGCTCTTATTTTTCGCTCCTCATTATTTTTATAGACCGTTTCCATGGAGCTGTTCAGCAACACAGCACACTTCACCAAGTAGCTTCTGAGCTTGTGTATCAGCAGATCTTGCCTCCAAGACAGCAGCAGACTCCTTTGAAATCCAGTTTGAGGATGTTTGTTTCATTTCCCTGTAATTTGAATGTGTCCATATTGTTGCTGCTGATATGGAAGAACCCAACACATCTTCTCCTTCCCAGAGCTGTGGCGCAGCTGCTGTATTTGCCTCTGAGAGGCAGCTCCTGTGATTAGAACAAAATTAAGCAGAGAAATCTCAACTACAGATGTGGAGAGCATGCTCAGCCATTGAAACAGAGCAAAGGGAAGGTCATTTACAGCATCTCCGATGCAAACTCTCTTGTGCGGATATTATCCATCTATAAAGATTATCTTTCTGTAATCATGGCAGAACCACCAAGATCAAATGACCTGTGATTATTTCAGTGAAACAATGGCACAAGTGTGTAAAAATCAGAGGCACGATTTGCTTTGCAGTCATTACTACTGCCAGGTTCAGCTTCCCTTCCGGAGAGATTTGACTCGTCTGGGTCCCTGTAGGAACTTCCTGGTTCTTATGGCCCCTCTGCCTGGCTGTCTTAGAGACTGTCTTCTGCCTCTGGCCTCAGTCCCATGGTGATAATTTTAGGAGGTAGGACCTCTGGAAGGTGATCATTAATGAGTGGGGAATCTTCATGATTAGGGTTGAAGTCCTTCTAACAACTCACAGAGGGAGCTGTCTCTTCCATTGTGTGTCAAGAGAAGTAACAGAAAGTAAGACAAGTCATCAATGAAGAAGCAAGTTCTCACTAGACGCCCAATCTTCTGAGTGCTATTAGCCTTGAAAGAAACCTCAGTTTCGCCTTGCCAACCAGAGCACTTCCATTTCTCCTCATCATCCTTTCACACTTCATTCGCAAAGAATGCCGGAGAGAGAGGACACAAAAAGGATGCCTGTCTTCAAAAACCCTTGAGCTCATCCACCAACATGGTAAGGCGGGAGCCTCAGGTGACCAGATGCTAATATCCAAGCTTGCAAAGCAGTGCAGAGAAGCAATAAAGGAAGACCTCAAGGCGAGAAGAGCAGAAGTGCTGGAGGATGCAGCAGAAGCCAGAAGAAGCATTCACAACGCCCGCCTGTCCCTCGCCAACTATGCCTGTCCTCGCCAACTATAAGACAAAAATGACTGCCCTCCAACGTCCTGATGGATCTCTAAGATAATAAAGACTAAGATAATAAAGACTAAGATAATAGATAATAATAAACGATCTCTGAGGCAGATGGCCAGAAAAATGCAAACCAGCCAGACCACCCTAAAGAATTCCTGCAATCTCTGTAGTGCCTGATTGATAACAACACAAAGAACCTTTAAAAAAGGTTTTTAGCACTAAACTTACTTTTAACTTAGTCCATACTAAGTTCCTCCCCCACAAGGTAGAACTTTCCTTTCTCTTCTACTTTCCAATAAACTTTTCTACTTTCCAACTCTGAGGCTAAGCAACTGTATTATTTAATGTTTTTGAAAATACTGAAGAACCGGGAATCGCCAATGAACAGAGACCCGCTGCTGCCTCCCACTTCTGCCTCACCTGCATCAGTCTCCAGAACTGCGAAGAATAAAGTTCTGGGGTGTGTTTGCCACCCAGTCCGTAGCATTTTGTGACAGCAGCCAAAACAGATTAGGACACTCTCTTGCACTCCTCTGTGAACTGTGTGTAAACATAAGTATTTTCTAATCTCAGCCTTGCTCTCTCCCAATCTTTCTGACTAAAAAATCCTTTATTCCCTGTTATTTGATTTCTTTGATTTATTAAACAATTTGTTTGATTTTATATGAGATTTTGTCGCGACGGAGGCACACTGATGGTGTGGGACTGGGCCAGGAGCTGCAGTACCAAGGACCAAATCCCAAGTTCGCGCATGTCAGACAGGCATTCTTTCACTTAAGTCACCTCTTTGCAAGCCGTTTGCTTTCTGAGTTTACTTTTCACGCAGTACCTTTCACTTACATGACTGCATGGTTGAAGAGTACAATTTCACACCTCTTCAAAATATGTCACCACACCACACTCAATACCGCCTACAATCCACCACAATCCGCTGGTCCCTCCATTCAGCCTCCCCATTCTGTCACTGTCACTCTGATTTAAGTTCTGCAGTCAAAATCTAATAGTTTTAACTTGACTGTTCCGTTGCCTTGACTCTTCATATGAGTAAATCATCCCGAATTTGTCTTTCTCTTTCTCAGTAGTGTTGCAGTGAAAGTGAACAAGAGTCTGCCACTTGCTGTATGCCACGAAGTTAGTATCGCGATAACTATATTAACTTTACAGAGATGTGTTTCTGTGTTCTTTGGGTAGACGTGTAAGAGTGGAATTGCTGGGATACGTGGCTTATGTATATATTCTGAGAAAACTTCCTACCATTTTCCATAGAAACTGAATTTGTTTGCATTTCTCCAGACAGGAATGAGGGTTACTTCTTTTCCAAGACATTATCAGCTCTTGAGTTTCTGCTATTTTGAATATATAACATTTCACATGTTTTATCGTAGCCTTGATTCACATTTCCCTGGTAAAATAATCAATGAGTGTTTTGTTTTCATTTATCTTCCTGCTGATCATCTTCTTAGCCTAAATGTCTTCCAGCTCTTCTCCCCCATCTCATTTTTAATGGAGTTGCTTTTAATCATAATGAAGCTTTAAGTATTCTTTCTATATCTTGTATATTGTCCTTTCCCCACATGCCGGATGTGCTGATATTTTCTCCTATTTAGTTGAGTATCCTTATCCTTGTGATAGTTTCTTCATCATGCTGACACTTAAGCATTTTGCACAATTCCTCCGTTGGCTATCTTTGCTTTTGTTTACATTGTTACTGGGTGTGAATTCCTGAAAAATGAATGAAATCACTATTGCTTAGTGTTTTGCATATTCTTCATATTTTATGATTTATTGTCTAAGGTTTACATTTTTTTTTAATTTTTTATTTTTACACTTACAAAGATATACAATTAAAAAGTTCATATTTGGGTTTGGTCATACAGTGTGCCAGCACCCATCCCTCTACCAGTGCCCATCTCCCACCACCAATGTCCCCGGTTCCCTCCCCTCTCCCCCAGCTCTCCTTAAGGTTTACATTTCTAAATCATTTTTATTAACTTTTGGTGACTGGTATGTATAAGATGCTACCTACTGCAGAGCAAGATACAGTGAATGTGTAACCTATAAAGAACAAGAATATATAACTACAAGAAACATAATATAATTGTAATATAATTATAATTACAAGAAATAGTGTTGTTAACTGGTCACTTATTTGCGTATCTCTTCCCTCACCCAAAGTTACTTGCCTTTATAAATATTTAACACTATTTCACTAATTGTGGGAAATGGTGAGACTTACATGATAAACCCTAAATGTCTGTAGAGCAAACCACAATGTGTAAGAGAAAAGAAAGAGAGACAAAAGAGAGAGAGACGGAGACAGAGAAAGAACGAGAGTAAAAGAAAAAGTTCCTTCTATAGAGGCAGGCTGGGGGGGTGGGTGGGAGGGAATGTGAGGACATTGGTGGTGGGAATGGGGCACTGGTAGAGTGACGGGTGCTGGAACACTGTATGACTGAGACCCAATTATGAATATCTTTGTAAATTATATCTCAATGGTGATATAATTAAAAAAATTAAAGTTACTTGCCTTGGTATCTGCAACCAAATAATTCTACTAGAGGCAAACATCCAAAATTCTTTCTAGAAAATCTCCTGTCATATATGTCTGAGTATGATGATAAATGTGAAATGTTGTAAATAAATAGGGGAAACAAATGTGTTGCTAACTTTTGTTCTATTCTATTTTCCCAGCATTATTATAAATTAGCTGCACTTTTTACCAGCCATAGCTTCAACATCATGCCAAGTGTCTGTGCCACAGAAAAACTCTGTGTCCTAATCTAGGACATAGATTAGGTCCTAATCCTATGTCCTAATCCTATGTCCTAATCCTAGGTCCTAGTCCTAGGTCCTAATCCTATGTCCTAATCCTAGGTCCTAATCCTATGTCCTAATCCTAAATCCTATTCTAGGCCCCTTCATCAACAGTAACTATAAGTCAAAAGAAATCATGCTTGTTGGAGATAAATTTTATCTCTAACAAACAGATTTCTAACAAACAGAATCTTCCATAGTGTCTTTCAAGACTGCTTCCTATAGATTTTTTTCACTCATAAATATGTGTGAAAGAATTTCGCATCGCGCACACATACTTTTGGTATAGATTTGAGATTACATTGTACTTCAGTTCAGCAAAGTCCATCCTAAAATCTCTTACCCATCAATTTATTTAAATAGTAACACATCCATAACACCCCTGTTCACAATCCCCCACATGTTCCCCCATTTTAGTCAGAGTCAAAACAAAGCCCTCACCTGTTGTACACTACAGAACCTGATGCCCAATGCCACTGTTCCCAGGCCCACCTAATCGCTTGGGCTCTCTGCTCCCACTATCTTATCTCCTTGCCATCCGCTGGAACAGACCAGGAAGCTGTTGGTCTCAGCTCCACTCCATAGGCTGGTGCCTGTGCTAAGCATCCTTCCCCATCCGTTCCTGCACCTCCTTCTGTTGAGGCTCAAAAACTCATTTCCCAGTGAAGATTCTCTGGCTACATCTTCCCCCCAAAATCCAACTCTCTTGACCCCAATTCTTCCCCCTCTTCTCTCCCTTGCACTACCACCAGTTAACATTATATAAAAATCTTTATATAATGTAAAGTGTGTTCTTTCTTTCCCATTCTCTGAGCACCATAAGTGGTGGAACACCATAACCTGGAACAGAATTAAATAAAACTCTCTTCATGCTTGATAAAGACTTTGAGATACATTTTTAGTAATGTTTATTTTAAATGTTGAAAAATATTGGCATGCTTTAAAAAATGTGTTTTAAAAAATTTATTGGTCTTCTTTCAGAGAGAAAAATAAATATTAAAATCAAGTCCTGTCAGTATTGAAGAAACAAACTTTCAATCTGAGATGTGAAAATAAAATGTAGAAATGTAAAGCACTAACAAATTTGAAGATGCTACAATTTAAAATGATGGAAATCAGGAGTTGGTAAGCTGTGAAAAAATGGTATTTATATCCAAAAAGAGGCTATCTGTTCCTATAAGTCAAAAGAAAAAAACAGCAACCACAGAGAAAAAAATGATGAATTTTGCTTGTGGCTTAATGCATCTGATCAATGAAACAATAAGGGATCAATCAACATAAGTATAGATACAAATATAAATACATAACTAGATACAAGTCAGAATGAAAACATTGCTTTTCAAGGATTTGAAATAAAGAATGTGAAAACAGATTATATGTCCTAATCCAAGCCCCACCTTTGTCAACAGTGACTAGAACCACATATGTGGTCACATGACTGAAAGTGAAGGGATACAAAAACGCTTTTAAAATAAATGTATGGGTTATTTATTATGGTTCATTTATTGTGGCAGTGCTTTGGGGTTGGAGTGATAGTACAGTGCGTAGGGTACTTGCCTTGTATACAGCAGCCTAGAGTTTGATCGCTGACAATCCACATGTTCCCCCAAGCCCAACCAGGGGTGACCGCTGAGCACAGAGCCAGAAATGAACCCTGAGAACTACCAAAATACTAATAAGTAAATAAAATAAATTTATGATTCATGATCATCAAATGTTTGATCTGCATATTTATGTCATATATCCAGGTCTGCATAAAATGTCTCCCAGTGAAAAAGTAACAACAGACAGAGTGTAGACAGATCCATTCTGACCAGTCCAATAGCCTTTTCCTTGTTCTTGCTATTTGCTATGGCCATTTGATGGCTTCCACTCATGGTTTGTTTCTTCAGCCTCGGCGTAGAGCGTGGCCACACAGACCTCCGGTCTATGCACAGGCAGGGCCTGAGAAATCTTCCCCGGCACCTGAATGGACACGGTTGCTGTTCACCACCCTCCCCTTCTCAGCTCTAAAGCCAAAAAAGGACCGATGTGCTTAGAATAATCTCTCACTCCATTCAGCCTGCTTCTGAAATGCCCATTTTTCCTTTCTCCACTGCCAGGTCCTCTGGCTGTCTGAGCTCCAGAAGGAGATAAATGCCGATCATTCTCCTCTCTCCCTCGCTGGTGGTGCATGGGCCGGCAGTTGGGATGCTCACACATTTAGATGAACTGCTCCCGGGGGTCCTACATCAGCCCACACTGCTCACGGAGCTTGCTGAGAGTTGCACAGAGCTGGTAGGGAAATGCATCTCTAGCCTCGGGACTCGGGCATCTCAAGCTGTGCTGTTCACACACCCCAATGACATCAACATGGTGCACTGCAACCTCCAGAACATGGAGTGGCCAGGCTTCCAGACCACAGAGTGGCCAGAGCAGCCGGGTTTCAGGGCACTGAGCAGTTGGGCTTCCAGGGCATAGAGTGGCCGGGCTTCCAGAGAACAGGGCGGCCGGGCTTCCTGGGCAGAGTGGTCAGGATTCCACTCTGTGCTCTCAGCATCACAGAGGTAAGGCAGACGCTTCACTGCAGCGCCTTCCCCTGGTGCTCTGTATCCTTTTCCAACAACAAAACAAAACAAACAAAAAGTTTAATGTGTTCCCTCTTTTCTGTAATAGAAAGTTGTGAGAGCTTTAAAATAACTGCCCAGTTCGGATAGAGAAGGAACCTCTGTGCTTTGGATAATCGGAAATGATTATTCTGGACAAGAACTGAGCGCTGAAAGTAGGTAAAGAGACCAGCAGGTACCTTTCAGTCCCTGGATTGCAAAGCATAATGTCCAAAACAAAAGAGCGAGAGAACGAGAAAGAAAAAAAGTACCTGCCATAGAGGTAGTCTGGTGGAGGATGGTGGGGAGGAAATTACAGACATTGGTGGTAGGAAACATACAATGGTGAAGGGAGGGTTATTAGAACATTGTATGGCTGAAATCCAACCATGAACTACTTTGTAACTGTCTTAGGGTGATTCAATTTTATATACATATATATGTATTTATATATATAAAGTATATAGTATATATATTTAAATATATAGTATAATATATTCTTTAATATATAGTATATAATACATATGTATAGTATATATATTTAATATATATGAATAGTATATATATTTAAAGTATAATGTATATACTTATATATATAAATTTATATATAATATATAATAATATATGTTTATATATATAAAGAGAAAGAGAAAGAGAAGAGAAAGAGATAGAGAGTAAGGGGAAAGAAATAAAGAACCTGCCATGGAGGCGGTCTGGGGAAGAGGGAGGGAACCTGGGACGTTGGTGGTGGGAGATGGGCACTAGTGGAGGGATGAGTGCTGGAACCCATCCAATGGGTTCCAATGGGTGTGACCAAAACCCAAATATGAACATCTTTGTAATTCTGTGCCTCACGGTGGTATAATAAAATACTTTTTTTTAAAAAAAGCACGCACTGAAATGGAAAGGAAAACAACACTGAGAATTGAGCTTATCTACTATAGCATCAGAAAAGTGAACCCAGATGCATTTTCCTTACACTACTGAAGCATGAATACAGTCGAGTCCTTTGCCACACGAAATAACACGTTAGAACCCACATTCTGAAAGCAACAACTAGTATAGATTAGTAATCCCTCAAACAGGCCAATGCACGTTCTCACTGAGAGAACACAGACTTTGCTATGTGAGGCCCTGGCTCAATCCTCTAGCCAATGCCTCAGCCCTGGACCTAATGTCCCTCTTCCCAGGACAACCAGGCACACCACCCCCAAAAAAATAACCCAGGGCATTAGTAATAAGCGAGCTCCCAAAAATGCAATGATTTGAGAGGCCAAAGAATTTCCATCAAAGAAAATATTTAATTTGGTGGAAGAAGCATGAGAGTGTTCAGGGTTTACTCCTAGCTCTACGTTCAGGGATCACTCCTGGGTGCCCTCGGGGGTCACTTGGGGTGCCGGGAATGGAGCCCTAGGTCAGCTGTGTGAGAGGCAAGTGGCAAGTGCCTCTGAGATGTACACTCTGAGATGATCACTCTGGCATGAAAACATTTAATTCCAGCAAGAACAATGAAGTCCACAGAAGACCAAGTAGATGTTATCTGTTTATGTGCATTAGCATGGCAGTGGAAAGTATTAAAATCCTCCTAACAAAGGCTTCTTTTGCATTCAACCTCCTCAATGCAAAACTGATAAAATATGGGAGAGGGAAGGATCATGAAATAATTCAGGAAGACCAAACTAAAAAATATGAACTCTTTATAGTGAAAGGGTGTTGGTACAAAAAAAAGGGGAGGGGAAATGGAGAAATCAAAACCAAGAAATCTCGAAACAGTTTCCGAAAATCACAGCATAAGGAGGCAATGATGTATTGCTGCATTTTTTAGTGCCTATGGGTCATTTTTAAGGAATTATATATTGTCACTACATTACTCTCGAGCAAATTGATCAACAATGGGAAGACAAGTAAAGTGATACAAGATAATTTTTAAATTCACAGATCCCTTTATCCTAATTCCACATTTATGGAAGTTAAAACATTTTTAAATTATCTTACTTTCAATTTTACTGAAATAACTGCCACCATATAAATTAAATCCACCAATAAAAGATGAATTATCATAACTCCATTCATAACATTTCATCTATGCCTTTGTGTTCCCAATGGAAAGGGTTGTTTCAATTTTTTTATATTTTATTTACTTTTTAGTTTATTATACCACCATGAGATAAGCAATTACAAACTGATGATTAGGTTTCAATCATACAGTGTTCCAACACCCATCCCTCCACCAGCGCCCATTTCCCACCACCAATGTCCCCTGACTCCCTTCCCTCCCCAGCCTGCCTCTATGATAGGTACTTTGCCTCCTCTCTCTCTCTCTCTCTCTCTCTCTCTCTCTCTCTCTCCCTTTTTCTCTCTTTTTCTCTCTTTGTCTCTGTCTCTCTCTCTCCCTCCCCCTTCTCTTACACATTGTGGTTTACAATACATATATTTAGGGGTATTATATATATCCCTTTGCCTACATTCAATGCTCAGTTCTAGACTGGTATTACCATTCCAACGAAGAGCTTTTGTAGGGCCTTTCTTTACATACATAATTTAACACTGATGTTTCTGGCAGGTAGCAGAACCCAAGAAATAAAGAGAAACTATAGTGAAGAGTTATTTCAGACAAACGTGATAACCATCTGGTAAATTATGAATATTCTTTAGGAACATTAGACAAACTGCAAGGATGTAAGCTGGGAATCTGGCAGTGCTGAAGAAGTGCAGCGTTTGCTTAGGTAAGGAACCAGACAGGAGCAGCAGCTGCTGAGCTGCACGTGAAGGAAGCTTTGGGAGAAAAAATAATAAGAATCAAGACTCCCAGAAATACATCATCTATCCACAGGGAGGAAAACGCAGTATTTTCAATATTGCAATCACTTCCCAGAAACAGCACTCTGCACTGCAGACGTTTACACATCAACTTGGTCTTATAAAAAAAAAGGTTGATGTGGGGCCAGAGCCCATAGCACAGTGGTCTGGAGCTTGCTTTGCACGTAGCTGATCCAGGTTCAATCCCTGGCACCATGTATGGAACCCTGAGCCCTGCCAGGAGTGGCCCCTGAGCACAGAGATAAGAGTCAGTCTTAAGCATCACTGGCTGTGGCCCAAAATCAAAAACAAAAGAGGATGATGTGGGACCAGAGTGATGGTCCAGCGGCTAGGGCATTTGCCTTGCATGTAGCTAACCCAGGTTCGATCCATGTCATCCCATATGGTCCCCGAGCACTGCCAGGAGTAATTCCTGAGTGCAGAGCCAGGACATAAGCATCGCGGGTATGACCCAAAACGCAGAAAAAAAAAGAGGTTGATGTTAGATAAGAGTCTTTCAGGGACTCTTTTCTGCCTTCTCCCATCTGGCTTTTGGAGCTCATGAATTAACCTCATTAGAGCAGCGTGGCAGCACAATTGACTCATCTGAGGTGTATAAGGAAACAAAACAAAGGAATGGGCAGTGTTGATTGATAGCTAACTCTGGGTACTGAAGTACAAGCTACAAGCTGGGCACATCAAACTGTGGTGTGGGGTGTTGGACATGAACTGGAGTTTACAAAGGAGCTCAGGTGGGGTCCCGGTGCACACGGGTGTTGGTAACTTCACACCAAGACCATACATGGGTAGAGGAAACTTTGCACACCAAGACCATAAATGTCAGTCCCGTGGTCAACACATTACCTTATCTGTGACACATTTTTTGAGAAAATCAAATTCTGGATAAAAGATCAAGTGGGCTTCAGATAGTGTCTACGATGTGTGTTACTGTGGGTTCTAGTATGGTCAGTGTGGGTACATGTGTGAGTCTGCATGTATTGGTCCAATTTGAGATTAGAAAGGTACAATGGCCTCTCCAGTAAGAAAGCAAATGATGGAGTCAGTGAATTAACCAGTGGCCATTAGAGGAGTGGCTCCACACACGTAGAAAATTTTAGGTCATAACACTGAACTCGTCCGGTCTTTACTGCTACTACTCATCCATCAGCACTGGAAAGTCCAGAAACTAGTTTCAGCAAATAGTGCACAAAAAATTGAAGAAGGCACAATTTTTCCCTACACACAACAATCCAACACTTATTAAGAATTAACCATGAAAATTCTTTGATGTTATTAATATAGATAAGTCTTATTTTGTAATTTCATCAACATTTGGTGCAATCAAACAATGTCTACAGAAAAATTCTTACACTACTGTAGAGAAGTATTGCTTCCACTACTGCAGATGGTATCTGAAATATAATTCTGCTTGCTAAGCTTCATGATACAGGTTTAACCTAGCATCAGGATCATAACAGAGCATCTGCTGTTAAGGACACATAACCGTGGTACTAGTTCCTTATTAAGAATTTGATTCCTAAAATCAAGACTAGAGGTTGCCATTTAGAGTGTGTGTGTGTGTGTGTGTGTGTGTGTGTTAAGGGTGATCCCAAACAGTGCTAAGAAGAGCTGGCAGCCACTTCCTGTGACTGAGCCAACCAGGTTTCATGTTCAATGCTATGATACAACAGACCTGTGACCACCAGCCTCACCCCAGCCGCGCTACACATCTCTCAGTTCAATGACCACGTTGAGGAGTTCAAACTTGGGTCTCGACAGTAAACAAGCATGAATCCCTGAGTACTTAGCCTTATCTCCAGCCCAGAATATTTCTTTAAATGCATTATTTTACATCCTCTGGAATTAATACATAGATGAAATCTTTATTTTTTTGCCTTTATTCTTAATCACTTCAGTTTCAGAAAGAGGATCCATGATCAACATTTTAATTTACCAAATCAACAGTGATCTGTTTGATAAAGAATCATACCCAACCTTTGATGACCTAATAACAAACATTTTACCCCATCTTATTAATCTCATATTTCCTGTTGCTTTTTTTGTCACACTTCTATAATGTGAATCAGCACTCGTTACCACTTGTAAACTCTGTATTTATTTTTCAATTCAACAGGATACTTGAGAGGGCAAGCTTGCATTAAATAAAGTTTGTTAAATTCTGTCCCTTAGTTAGCCAAAATAAATTACAATAAGTTATCACTACAGTGAAAATATTAATAACTGCCAGTAGGGGTCCTTGGATAAGTGTTTGATGACCTATTATCACACTAAAATACATAGAACGGAGTTGTACAAACAGTATTTACTGCAAAAAGTAAATGAAAAGGTAAGAAAGATTGAGAATAGGCATTTCTTCAAAGATTCTGCTTTTTTTTGGTATAATCCTTGATTACAGCATGGAATTGAATGAAACAGATGCAAAATGAATCCATCTAGTAAATACCTTTGATACTTTAACATTTGGCTTTTATGTTCAAAATCCTGTAGCTCTTCAGAGCAAGTCAAGCTTAATTGAAACATAACATTTTGCTATACAAGTTTTTTGTCACACTTCTATAAAAAATAACCTTAGTATTTTATAAAAACTACTCTATTAACTATAAAAATTATAATTATTAAAATACAATATTATCATAAAAGTATTACAGTTATATTTATCATTCCTCTTGGATAATTTTTTTCATACAATTGTTTGGACAAAATGTCTAAAAATATCTATGCTACACCCAAAACCAACACTAGAGGGTCTCTTTGAAGAAGAATCTCTAGCTGGTTTATATAAAAATCATTCTGCTGAAGATGTTTCCAGTGGAACTGTAAAAGCTAAATATATTGTTCTGCCAACTTAATGAGGAAAAACTACACATTAAAGAAAATCTTGAAATTTAAACAGGAGCTGTCTATCATGCCGATATGCAAGTTCATTTCATTCAGATTATACTAACTTTACTCACAAAATTAAATGCAAACCATTCTTTAAAAATTAAAATTAAAATACACAATAAAAACTATTTTTATTTTATGGAGGTTTGGGGGTGGGACCTTGGGGCAATGTTCATAGGTTACACTGATTCTGCTCTTATTCCTGGTGGTGCTCAGGGAAACACACAGGATGCTGGACATTGAACACAGGTCAACTGCTTGCCAAGCAAATACTCTATGGCTGTACTATCTCTCTGCCCCCCCAATTTCTAATTCTTTCAAAAACACAAAACAGAATGCCCATATGTTATGAAAAAACTATTTGGTTAATTAGAAAAACAATGTACTAGGACCATTATATTGACTGATAACGTACTGAATTGTAAGCAACCTATACATTGTTCATTTATTTAAGAAGAATTTAATCACTATATCACTGTCTTCCCGTTGTTCATCGATTTGCTCAAGAGGGCACCAGTAACATCTCCATATGATCTGTCCCAAGCAAGCAAGTGTAGCCCAAGGGCATCTGCTAGCTCCAGGGACAGGAAGAGCCTCAAACCATTCTTCAGGTCATAGAATTGAGGTCCATAATTGTTACTAGTTTTTGGCATAACAAATAAAACACGGGTAGCTTGCCAGCTTTCCATGTAGGTGGTATACTTTCAGTAGAAGGCTCTCATTTACTGATGAAACTTAAAGGGGGAAGATCAGGTTTTCTCTTGGATGGAGCTCTGAGGAACTATGGAGGCTGGATGTTGAGAATGACTGACTGCATGATGTGAGGGTTGCTCTGGCTTCTTGCTAGGCTTACTGGGATGACGGGTATCAGTTAGAACCTGTCTAGAACTGTATACAGTGTATAAATTTAATAGAATAATATGAGCTCATAGATACTTTGTCATTATCCATAAAACTATTAAGTTGGCAAACGTTGTCTACAGAAAAAAATATATTCTAAGTAAACAAACTTAACATACTTTGTCAAGGAAATTTTGCGGTTACTGATATTTGATTTGGGGGCAGGGAAAGCACATCTGACAATGCTAGGGTTTCCTCCTAGCTCTGTTCTCAGGGACAAACCCGGTGTGGCTCAGTGGACCATATATGGTGCAAGGGATCAAACCTGGATCAGAGATGTGCTTTCCACTGGACTATCTCACTGGCTCCATAGCTAATCATATTTGCTAGTGTGAAAATTTCATAGCCATCATAGAACTGAAAAGGTTTAAACCTTGTAATATTGCTTTTCCAATGGAAGCAAGACTTGGGAATATGTGTGGAAAGAATACTGAACTGAAAATACAAGTTCTCCCCAAGATAGGGAAAGAAACACTCCTTAAGTGTGAGAAGATAACGGGTATCCATCTCCTAAGCGGATGAAATGTGAGCATAAATTTTTTGAAGATAAGTAAAGTTCCAAGGCAAATATTTATAAGTGGTGAGCTATTAATCAACGTATCTTGATTTATAATGATGTACAACTGAATTTTACATAATCTTGCTACGTGATGTTATTTCGACAACAAAAAAAGAAAAAGAATTCAGTTTGAGGTACTTCCTTATCTTCTTCTACCACTCTACACTCACTTGCTGCTTTTGAATTAAGTCCTGATGACTGGCATTGCAGCAAGCATTTTGGTGCCATGAGATAATCAGCAAGAGAAGTAAACATAGCCCAAATATACAAATTCCCGAGAAGCTAGGGTTGCCTAAAGTATCCTTCTTAGCTTTGTTTACCCCTTTTTCTTTTTTTTCCAAAAGAAGAATCCTGGTTAACTACAGAGCTCAAATAAGTCAAGTCGTGTCTGGCAGTCCACTGCTTCCACCTCCTGGCATCTGGCATAGTCATCTAGAAACTCCTGAGGAACCCTTATATCAAACAAAGTTCACTCTTCATGTTTGCAACAGAGCCTATTAATGATCAGTGTCCCTAGTTTTTATCTGGTGCATTTGCTAAATGATTAAAATCTCCTTAGTAAAAAGATTGTATGAGGGATAATCACATGCAAAAACTTAAAACTGGATCTGTATCTCACATCTTATGCAAAAGTCAATTCAAGTATATCAAAAGCCTCAAATCAGATCAGAATCTATAAAATACATTGAAAAAAGAACACTCTAAGAAATAATCTGTAGCTGTTGGAATAAATGAAGTTATGAATAACTTGTGGATGTTAAATGGATGGACATGGAGATTATCATACTGAGTGAAATTAGAAGGAAAAGGATAGATACGAATGACTGCATTCATTTGTGAGATATCACTTGAACTTGATCACTTGAATCCCGTTATTCATCGATTTGCTCGAGCGGGTGCCAGTAACATTTCCATTGGACCCTATCACATGCCAATGTAGCCCAATGGCATCTGGTTGATTCAGGAATATGAAGAGCCTCAAACCATTCCTTCAGGGTCTTTACAAGGTAGTCTGACCATCTTGTAGGTGGGCGGCCATCTTGTAGGTGAGACACAGATACACCCAGCAGAGCAGAAACCAGTTTTCCCCATTGCGTGCGGCTGCTTACCTCCAAATTCCTGTGAATATTCTACCCACCCCTCTGAGAGAGCTCCACAAAGTAATGAGAGTATAGCGCGCCAGACGGCAGAGCCTGGCAAGCTGTCCAATGCGTGTTCGATATGCCAAAACCAGTAACCAGTAACCAGTGACAAAATGTTTATTGTGAGATATATAAAATAATAATAGTATGAGACTAATATCCAAGGTCAGGCAAAATAGGGACCAGGAGTACCTGTCAATGGTTGGAATCTACCACAAGTGTGTGGGGGACAGATGTTAGGTAAGGTAGAGAAGGGACCAGTATGTCAATAATTGTTGGAAATGGTAATGCCAGACTAGAAAAGAGCACTGAGCAATAAAAGTAAGTAAAGGGATATATATTATAATTCCTCAATATACTCAATATATGTATTGCAAGCCACAATATGCAAAGAAGAGAGAGAGAGGGAGAGAGAGAGAAGAAGAAAAGTGCCTGGCTGGGGTAGGAGGGAAACAAAACATTGCTGTTGGGAAATACGAACTGGTGGAGGGATGGGTACTGGAACAGTGTATGACTGAACCCCAATCATGAAGAGCTTTATATTGTTTGTCTCTGATGGTGTAATATTTTTTTAAATTTCTACAAAATCTGGACTTCCAAGTTGCCTTTAATAAAACATTGCCATTGACAAAAGTGAGAGAATCAAATACAAACAATAGGACAAACAATAGGATAAACAATAGGACAACAGGATAATAAACAATAGGATAAGCAATAAGACATCAAATCAAAAAAAATTTACATGGCAAAAGAAATACAAGTTATAACTAAAAGACTTGATCACTTGATCACTTGCCATCCGTTATTCGTCAATTTGCTTGAGCGGGCACCAGTAACATTTCCATTTGACCCTATCACGTGCCAGTGTAGCCCAATGGTATCTGGTTGCTTCAGGAATACAAAGAGCCTCAAACCGTTCACTCAGGGTCCTGACGAAGAAGTCTGACCATCTCCTATGTGGGCGGCCACTTGATCTTTTGACATCTCGTGGGATCCAGTCGGTAATGGCTCTAGTCCAGCGGTCGTCTTCAAATCGCATTACATGACCAGCCCATCTGATTTTCGATGCCTTGGCAAACGAGACAGCGTCCCTGACTCTGGAACAGCGATGGAGGTCGGAGCTCTGGATTCCTTCTTTCACTTGAGTGAGGCATGATTTTCCAAGCATTGCTCTTTCGATTCCTCTTTGGGAGACCCGAATAGCATTCTCATCCTGCTGTCGTAGGTCCAGGTCTCTAGGGCTATGTTAATGCAGGGAGAACTAAAAGACAGCTAACTAAATGGGAGAAATGTTTGGACTCAACACATCAGATAAAGTGTTGATATCCAAGATATGTAAAAGTACTAGCAAAGATCAATAATAAAAATTTCAAAAACCTCATAAAAAATGGGGAGAGAAAATGAACAGGGACTTCTCTGAGGAAGAGAAGTAGACAACCAACAGGCACATAATAAATGCTCAACATCATTTTTTATTAGGTAAATCCCAGTCAAGACTACAACGAGATACTATCTCACACCAGTGAGGATGTCACATATAAGAAACACAGAACAATCCATGTTCATGGTTCAAGAAAAGGAATTCTCATCTACCATTGGTGGGAATGTTGTCTGGTTCCACACCCACAGAAAACAGTATGGAAGGTTTTCAAAAAACTTAAAGTTGATCTGCCATATTACCCAGTAAATCCATTTTAGGGTTTTTATCCCCAGGACAGAAAAACATTCACTAAAGAAGACATATGCCCACTATTATTTATTGCAGCACTCAGTAAAATAGCTAAGATTTGGGTCACAGAAATAGCTCTGTTGGGAGAGTGTTAGACTGACAATAGCTGAGATTTGGAATCTACCTAGATGTCCAACAGCACATCAGTGGGTTATGAAGATGTGATAATATATAAACAATGGAATATTACACAGCAGTGAGGAATGATAAAATCGTGCCATATGCCTTAATATGGATGGATCTGGAACATACCATGTTAAGTGAATTAAGGCTTAAATCAGGATGGTATCACTTATATGTGGTATTTAGAGTAGAAGGATGAGGAAAGGCAATGGCTTAACGGGGGAGAGTGATTTCCAGATCACCCTATGTCCCACAATATAGGCAGGAGAAGAAAAGACAGTAAGTGGGGCAGGAGGAGACATGAGAAGCTCTAGGGGCCAAGAGCTAATGTACATGCACTAGGGTGCTAAGGAATGACCGTATTAAATATCCAGATCACAAAGTCAACACAGCAAAATCATGAGACCCAAACCAATAACCAAACTGCAAAAGGTGCCTGTCAAGATGGCAGACAAGTGAACGTGGGGGAAGGAGGGAATGGAGGGAAGATGAACCTGGCAGTGGAATTGTTGAACATTGTCTAAAACTCAACTATGAGTAACTTTGTAAGTCATGGCCCTTTCATAAAATAAAAAACTGGGATAAAGAAAGATTATATGAGGCGATGGAAGATTAAAAAAGCATATTTGACACCAGAGGTTAGGGCTGGACTGCAGTATTACTGGGAGACAGTCGCAGTACCCCCAAAGTCCCTGAGGACAGCAGAACTGCCAGATGGACTGGACGAGGAACACGGGTCAGCTTAAGTTTACCTGAAGCATGTACAGGAAAAGAGAAACTAAACAGTTTGTTTGGATGCAACTAAAAGAATTGTGAACAGGCATGCTATAGTCAAGAAGTCAACAATGACTTATATGACTGACTTTGGCAAGTTTTTTACTTTGCAATGAACCACTTTGCCAGTAGTAAGCATTGCAGTTCACGTTTAATGAGAATATTAAGTACCAAGTGTCTACCTCTTTGAGAAGTTAAAATATAAACTCATAACTTTCCAAAACATTGGTAGACTGCTATGAGAGTAATAGATTTGATCACATGCAAATCAGAAAATAAGAATCTGCTGAGGAGAAATGGTAACTTCCAAAGTTTGCAATTCTGTTCAGAAGTCTGTGAGAACACAATGATTGAATATGGAAAGCTGCAGATGGGCTATTTACAAAACCAAAGTGAGTATGTCTACAATTATGCCAGTGTCTGACTTGTAGATTAGTTTCATGCATTATTTTATCCTGTTTTCTTGTGTACGTCAGAAGAGCTATTAATATGTTGCCTCAGTTTAGCAAATTAAACTCGAGCAGTTCTGCCATAAGGTTTCATAATAAGACTTACAAGGTTAAATACCTGGAATGTTATCTTTTGCTTAGATGACTCCCTTTATGCCAAGATTTAAAATGAAACTTTCTAAAACATGCTAATAGGGCTAGGCATAAGGGAAGAGTGTATGTAAGGTTCACTGCTGAGGGGAAAGTCCTACCAGTAGACAGAATGAACAGGGCTGGGGAGTGTGTAGGCAGCATCAAGCACTAAAATGCACAGGCTTAGAAGGAAAGAGAGAGATATAGAATGACTGCATTTATTTCATGACATAAATATATATATATACATATTATGACACCAAAATCCAATGTCAGGTGAAACGTGGGTCAGGAGGTCTTACCAAAAGTGGAAATTACTGCAAACGTGTGGGAGTCAGAGGTTAGGTAAGACAGAGAAGGGAACATGTGTGAATAAATGTCAAAAGCGCTGATACTAACATAGAACTGAGCATTAAATACAGGCAAAAAAATGCACCACGATGGCCTCTAAGTGTATGTAGTGCAACCCACAATGTGTAAGAGAAGGAAAAGAGAGAGAGGGAGAAAAGAGATAAAGAACCTGCCACTTAGGCAGGCTATGGGAGGGGGGAGGGAATTGGGGACATTGGTGGTGGGAAATGGGCACTGGTGGAGGGCGGGGTGCTGGAACACTATGTAATCGAAACCTCTAAACAAGAACAACATTGTAATTGTATAACTCACAGTGGTATAATAAAATATTTAATTTTTTAAAAAATTTTAAAAAATAAAAATAAAAGCCTCTTCCCATAAAAAAAATGCACAGGCTTCTACCACATTTTTCTGTTTGAATTATCATCTGCAAAAGATGTAGAACATAAATAAGTATTTATAGAGTATAAGTAAGGGTGTTCACCCATTCATCATATGAATAATAAACATTAATATATTCTTTTTGTTGTGAACTTTGATGAAAGAATTCAGCTTTTATAGTTTTCCATAGAATACCAAGCACAAGCAATTAAAATAAGTAAGTTCTAAGGGAAATGCTTGAATAATTATAAATTGATTCTATGACTTGTTCATTTGCATGGTGGGTATTGTCTGAATACACTTTTTGGTGGGTTTTTGTTTTTGTTTTTTTTTTTTGATTTTTGGGTCACATTCCACAATGCTCAGGGGTTACCCCTGAATCTGCACTCAGGAATTACTCCTGGCAGTGCTCAGGGTTCATATGGGATGCGGGGATCCAACCAGGGTCTGGCTGCATGCAAGGAAAATGCCCTACCCACTGGACTATAGTTCCAGCCCCTTGATGGATTTTTTTCCCAGTGTTCTTTTCCCAGAAGCACTTACTTCAATAAGTGACCAAAGCAGAAAAAAAAAAAACATGAGAAGCAACTGTACGCAGGAAGGCCCACATATGCACTAACTCTCAGCGGTTTCAGAGCTGTGATTGGTAAAAAGAAACCAACAAAATTTCAAAAGCAGCAGCCTTCCCAGAAATACCAGTGAAAATCCAAGATGACAGCCTTGAGACATGGTACACAACAGCAGTCTTCAATTTTAGAACTCCAGTGATGACTTTCTGCATTTAAAGACACTTTCATAAACCTAAAAGAGCAGCATTATATTATTGACAGCACATTTTGTAGTCAAAATATTTTGAAAGTAAAGTTTCATGAAGACTCATTAGGCCAAGCTTCAATAAGCCAGGAGTGCTTTAGAAATATAGAGGGGCATATCGGTATGTCTCTGCTCTTCGTTATTTGCTTCAAAGCATATAGATTTCCATTAAAGGACAATGGGAATACGTTAAGCAAATATATATGTACATATATATTTCCTTAAGCAAATATGTTTAAATGTTAAAGTAAAAATAAATTTAAATGAGCCAAGCATTCAGTAAATGCTCGAGATGAGAGCCTTCTACTGAGAGTGTACCACCTACACAGCAGAGCCTGGCAAGCTACCCAGTTTTATTTCATATGCCAAAAACCAGTAACAATTAAGGACCTCATTCCCATCACCTGAAGGAATGATTTGAGGCTCTTCCTGTCCCTGGAGCAAGCAGATGCCCTTGGGCTATACTTATTTGAGACAGGACATATGGAGATGTTACTGGTGCCCGCTTGAGCAAATCGATGAACAACAGGAAGACAAGTGACAAGTGACAAGTGACCCAAGCACATTTTAACTGGAAGTGTGCTCCTGGAACCCTGTGCTTTTCTAAGTGATCAGAAGGGATGATCGTGACAGAGTAATAGTTTCAAACATAACAAACCCTCATCAAACACGCCAGAGTTTGTGATAACAAGGTGACTTTGGAAAAGTTCCTAAGGAGAGGCCAGTTGCTGGGGGAACCAACCAAATGATCAAAAGGTTGGAAATTTCAACTCTACCAAGGACTTACCTTGGTAAGAGAAGGGCTGGTGACTCAATGAATCACAAATATTCAATGGCTTCGTCCATCATGCTTAAGCAGGAAAGCCCAGTCCCCCACGCCCTCACCACTCCACACACACACACACACACACACACACACACTCACACACTCACACGCGCACACACACACAGAGCCAAAGGAAGGAATTCATCTATGTGTCAGGAGCAGGGGTACAGCCACACTCCACAGTGACTGAGTCTCCTCTACCTATGTAGCTCTTCATCTGGCTGCTATTCTTCTGTATAATCAGCAATAATTACCTCTAGGCAATAAATCGGTTTATTGTGTTTCGTGAGTTGCTCCAGCAAATGACTGACCCTATGAAGGGGACCATGAAAATGCCTGATTTAAATCCACATACTCCAGCACACCAATCCTGAGTGGATCGTTGGTGTCAGAAAGTAGGAACCGTGTCACGGGCGGAACCCTTACTGTGGAATTTGATATTAACACCACACAGTGCCAGTCACAGGGTGGAGTAATACTCCCAAATCTGGAGTATGAAAATATTTAGAGAGTACTAGTTTGCCTTTCTGCCATTATTTTTTTATAACCAACACATACAGAGCCGCAGGCACACATACAACATAAATGTAAACAGAATAAAATAGTTAATATCTGGTGCTGCTAGAATAGGAAGGGATAGAGGTACATAAACCATCAAACAGGAAAAGAAGATTGAGATAGAGTCTTGAGAGGCAGAGCACAAAATGAGGAAAGCCAAGGAAAAATATCAAATTATGGTAGAAAAGAATATGCCTTTGTACCCAATGGGTATTTGGAGTGATTTTGAAGTGAAGAATCCTGTGTTACCCCAGTATTTCCTAGAAACCTGAGCCTTCCCTCTAAATAGAAGCAACAAGTAATTTAACTACATCCTTGGGGCAGCTTTTTAGACCTTAAAAAGGAACTAGGGACTGGGATAACTCTTTTACTAAGACGTTATAACACAAACACCATCGATAAGAGTTTTTTATTGACACGCCATATGATTTCAAGTGATGCTTGGTGTCACAGCTGTGCAAGAAAGACATTGTTTCTCTCAAATGAGGCCATCTCCTTTTTGTTAATAGTAATATTTTGTTTTTTGGTCACTACCTGAAAACATCAATACTTTTAAAATACCAAAGGAAACTAGTTCTTAGAGAAGAAAATTTTCATGTGCTCCTTTTTCTTAGCTGTTGTGGGAGCTGCTTTGGGGTTTGGGGAACCTCTAGGACCGCACCCAGCCATGGTCGAAAGCCATGTGCCACCTGGGATTGAATCCTGGGGCTGACACTGGCAGGTGCTCTACCATTTATGCCTGATCCCCAGTTCACACTTTTTCCTTTTAATTTCTTTCTTTCTTAGAAGGCTTCCATTGTAGACCTGGGGCCACACCCAGTGTTTATCAGTCTGATAGCTTGGGTCTGATGGTCTTCCTGCTTAACATAGAGTACCAGGGGTTGAACTCAGGGCATTATGCATACCTGGGCCATTGTATTCCTGTCCTCTGAACTTGCCCCTAACTTTCTTTCTAACTGTCTGTCTGTCTGTCTATAACATATATAATATAGTGTATATATACAGATATACATACTATATAAAATATGTATATAGTATATATAGTCATGTATGTATATATAGTATAGATGTATGTGTAGATATTGCATATCATATATATGTATATACACAGATATATACACATATGTATATGTGTATACATATATGTATATATGCATATATACATATATATGCATATATACACATATGTATACATACACATACACATATATGCATATATGTATATATATGCATATATGTATATATACATATATGTATATATGTGTATGTATACATATATGTATATATACATATATAATTGTATGGATTCAGTTAAAAAACTTTATATATATAAAGTTTTTACATACATTTATATATTGTTTTTGACTGGATCTATACAATAACAAAAGACTAAATTTAAGGGAGAAAGACCTATGTTAACTTTTCTCCTGTGGTTTTCTAAATAAATTTCAACTAGAACACATTTATGTAGCATTTGGGTATTAAGTAACTTTTTTTTATACTTCACCATCTAAATTCAGCCAATTGTACTGAACTAAATTACGTTTTAAAAGAGTCTTTCTTTGCTTGGAAAGACTCTTTTTTCCACTCTCAAATGCTGAACCTCATTTTAATCCCTTTAAATTCTTAAGAATAAAAGCTATTCAAATAATTTGAAAACTTTTATCAAGAATTCTGGCATTTTTCCTGTAGATAAAAATGGAAATTCCATTCCTCCCACATACCAAAACAGTGAAAGCAATACAACTCTTTCCTAAACATAGATTTTCTCTTCTCATTTGATATTATATAAATATCTTTAAAATATTATTTAAAAAATTTATTCATGAAAAATAAATATGTGGTATAATATTTGATACACAACCAACATCTGGCCCAGATTTTTGTACGAATTATTCATTATTGTTATCATATGTAATACTTCCTAGATAATTCTTCCATGGTGGACTGCATGCTCGGCGATTAGTCCAGGCACTGTGCTCAGGTATCACTCCTGAAGGCTTAAGGGCCACTTGGAGTGGCAAGGATCAAACGCAGGATAGCCACTTACAAGACAAGCACCCACTTGTACTATTTTCTCAGCCACTCTAGTTTTGATGTAAATATCATGTCAAATTTTATAAACAACAAAAATAGTACCAGCCAAGTAATTTAATATGTGAATCACTATTATTGTTGACAGGTCTAGCTCGCTTAGGATCTTTGCTCATTAAGCTATTTACAGTTTAAGCTATTTACATGTCCTTAAGCCAGGGTTCATGCTAATGAGCTCTCTCTTCTGTGTAAACACTGATGGAGGGTGCGGCAGTGACAGGAGTCATTTTTAATTCTAAATTAATAACTTCTGAAACATTATTATAAGCTCTACTATGATTTCAATGTTATCTAGATTGGGCACAATTCCTCTTAATATCCACTGGTCCCAGTGTGGGACAGTTAGAATTACCAGGACACTACCACCTTGGGCTATGTTGAAACTACAGTTTAAGATTAAAGGAAGGATCATACTAGTTTGTCTTCAAGCAGGTGAGCATGACCCTATTAGTAACAGAGGACAGGAAAATCAGAATCACCCTGGTGCAGATGATAAACAAGAAGGACCCTGTGGGTACCATCTAGAATGCATGAAGTCCATGAAATTATGATGTGTTTCTCCCCCATGAATATACATCATTAAGATGTATTTCTTTATACCAGGCCCCCCTCTCTCCAGTGTTTTGATATAAGAGATAATCTCAGAGGAAGGGGCCAGTTCCTGGACATAATCATGTGTTTAGACCTGAAACAAGTGTGGAACCACCCTAGTGTGCACCACCCTCTATCTGCTGATTCATTGATATTTGCTGGCATTACCCCCTGAAGATAGGATAACTTGTGGATATAGAAGGGGAATGACTTGAGGTAGATCCATCCACTTTGGTGGGAGACTTAGGCCCTAGTGGATGGTCGGAGTTCTGACCAAGAGCTAGAGGTCTGGGGAATCCCATTATCTTGGATTGTAGTGGTGGAACTTGTTTTAGTAAAAGCCTTTTGGATTGCACTGGATTCCTGAGTTTTCATCCAGTCCCTGCCAGCTTCATAGGTAGAAGAGAACTCGTTTCCTGATATTGTTGGGCACCCAGCAGCTCCCCGACATATTATAGTCATAAACTTCTTTGTGATTATGTGCTGGGCACTTTGTTTGAGACAGCTACATTGTTAATCATGTGCTTCAAGCTCAACCTATACAGCCATCCTACAAGATAAGCCTATACCTCACCCATTTTACAGAAGAAGCTGAAACTGAAAATATACAATATACTTGGACAGTATATTGGACAGATTTTGTCTCCATTTTATATCTGAAAAGGGTTTCTTGTGACTTTTTACTTTGGGTTGTAGAACTTAGGTTAGTGAGCAAGCATTTATTTTAAATTCTATTTATAATATAGAGAGAATCCAGAAAACTGTTCTCCTGTATTTTAACTCTTATAGAACATGAGCTGGTGTGTTTTATAGTATCATTATATGAAGTTTTTCCTAAACTGGATTACTGTGGTCAATCTTAAAATAAATATTTAAGAAAGTCCCCTCCCTTAGGAACTGGGGGATAGTACAGTGGGGAGGGTATTTGTCTTGCAACCAGCCAACCTGAGTTCAATCCCGGCATTCCATATGGTCCCCCAGAGCACCACCAGGAGTAATTCCTGAGTGCAGAACCAGGAGTGACCACTGTCACTCCTGAGTATGACCCAAAAAAGCAAGCAAACAAAATAAAAGTACCCTTGGGGAAAACCTGTAAGCTTTACCTGAAGCATTTGGGAAAAATCACATCAGGAACAAAGATAATTTCAGACCAGAACAGCCTCAGCCTGAGTCTGTAGGGATTCTTTAGCTATTGATTATAATACAGAATCTGACCCAAAAATGAGGCAAAAGTGATAGTCCATGCACCACAGCAGGCAGATACTCACCTGGCTCTTTTATTTTAAGTTGTCCTCTTAAGTTGGTATGAAAGACAATACTACTTCTCATCTTCCATTCTTAAGTAACAGTTACAAATGCAAGATGAAAGATGCTTCTTTAAAATTTAGGTACACAGCAAAATTTTCCCTATTGTAGTGATGTTCATGGACTATTGCAAATGTTTTTATATTAGATTTAATTGAGTTTAAATCTCCTTTTTCAGTCACTGAAAATGACAGGTCTATAAATCCCCAACCTGGAGCTTCAATAATGTGTAGCTTATGTGCACAATTTATACATATATCTATACAGACAATGCATACACATCTATGATAGTTTGAATTCTTTTATTTAGAAATTTCAACAATCTGAAATAATTTTCAAATCCTATCAAGTGCTTTGTGTTCCACATATATTCATAGTGCTTTAGAATTCTTCACGTGTTTAGTGCTCATAAAAATCCTGAGACGCAATTAGCATAATCTGACCCATTTTATGAATAAACTCAAGGGTGAGAACATTACTATCTTAATGGATTTTTGTCCTCCCAACTCATATTTAAATCCTATCTCTAAGGAAATGAGTTGAAATATGAGGGCAATGGATGGAGTACTGGAAGATGACATTAATGCTCTTAAGAAAGACAGTGATTTTGGACTTCCCGTTTTTAGAACTGAGGTTAGGGGCCAGAGAGATAGTACAGTAATTACTGCATATAAGAAACCCAGGTTTAGACACCTACTAACTGTACTATCTAGTCCCCAAGATCCCATATTTGCAACCTACAAAAGTCATAATGGTAAAGAAATGCAAAATTCCATCAAGCTCTGTGAGTGAAATCACTAGTCCAGATGAGCCAAGCAATACCAATGAGTTGTATAACCTTGCTGCTAAGGAATTTCGGAAAGAAATGTTAAGAATTCATAAGGTATTCAAAGAAGCAATGAAATGCAAACTCAATAAAATACAAGAGGACATGATAGAAGAAGTGAGGAAAATGCAAATGGAAATGACAGTTATTAAAAATGAGGTAAATGAAATGAAAAACACAATGGAAAGCCAGCATAGCAGAATAATAGCTACTGAAGAAAGAATTAGTGATCTCGAGGACGAGTTCCAAAGATTCACTACACAACACCAGAAGATAGAAAAAAGACTCACAATTACCAAACAGACAACAAGAGATAATCGGGATGAAGCCAGAAGAAACAACATACGGATCATTGGGGTCCCAGAAGGCCAAGAAGAAAACCCTGATGAAGAAGAAACTGTCAAAGCCATAATTGCTGAGGAGTTCCCAGAAATAAAGAACGGTTGCCTCAAGATCCAGGAGGCCCATAGGATACCAGCTAAAAGAAACCCCAACAAGAATACTCCAAGACACATCTTAATAAAAATGACAAAAAACTATAGATAGAGATAGAATACTGAAAGCAGCAAGATCAAAGAAGGAAATCACATACAAAGGAACATCTCTAAGATTTACAGCAGACTTCTCTGATGAAACACTCCGAGCCCCAAAAACAATGGTGGGATATTGTGAAAAGGCTCAATGAACTGCAGGCCTCACCAAGAATTCTTTACCCGGCCAGACTCACATTCAGATATGAAGGAAAGATACACAACTTCATGGATAAGCAAAAACTCAGGAACTTCATGGACTCAAAACCAACCCTAAAAGAAGGACTGAAGGGTCTACTGTAATACGACCAAACCCATAAGCACAACAAGCACAATCAGAAAGATGACAGAAAATCCGATGACAATAATCTCTCTCAATGTCAATGGTCTAAATGCACCAATTAAGAGACACAGAGTAACAAAATGGATTAAAAAATTGAACTCAACATTCTGCTGTCTACAAGAAACGCATCTGAATAATCAGAACAAACACATACTCAAAGTCAAAGGGTGGAAGACCATTCTCCATGCAAACAACTCCTCCAAAAAGGCTGGTGTGGCCATATTAGTATCAGATAATATAGACTTCAGGTTGAAAAAAGGTTAGAAGGGACAACGAAGGCCATTTCTTATTACTTAAGGGTTATGTACACCAGGAAGAATTTACACTACTAAACATATATGCACCCAACGAGGGGCCAGCAAAATATATAAAACAACTGCTAAGAGACCTCAAAGAAGACATTAACAGTAGCACAATAATAGTTGGAGACTAAAACACTGCTCTATCAACAATGGATAGATCAACAAGACTGAAACTCACCAAGGAAATATTGGCCCTCAAGGAAGAAATGGAAGAAAAAGAGCTAGTGGATATATACAGAGCTTTTCATGCCAAAAAAGCTGAATACACATTTTTCTCTAGTGCACATGGAACATTCTCCAAGATAAACCACATGCTGAACCACAAAGCATACATCAATAAAATAAAAAAAGATAGAAATTGTGTCAGCTATCTTTTCAGACCATGATGCACTGAAAATGGAAGTTAACCGTACACAGAAACAGGGAGTCAAACCAAACACCTGGAAACTGAATAGCTCACTCCTGAACAACAAATGGGTCATAGAAGAAATCAAACAGGAAATCCAAAGATTTCTGGAAACAAATGAAAATGAAGACACCAACTATAAGAACTTGTGGGACACGGCAAAAGCCTTATTAAGAGGGAAGTTTATAGCTATGCAAGCATACATCAGGAAACAAGAAAGGGCCCACATAAATAATCTGACTACAGAGCTGAAGACATTAGGAAAAGACCAACAAAAGGAGCCCAACCCAGGCAGAAAAAAGGAAATAATAAAACTTAGAGAGGAAATCAATGAGTTGGAAACCAAAAACATAATCCAAAAGATTAATGAAACCAAGAGCTGGTTTTTTTGAAAAGTTAAACAAGATTGACAAACCATTGGCAAGATTTGTAAGGACAGGGAAAGAGAGAACCCAAATAAACAGAATCAGAAATAAAAAGGGTGACATCACAACAGAAACCCCAGAAATCCAAAAGATCATCAGAGATTACTTTGAGAGCCTGTATGCCGTGAAACATGAAAATCTAGAAGAAATGGATAAATTCCTGAAATCCTATAACCTCCCACGGCTGAAACAAGAAGACCTCCAATACCTGAATAAGCCTATCACCATCAAGGAAATAGAAACAGTAATTAAAAGTCTGCCCAAACACAAAAGCCCAGGTCCAGATGGATTCACTAGTGAACTCTACCAAACCTTTAAGGAGGACCTACTGCCAGTCCTTTTCAAGCTCTTCCAGGAAATAGAAGAAACAGAAACACTCCCAAACAGCTTCTATGAGGCACATATCACCTTGATACCCAAAGCAGGGAGAGACAACACAAAGAAAGAAAACTACAGACCAATATCCCTGATGAACACGGATGCTAAGATCTTCAACAAAATACTAGCAAACAGAATCCAAAGACTCATCAAGAAGATTATACAACATGACCAAGTAGGATTCATCCCGGAAATGCAAGGATGTGTTGGGAGCCACTGACTCCGCCCACTGTGCCATGCCCCCCCATGCGCAGAGTCCCTGGCATGGTGTGATTGGGCTTTGTCCAATCACGGCATGTTGTGTCAGCTCATACGAGCTCACACCACCTGTGCCAGCTAATGGGAAGTGGACACATCGAATCCACACCACCTGTGCCAGCCAATAAGAAACGGACATGCCAAACAGCACTGTATAAAAGCAGCTTGCACAACGGGTTTGGGTCCTTTCGGCATCACAAAGTTGAAACTAAAAGAGCTTCAGTAAAGCGTGTTCTGAGAAGAATCCTGTTGTGGTCGTTCTTCACCCCCCGGGGCGGTCGAGGGGGCCCCACAAGGATGGTTCAACATTCGCAAGTCAATCAACATAATACATCATATCAATAAAAAGAAAAAATAAAAACCATATGATCCTATCAATAGACGCAGAGAAAGCATTTGATAAAATCCAGCACCCGTTTATGATTAAAACCCTCCAGAATATGGGAATTGAAGGGACTTTCCTCAAGATAGTTACAGCCATCTACCAAAAGCCCACAGCGAGCATCATTCTCAATGGGGAAAAGTTGAAAGCCTTCCCCCTGAGATCAGGGACAAGACAAGGTTGCCCACTCTCACCTCTTTTATTCAATATAGTAGTGGAAGTACTTGCCATAGCAATCAGAGAAGAAAAGGACATCAAGGGCATCCAGATAGGCAAGGAAGAAGTCAAGCTATCATTATTTGCAGATGACATGATATTATACCTAGAGAACCCTAAACTCTCTACCCAAAAACTCCTAGAAACAATAGATGCATATAGTAGAGTGGCAGGATACAAAATCAACACCCAAAAGTCGGTGGCTTTCCTATATACAAATAACGAAAGAGAAGAAAGGGATATTAAGGAAACAATTCCATTCACAATTGTGCCACAGAAAATCAAATACCTAGTAATCAACCTACCCAAGTGTGTAAAGGACCTGTACAAAGAAAACTACAAGACACTGCTCCAAGAGATAAAAGAGGACACAAGGAAATGGAAACATATTCCCTGCTCATGGATGGGGAGAATCAACATTGTCAATATGGTAATACTCTCTAGAGCTCTGTACAGATTCAATGCAGTCCGTATAAGGATACCCATGACATTCTTCAAAGAAATTGACCAAATACTCCTAAATGTGTATGGAACAATAAACCCCCCAAGGATAACTAAAGCAATCCTCGGGAAAAAGAAGATGGGAGGCATCACCTTTCCCAACTTCAAACTGTACTACAAGGCAGTAGTAATTAAAACAGCATGGTATTGGAATAAAAACAGACCTGTGGACCTATGGAATAGAATTGAGTATCCTGACATCCAACCTCAAACACATGATCATGTAATCTTTGATAAAGGTGCAACGAGTCTAAAATGGAGTAAAGAAAGCCTCTTCAAAAAGTGGTGTTGGGAAAACTGGGCAGCAACATGTGAAAAAATGAATTTGGACCTGTGTCTAACACCATGCACAAAAATCAGATCAAAATGGATTATAGATCTCAATATCAGACTTGAATCCATAAAGTACATTGAAGAAAATATAGGAAAAACCCTCCAAGACATTGAAGCTAAAGGCATCTTCAAAGGTGAAACATCACTAACAAAGCAACTAGAAGAAAAGATAAACATATGGGACTACATGAAACTAAAACGCTTCTGCACCTCAAAAGAAACAGCCGACTAAGATACAAAAGCAGTCCACAGAATGGGAAAGAATATTCACCCAATACCCATCTGATAAGGGGTTAATATCCAGGGTATATCAGGCACTGGTAGAACTTTACAAGAAGAAAACAAACAACCCCATCAAAAAATGGGGAGAAGAAATGAACAGAAACTTCAGCAAGGAAGAAATTCGAATGGCCAAAAACATATGAAAAAATGCTCATCATCACTAATCATCAGAGAGATGCAAATCAAAACAACAATGAGATACCACTTTACACCACAGAGACTGGCACATATTCAAAAGAGCAAGAACAACAAGTGCTGGCATGGATGTGGGGAAAAGGGGACACTCATCCATTGTTGGTGGGAATGCCGGCTAGTACAGCCTTTCTGGAAAACAATATGGACATTCCTCCAAAAACTAGAAATTGAACTCCCATTTGACCCAGCCACACCACTCCTGGGAATCTACTCTGGGAAACCAAAAATACGCAGCGGAAACACCATCCCTACTTTTATGTTCATAGCAGCATTATTCACAATAGCCAGAATCTGGAAGCAACCAGAGTGCCCGAAAATCGATGATTGCATAAAGAAGCTTTGGTACTTCTACACAGTGAAATACTATGCAGCTATTAAGAAAAATGAAGTTATAAAATTTGCCTATAAATGAATGGACATGGAGAAGATTATGTTGAGCGAAATTAGCCAGAAGGAGAGAGACAGACACAGAATGACTGCATTTATCTGCATAACATAAATATATATGTACATATTAAGATACCAATATCCAAGGTCAAGTGAAAACATATATCAGGAGGTCTTGTCAAAGGTGGAGATTATCACAAACGTGTGGGAGTCAGAGACTAGGTAAGACAGAAAATGGAACAGTGTGCTAACAATTGTCGAGGGTACTAATGCCAACCTAAAACTGAGCATTAAATAGAGGCAAAAAGATACACATGACAACCCTTTAATGTATGTTCTGTAATCTATAGTCTGGAGGGGAAGGAAAAGAGAGAGAGAAATGGAAAGAAATAAAGAACCTGCCATGGAGCAGGGCTGGGGGGGGGGGAGAGAACTGGGGACGCTGGTGGTGGGAGATGGGCACTGGTGGCGGGATGGGTGCTGGAACACTGTATGACCAAAACCCAAATATGAATTTTTTAATTGTATATCTTTATAATTGTAAAAATAAAAAAATTTTAAAAAAAAAGAAACCCAGGTTTGATCTCCAGCATCCCATATGGTCCCCAAGCACTGCCAGGAATAATTCATGAGTGCAACACGAGTGCAAATCTAGGAGCAACCCTTGAACATCGCTGGATGTGACCCCCCAAAATTCCAAAGATGAAATTCTTAGAAGAGTGTGAGTAAATGTCTGAGGAAAAATGTCTAAAGAGGAAAGTCTAAGAAAAATCTTCAACAGCCTTAAAAGTCTATAGATTATACCTAAACATAAAATCATGCTTTTATGTTTGAAGTAATTTTGCTGCAAAAAAGTCAGAGAGAAAAGGTCAGAATAATATCTGAAGAGAAGTGCCTGAGAACATGGCCAAGGAGAGTTGTCTGGGGAGAAAAGTATTAGGAAAGAAGTCTACGGAAAACCTCTTAGATGATTCATCTGAGAAATATCTGTCTGTGAGGTACATGAGGATGTATCTGAGAAGAACTGTTTGAGCATGTGTATTGACAGGAAAATATCTGAGGTAAGACACAAGAAATGTGCAAACTGACACAACAAAGAAATAACTAGAAGAAACGCCTATGGATAAATGCCTGAAGAGAAACATCAGAGAAAGCTTGGGACAGATATGTCTGTATACATATGTGGATATGTATATGGAGAAAAGTCCATGAAGGAAAAGGAAAGTGTTTGAGGAGACGTAGCATTATCCCTTGAATAATCAAGAGGAAAACTGACAACCTCTAGTTCCAAGTCCATCCAGGAAGCACTAGACCTCAAGAAAAATGTTCAAGACATTCATTTTCAAAGCGTTATTTTATTAGAATCTCTCAAATATATAATTTCTCATAGAATTCCTTACAAAATACTGAAGAGAATTCCTTGATAAAATAAAACAACACCAGACAGACTCAGTTCTACATGAAGGAATGAAGTATGCAAGAAATAATAAATGTGAGGGGGGTTTCTTTAAGGATTTTAGGATGTTCTTTGACAAAACAATTGTTTGAAGTAAAAATAAAGCAAAACAGTCTGTATTTATATATAACATACACAGAAGTAAAAACATAACAGCAATTCCAAGAAAGTAAGGTGGAAATAGAAATATACTGTGGTTAACATTAAAGTTATCACATTATACATGAGATAGAAAATCAGTTAAAATGCATTATGTGAACCTGAAGTATTAGTTTAGGTAATTACTTGAATTACTGGAAAAAACTGAAGTATAGTTAGTAAACAAAATAGAGGATTAGTGAAGTATTCAACTCAAACGCAATTAGTGAAAATGAACAAAAATATAAATAAATAAGAATAAATAATAATAAAATGTATAAATAAATAAGAATAAAAACCCTCTACCATAAATCACAATCATATTCATGGCCTAAACACTATAAATTATGTGGGTTATCAGACTGTCTGTTTAAAAATTAATTTGATAATAATGCCTAACTATATAGCTCTATAAAACATAGACTTTAAATACTTGGAAATAGTGTTAAAACAAAATATAGGAAAAGAGAGACCAGAAAAACACCATGTCAAGATAACCAACAATGTCATTAAAAATGGGAAGAAATGTGAGATCTTTTTTCATTTTTATATAAAAAGAAATTGTTTACTTTTTCCAACTTCAAAGTGCACTATAACACTGTAGTAATCAAAGCAATGTGGCATTGGAATAATGACAGATTCTCCTCGACCTATGGAACAGAAATGAGAGTCTAGAGACACAACCTTAGGCATGTGGGCAATTGATCTTGGATGAGAAGGCAGAAATTATGGAGCAGAGCAAGGAAAGTGTCTTCAACAAATGGTCCTGGGAAAACTGGTCTGCCACAGCAAAAACACTTACCTTAGGCCTCTCACGCCATGCACAGAAGTCAAATAGAAATGGATTAAAAACACAAATATTAGGCCTGAACCTGTAAGCTATGTTGAGAAAAACATAACTTCATGATACTGATTCTAGATGTTATTCTAACTAACAGGATCAAAGATAAACAAATTGGACTACATCAAACTAAAATGCTTCTGCATTATTACAAAAACAATAACCATAATAAAAGACTCCCCACAGATGGAAGAGAATGTTTTCCCATCATCTTTTTAAGGTTTGTTATCAACAATCTATAGATCACTGGTAGAACTTGACAGCAAAAATGCCAACAACCTCATCCAAAAATGAGGAAAATTTTGAACAAAGACTCCCTCAAAGAAGACATTCAGATGGACAAAACTTACCTTTAAAAATCCTCTGCATCACTTATTATCAGGAAAATGCAAATCCAAACAACAATGAGGTATCATCTCACACCAGCAAAACTGGCACACATCATCACAGAACATAAACGACCAGTGTCGTTTGGGGGAGGGAATAAGACACCTCTTTACTGCTGGTGGGAATGCTCGACCAGACCAGCATTTTGGGGAAAACCATATGGACACTTCTTTTTAAAAACTAGGAATCAAGCTTTCATATCACTCAACAATGATACTCCTAGGTATATAGTGAAAAACAAAGAACTTAAGCTTACATAAAATCCTACATATAATATTCTTAGAAGTTGTGAATTATTTTAATTATTTTATATATATATTTTGTGTATTATTTTTGTGGGGTCAATGCTGACAGTTCTGTGGAGAGGTAATATATACTGCAAATCAAATGCCGGTTTCACACATCAAGGCCTCTACTCAAGCAAATCGATGAATAACAGGATGTCAAGTGATCGAAGTGATCAAGTGAAGGCCTTTACTCTACGACTTGAGCCACATCCATGACACAGTTTTTTCTTGTTATTTTTTGTTTTGTAAGAGCCCCAAACTAAAAACTACTCTCAATATATGAGTAGATAAACAAATTGAAAATCTATATAGTGAGTTGGTATGTGCAAAAAAAGAATAAAGTCTATAAAATAAAGGACTAATGGGGCTGGAGGGATAGTATAGTGTATAGGGTGTTTGCCTTGCATACGGCTCACCCAGGTTCAGTCTCCAGCATTCCATTAAGGCCCCAAGCACCACCAGCTCAGTAATTCCCGAGCCAGGAGTAACCCCTCAAAATTCAAGGCATGACCCAAAAAATGAAAAAAAAAAACTTAAAAAAAAAGAAAAGAATAAATAGTGACTTGTATGAATTTCAAAAGCTTTATGTTGAAGAATGGAGTACATTCATTTATATTAAATTATGTAGCAGGTAACTAAAAAAGTAGGCTGGACTGGGAAATGGCCCAGTCCTTGCCATAAGTACTCTTTCTGAAGCCCTGATGCTTACTCAGGTTATACATTTGCCAAAAATCATTGAACTATACATTTTCAATAGGTATGATATATTGTTGGTCATTTCTTCATGACATTGATTTTGTTTGTTTTCTGGGCCATATTTTAATGGCCAGAATTCCAGTGTGAAAGCGATTAATTCTGGCACTGCACTCAGGAATTACTCCTAGCAGTTCTCATGGGACCATATGGGATGCTGGGGGGGAAGGGGGAATGCTGGGGATTGAATCCCAATAGGCCAGAACGCCTTGTTCAAAGCAAGTATCCTTGCCACTGTGCTATCCTCAGGTCCCACATTATTTATTAAAATATTAATTTTGTAGTATTCACTCTTCTCTAAAGTACCAAATTTTGATTAGTTCATACTAGAAGGAAATGGCTACACCATGATTCTAAGGAATCACAGGTACAAATTTTGATATACAAGAAAAAATTACACTCAGAAACATATATGCATCCAACAAGGGGCCAGCAAAATACTTGAAACAACTGCTAATAAACTTCAAAGAAGGGGGCCAGAGCGATAGCACAGCACATAGGTAGTTTGCCTTGCATGTGGCTGACCCGGGTTCGATCACCGGCATCCCATATGGTCCCGCGAGCACCGCCAGGATTAATTTCTGAGTGAAGAGCCAGGAGTAACCCCTGAGCATAGCCAGGTGTGACCCAAAAAAGCAAAAAAAAAAAAAAAAAAAGACTTCAAAGAAGACATTGACAATAACACAAGGAAGTTGGAGACTTGAACACTGCTTTATCAACTCTTGATATATCGGAAAGACAAAACTCACCAAGGAATTACTGGCCCTGAAGGAAGAAATGGAAGAAAGAGGGCTGGTTGATACGTATAGGGCTTTTCATCCCCAAAAAGCTGAATACACATTTTTCTCCAGAGCACACGGAACATTCTCCAAGATAGACCACATGCTGAACCACAAAGCATACCTCAAAAAATAAAAAAGATAGAAATTGTGTGAACTATTTTTTCAGACCAAGATACACTGAAAATAGAAGTTAACCACACACAGAAACTGGGAGTCAAACCAAACACCTAGAAACTGAACAGCTCACTGCTGAACAACAAGTGAGTGAATCATAGAAGAAATCAAAGAGGAAATCCAAAGATTCCTGGAAACAAATGAAAATGAAGACACAAACTATCATAACTTGTGGGACACAGAAAAAGCAGAGGAAAATTCATAGCTCTGTGAGCATTCATCAGGAAAAAAGAAAGGGCCCGCATAAATAACCTGACTTCACAGCTCGAAATATTAGAAAAAAGACCAACAAAAGGAGCAAATCCAGGCAGAAAGAAGGAAATAATAAAACTTAGAGAGGAAATCAATGATCTGGAAACCCAAAAACAAACCAAAAGATTATTGGAGCCAAGAGCTTGTTATTTGAAAAAATAAACAAGATCAACAGAACACTTGCAAGACTTGTAAGGTCAGGGAAAGAGAGAACACAAATAAATAGAATCAGAAATGAAAGGGGACATCATAACAGAAACCAGAGAAATCCAAAAGATCATAAGAGATTACTTTGAGAGCCTGTATGCCACGAAACATGAAAACCTGGAAGAAATGGATAAATTATTGAAGTCCTCCCATGGCTAAAACAAGAAAACCTGCAATACCTGAATAAGCCTATTACCATCATGAAAATTGAGACAGTAATTAAAAGTCTACCCAAACACAAAATCCCAGGTACAGATGGGTTTGTAGTGAATTTTCCAAACCTTTAAGGAGGACCTACTGCTAATCCTTTTCAAGCTCCTCCAGGAAATAGAAGAAACATAAACACTTCCACATAGTTTCTGACTCACATATCACCCTGAGCAGGCAGAGACAACACTAAAAAAAGAAAACTATAGACCAATATCCCTTACTAACACAGATAATAAGATCTTCAATAAAATACTAGCAAACAGAAACCAAAGACTCATCAAAAGATTATACATCATGACCAAGTAGGATTCATCCCAGCAATGCAAGGTTGGTTCAACATCCACAAGTCAATCAACATAATACATCATATCAATAATAGAAAAAAATAAAAATCATATAATCCTATCATATGGGCAAAAGGAAATGGAAACACATTCCCTGCTCATGGATCAGGAGAATCAACGTTGTCAAAATGATAATACTCCCTAGAGCTTTATATAAATTCAATGCAGTCCCTATGAATACCCATGACATTTTAATAATATACCCCCCACGAACAGCTAAAGCAATCTTTGGGGAAAAGAAGATGGGAGGCATCCCCTTTCCCAACTTCAAATTGTACTACAAAGCAGTAGTAATTAAAACAGTGTGGTATTGGAATAAAAACAGACCTGTGGACCTATGGAATAGAGTTCAGTATCCTGACACTCAGCCTCAAATACATGAACATTTAATCTTCGATAAAGGAGCAAAAAGTCCAAAATGGAGCAAGGAAAGCCTCTTCAACAAGTGGTGCTGGGAAAACTGGGCAGCTACATGTAAAAATATAAATTTGGACCTCTGTCTAACACCATGCACAAAAAATCAGATCAAAATAGATTAAATATATCAATATAAGACCTGAATCCATAAAGTACATTGAAGACAACATAGGAAAAACCCTCCACAACATTGAGAAGCTAAAGGCATCTTCAAAGATGAAACACCACTAACAAAGCAACTAGAGGCAAAGATAAACATATGGGACTATATGAAACTAAAAAGCTTCTTTACCTCAAAAGAAACAGTGACCAAACTACAAAGCCGGTACACAGAATGGAAAATAATATTCACCCAATACCCATCTGATAAGGGATTAATATCCCGGATATATCAGGCACTGGTAAAACTTTCCAAGAAGAAAACAGCCAAACCCATCAAAAAAAATGGGGGAGAAGAAATGAACAGACACTTCCAAAAAGAAGAAATTTGAATGGCCAAAAGACATATGAAAAAATGCTCATCATCATTAATCATCAGAGAGATGCAAATACAAACAACAGTGAAATATCATCTCACACCACAGAGACTGGCACATATCCAAAAGAGCAAGGACAGCAAGTGTTGGCATGGATGCAGGGAGAAAGGGACTATCATCCACTGTTGGTGGGAATGTCGACTGGTACAGCCTTTTTTGGAAAACACATGGACATTCCTCCAAAGACAAAAAATTGAGCTCCAATTGACCCAGCTATACCACTCCTGGGAATATACCCTGGGAAATCAAAAACACAAAGCAGAAACACCATCTGCACTTTTATTTTCATAGCAGCACTATTCACAATAGCCAGAATCTGGAACCAACCAGAGTGCCTGAGAACTGATGACTGGATAAAGAAACTTTGGCACATCTATACAATGGAATACTATGTAGCTCTTAGGAAAAATGAAGTTATGAAATTTGCCTATAAATGGATGGACATGGAGAGGATCATGTTGAGTGAAATTAGCCAGAAAGAAAACGACAGATATAGGATCTGCATTTATTTGCATGATATAAATATATCATGCAAATAATATATCATGATATAAATATGTCATACTATATATGTATATATATGTATATAGTATTTATATGTATATATAGTATTATGCCAATATCCAAGGTCAGGCAAAACATGGATCAGGAGGTTTGTCAAAGGTAGAATCTACCACGAATGTGTGTGAGTCAGAGGTTAAGTAATACAGAGAAGGAAACAGTGTGTTAATAATTGTTGTGATAATATCAGCCTAGAACTGAGCATCGAATATAAGCAAAAAGATACACATGATAACCTCTAAATGTATGTATTATAATCCACAGTGTGTAAGACAAGGAAGAGAGAAAGAGAGAGAGAGAGAGAGAGAGAGAGAGAAGAAATAAAGAACCTGCCATAGAGGCATGAAAGGGGGAAGCGGGGACATTGGTGGTAGGAAATGGGCACTGGTGGAGGGATGGGTGCTGGAACACTGTATGACCGAAACCCAAACATGAAAAAACTTTGTAATTGTATATCTCGCAGTGGTATAATAAAATATTAAACATAAAAAATAAAAAGAAAGTGGTCGAAGAAAATAATTTACATATGCCTTTAAAAAAATTTTTTACATAGCCTTAAATCTAATTTTTGTTTTTGGCTAAGCCTGCTATTTGAAAGGAGGGATTTAAGCCACTCCCTGCTGTGCTCAGGAATTATTCTGCAGTGCTGCTGGGGACCATCCTTGTGCTTGGAATGAGCTGGGGTCAGTCTTGAGCACGGCAGTGCCTTACCTTCTGTGCTATCTCTATAGGCCCAGAAGTATTAGCTATTTGGAAGGTTAGGAGAAAAATTGGAAATCATTGTTAGGGAAGTAAATCAATGAATAAAGATTTAAATAGGAAAATTAAGATAAAAAAGAAAAACATTAAACTAAAAAAATTTTTTTGGTTATATTGCAAATAAGTGGGAGACTTGGGCTTTCCAGAAATGCCCACTTGGCCTAAGAGCTCCAATGGTGGCTTTGACCAAGCCACTCTGAGCTCATAACAAAGGGTTGGAAAACGCAGTTCAGGTACAACCAAGGTGTGGTGGCTTTCAGGCTACTCCCTGAGGGATTTGGAGGTAAACCTGGGTCAGGGACAAAGGCTGAAATCTCTTTGTCCCTCGAATAACTTTTGTCAAAAAATCAAAGCAAAATTGTTTATTAGATTGTTAATTGGAAATAGCCTCTGGAATGTTCTAAAATATCACTCAGACTGGAAGACATAAAAGCAATCATATAGACTGTACATATTAATCTCAATAAATGTCAGCACCATAATTTTCAGAGGATGTTCTCCAAACAGAAATATGTACATTGTCTGGGGGCATATAGCAGGGTGTTGTTTTGGATCTAAAATGTATGAGGTTTTGTCTGAAATAACTAGCTCAATAAAAGTAAATATTAAAAAGAAATTAGCTTTCTATAAATGCTTCCAAATACTCTTCAACACAGCATAAAGTAATAAAGCAATCACATTAAATTTATTTTTCTTTCAATTATAATTTGAAGTTATCACTGATGCTTCAGGCATATTTACAGATCATACAACAAACTGCTTTATACTGACTACACTAGCCATAAAGTATAGTCCCATTTTTCAGGTTGTCACCTAAACTAACTTCTTGTATGTGCATCCTATAAAAAATGACAAAATTAAATGATAGATCAAATTCCCATTTTATGCTCAGAATGCAAAACCAGGCATAAAGCTCCAAAGCTCATAGAAATGTGTTATTTAAGAAGAAAGACTGATCACCCCATTCTATGTATGACCCCCATTCTATGTATGCATTTCTCTTGACTACTTCAGTGGGGATGATAAGACATTGACTGACCTCCGCACTAGGCGGTGTCTGAGAGCAAAGTCGTGCATGTAGCCTGAGATCCAAGAGCACAGTCCGCTGTTTGTACCCGGCAGCATGGATTCGTGTCTCTGGGACAAGTGGGTCTACGATGGAGCTCCCACCTTTCCAGTGCTGTTTGATCTCGGACGAGACACGCCCCTTAGATACACTGAATTTGGCAGTTTTTCAGGTTTTAAGAATTTCTCACTCACCTGTGATTGAAAACTGGAGGAAGAAGAAGCAGAAAAAATGTCATGGCAACCAAAAGTAGAGACTAATATGACAGAAAAAGTTACTCTCACACGTTAAAGACAGTCTACACAGTTCTTTGCTCCACTTTCCCCTGCTCCGCCCAATAAATGGCCTTTAAAAGCTCAGGTTTCTGAGACCGCTGTCAGAACAGTGAGACATTAGAATATCTGAATTAACCTTTTTTCTTTTTTAAATGCTGTTCTATATCTTTTCTTAAGATAACCTTTAAATATCCAACAATAAAGAAATATGGGGCCAGAGCAATAGCACAGAGGGTAGAAGGTTTGCCTTGCACTCAGCCAAGTGTTCAATCCCGGCATCCCATATGGTCCCTCCAAGCACTGCCAGGAGTAATTAGGACTAATCCCTGAGCACTGCTGGTGTAAGCCCTTGTCCCCGAGAAAAGAAAAAGAGAAGAGAAGAGAAGAGGAGAAGAGAGGAGAGGAGGGGAGGGGAGGGAGGGGGAGGGGAGGGCAGAGGAGGGGGAGGGGAGGAGAGGGGAGGGGAGGGAGGGGAGGGGAGGGGAGGGGAGAAGAGAAGAGAAGAGGAGGGAGGGGGGGGAGGGAGGGGAGGGGAGGGGAGGGGAGGGGAGGGGAGAGGAGAGGAGAGGAGAGGAGAGGAGAAAAAGAAGAGAAGAGAAGAGAAGAGAAGAAAATAAAAATGTATTCATTATAAGAAAAAATGTAAAATATGAAATATTTTTGCTATAAGAAATCAGATTCGACCTGCATAAATTCACAGAAACATTAATGTGAGAATCACAATCCCCTTTGGTTTTCTAGTCCATCAGAAAAACCAGAATTTTTTTTTACAATATTACATTTTTTGTTAAATGTTGTAAGGAAATGCAAACTTTTACTTGGACAGTGAATTTCCTAAAAAGTAATTGATAGGGGCTGAAGCAATAGCAGAGTGGGTAAGGCGTTTGCCTTGCACATGGCCAACCCGGGTTCAATCCCCAGAATCCCATATGGTCCCCTGAGCACTGCCAGGAGTAATTCCTGAGCATTGCCAGGTGTGACCCAAAAAAGCAAAAAAAAAATGTAATTGATAAAGTAGAATGATATGACTTAATCAAATTAAGTTCAGAAACATGAGATCCAGTGACTAACTGTCCAAACATAGTGATCCAGAAACGCCAAGCAGTGGACAGTAGAAAACAGGCTGAACTCTTGTCGGAATGTGTCACAATGGAATAAAAACAAATTCCATGTCCTCCTCTCCTTCGTTGCACTATCTCCATGTGCAATTACATTCTTTTGGTTTGGTTTGGTTCAGTTTTGTTCTGGGGCCAAATTTGTAATTACATCGGTTTGTTTTCATTTGGTTCGTTTTTGTCCTGGGGCCACACCTGGCAGCTCAGGGCTTACTCCTCGTTCTGGTAGGCTCTGAGGACCATAAGGGTTGTCAGGGAGCAAACCCAGGTCTGACTGCTGCAAGACCAATGCCCTATCTACTGTAATATTGATCCAGCTTTTAGAGTTACATTCTTGAATGTAGTATTAGTTAGTAGACACTCATCTGATCAGTGTCCTGGGAGGGCCCGGAAGAAATGGCTAGTGGTGAAGGAGCTTCTCATTGTATCTATAACAGGACACAGAAGGAAAGGATGCTTCAGCATATTGGATTAATTAATAAAATAGAGTTTTACATTTAATAAATGTTAGAGCATAGTAACTAGGAAAATACATTTCATAAGCTTAGAACATAGAAAATCTATCAATACATAAAATAAGAAACCATAGATAAAACCCATTTTAATCACAAATAATTAAAATATGTGCAAGATCACTTGTATCACTTGTCTTCCCATTGTTCATTGATTTGCTCGAGCAGGAACCAGTGACATCTCCATACGTCCTGTCACATATGAGTGTAACACAAAGGCATAGGCTCACTCCAGGAACACAAAGAGCCTCAAACTATTCTTTCAGGTCATGGGAATGAGGTCTATAATTGTTACTGGTTTTTGGCATATCAAATACGACACTGGTAACTTGCCAGGTTCTGCTGTGTGGGTTGCATACTCTTGGTAGTAGGCTCTCAGTTTGTGTATTAACTGGTGAACTGTGTAGCGGTTATGCAAGATGAAAATATAAAAAAACTAGGAGGTAAGCACAAGACTTACACTACTTATTAAATAATTTTAGATCAATAATTAATACCTAAAGAATGTCTAGAACTAAGGACAAGAAATTTTAGAAGTAAAGATTTACCAAATAAGTGACAGAAAAAAATATATGATTTATACCGATAACATGGAAAGATGATTAATCTCACTCGAGTTAAAGACATTGGAATCAAATTATACCTTTCAATATGTACCAGTTCAAAGAGTTTTCCTGTATTGCCAAGAACAACAGAACCATCACCCAACTGAAGTAGAATTCAAAGCTACATGTTCTTTGAGCTAAGTAACACCAAAATAATTAAGTGTCCAAGTTTTTGGACTCAGTAATTGCACTTTTTGAAATCATAATCCTATGCATTCATCACAAACTTTTAATTGTAGCACGTTTAAATAAATGATAAACAACGAATATAAGAATAAACCTGCCAGTGTCAATTAAATATATTACGTCCATAATGCAGCTACCTGTGGTCTTTAATAAAAATGTTTGTATCTGCATGTACTGCAATAGAGAAACCTAATAAAAAATAAAAAAGCAAGTTGCATAACAGCTAGACTAGTGTAACCTGATTCGTGTTATGTTATAAAAAGTACAAATATGTAAATGAAGGTGGAATTCTGCATCCCTAGTGTTGAAAATTTCTGATTAATGAACACAGTGAAAAACAAATATAAACATAAAAGTACTGATGTTCAAAGCAGTGATTAATTATAGAATGATAAATAAAATAAGGGAGAAGGAATATTCATGAATATGCCCATATTTTATTTCACTTGCATCCTTTTTAGGACACTTTTAAGTGTTAAAGTTTAACTTAATTTAGGGCCAGAGTGATAGCACAGTGGTAGGGAGTTTGCCTTGCATGCAGTCAACCAGGGTTCAATCCCCAACATCCCATATGGTCCCCCAAGCACTTGATCACTTGATCACTTGATCACTTGAATCCCATTATTCATCGATTTGCTAGAGCGGGCGCCAGTAACATTTCCATTAGACCCTATCACGTGCCAATGTAGCCCAATGGCATCTGGTTGATTCAGGAATATCAAGAGCCTCAAACCGTTCCTTCAGGGTCTTGACAAGGAAGTCTGACCATCTTGTAGGTGGGCAGTCACGTGATCTTTTGACATCCCGTGGGATCCAGTCGGTAATGGCTCTTAGTCCAGTGGTTGTCTCCAAATCGCATTACATGTCCAACCCATCTGATTTTCGATGCCTTGGCAAACAAGACAGCGTCCCTGATTCTGGAATAGCGATGGAGGTCAGAACTCCGGATTCCTTCTCTCACTTGAGTAAGGCGTGATATTCCAAACATAGCTCTTTCGATTCCTCTACAGGAGACCCGAATAGCATTCTCATCCTGCTTTCCTAGGGCCCAGGTCTCTGAGGCGTATGTTAATGCAGGGAGAACGGTGGAGTCAAAGAGATGTGCCCGGAGCCAGAGGTTTTTTTTGTCCTTTTAGCTATTTCTTCGATGCCTTTGAAGGCATTCCATGCCGCTCTCTTCCTCCTGCACAGCTCAGGTTTTAGGTTGTTTATCATGTTGATTTCTCGACCTAGGTACACACAACTGCTGCATTTAGAGCTGTTTGTTCCATTGAGAGTGAATGGGGCCTCTGGAACTAGTTCATTCTTCATAAACATAAGAATACTTTTTGAAATCCCAAGCACATTGGGACTTTTTGAAGTCCCAAGAACATACTCCCAAGCACACCGGGAGTAATTCCTGAGCAAAGATGCAGGAGTAACCACTGAGCATTGCCAAGTTTGACCCAAAAAAGAAAAAAAAAAAAAAAAAAAAACCCTTAAAGTTTAAATTAATTTAAATCTAAGTGAAATTATATGGTTATTTTAAAATTCTTTAAGTAAGAGCACTGTCAAAAGCGGAGCTACCCTAATTAAACAAACTATTTTTCAAAAGGAAAAACTGTGTCTAAGTTGTAAGTGCCACTTAAACCCAAGCTGAAAAGAAGTACTCTAACCAGTTTCTCAATACAGTATCTCTAAATCAACTTCAGTTCAAAGTTCTTTATGAATTATTTCTATGATGTGACAGCAAGTTCTGCATGTCCGTAGGCTACAAAAGACCTCAAAATTGACTAACTGATGAAGTAAACAAATTCCCTAAATTTTATTTAAATATTTTGGAGAAAAATAAGAGCTTGTACTTAAAAATAGCAACAATGCTTGACTGTTCCAATGAGTATCTGTGTAGAGATATCTATGCATTTGAGTTAAGAGTTACAATGAATGCAGGGGGAGTCCCAACCCCAGTCAATACAACTAACAGCCGTTGGTTGCTACAGTGCCAGAGAAACAGGAGTTTCTGAGATGCAAAGAAGAAAGCAGCTCAGGCTGCAATCTTCATGACTGCCATTTCATTTATAATTGTCAATGATTTAATAATCTGTCTTCTTCCTGATGGAAAAAGCCTATTATCCAAATTAAGAGATTTTTGTCTCTTGAATCAGTATAACCACATGTAATAAATAGAATTATGCCTTCCGATGGTTTACATCTGCTGCCAGGCAAGTTAAAAATACCCAATAAAATGTCTGTCAATATGTCTTCCCCAGTTAAAGAGAGGCTACTGCGGTTAAAATGGCAATTAGATAGTTCACTAATTTTATAGCTATTTCATTAACAGCATAAGAGTCTCTTTTATATTTGTCCATTGACTCTAACACTATCAGATGAGAAAAGAATAAAATTCCACTGGAAGTTAAGATGCATTTTGTAATAAACTTATGTGAGAAGATACATATCTTGACCAAGAACTGGAGCACAATGGCTTTTAAACAGAAGCTATTAAAAAAAAGTGTCTAATGTTAGTAACAGAACAAATTACATGTTTTCATTTTAGATTTATTTACTTTAATGAACAGGCTGGGAAACAATTAAGTCACAGTTTTTCCCATAAGCACAAATGACACTACCAGGTCTCGTTTCTAGATCATGCATTATTTCGAGGAAAAAAAATACATACACATGGCACCAAGATGCCAGGCCAGGAAAAGTGGGAAAACTACAGAAATGTACAGAAAAACCATAAGTGTTTCTTTCTGCCTTGCTTTGGTAAACATGTTGCCGAAATTGCAGTAGCAATAACAGAAATGAAAAGTTAACTGATATAGAACAAGAATGGCCAGGTGAGGGTCGTGAGAGAGACAACACACGAGCAGGCTACTTGGTTTTCACAAGTCCAACTGGAGCCAATCCCTCCCACTCCTTATAGCTCCCCAAATTCCATAGGAATGATCCCTGAGAACATATCCAGGAGCAAGCCCTGACCCCTGCTAGGTGTGGCCACAACACAAAAACAAATCAAAAATAAAAAGAAGGACCAGTCGCGTGGTCCCATTACTGTAGGTTGGGTCTCCACAGCCATGTCAAGTCTATCTTTCCGGCCCCCTGAAACAGATGAATAATGACCGCAGTTGCGTGGGGGCCAGGGGGTTGGGTCACGCCTAGCAGCTCTCAGTGTCTATTCCTGGCCAGGCTATGACCACAGGAGTGACTCCTGGCAATGTATGGATGGCCAGAAGCGGTGAGGGGGATTCAAACCTTGGTGGGCTGTTTGTTACTGTCTAACAGAAATATCCCTGGTATGTCTGCAACCATTCTTATTCTAAACTTGAAAATACTTGGTGGGCTAGGATTAAAAAGAAATCCATGTGCAGTTTTCAAATCAAAGAAAAGTCATGAAAGCACCACACATTACCTGCTTTTGCAAACACGTAGATCAGTGGAAATACGGCTCACTTATGTAGAGGAGAAAAATCACCTCCAATAGAAATGACTCAAGAATCTAGACATATCATTTACCTCTAGGTGTGTGGAAAAATATATATTGTAATTTTGTCAGGGGGGGAAAAATACAGCCTCGTTGGCTTATCAGACATTTTACTAAGGGAAAAATATGCAAATCAATACTTCTAAAGTAAGGCTATCATTTTCACACAGACAATATAAAGCATATAAAGGCTTTCTATTATATTCTAAAATATCCATAGTTGATGATCACGTTTTGATATTTTTAATAAGAATACAGGGACCAGAGACATAATACAGGGGTTATGCCACATGCCTTGCCAGCAGCCCACCCCAGTTTGGTTTCAGCAGCACTTGGTCACTCCCAATTCCAACACCACTTGCAAGCGGCCCCGAAACCCTGGGCACCACCAAGACGGCGGCCGGTGTAATCTCCACACTTCAGTCTGAACGGGAGTACATACACCAGCCCCCACACTGAACCACTGACAGAGCTGCCCAAGAGGGAGTTCCTAAGGACCATTTGAGAGGTCCCTAAAACTAATAATAATAATAATAATAATAATAATAATAATAATATAATATGAAATAGGAATTTGACTACAAAATAAGAAAGATTATTAGGACAATCCATAAGTTGTTTGGCATCTATTTGTTATCTGGCATTTGCATTTTTTTTTTCGCTTTTTGTGTCACACCCAGCAATGCTCAGGGGTTACTCCTGACTCTGCACTCAGGAATAACTCCTGGCAGTACTCAGGGGACCATATGGGATGTCGGGGATCGAACCCGGGTCAGCCGTGGTGCAATGCAAACACCCACCATGCTGTGCTGTCGCTCGCCCTGGTCATTGCATTTTGGCAGAAAAGAACCTAGTATCTTGGGTATGGAATAGCTTAATATACATTTTTAAAACGATGGTTTTTTCCAAGGCCCTTTAAAAAATACACTAAGGGGGCAAAGGAGGGAATTCAAAGGGCTGATGCACATTTGCCTGTGCGAGGCCCCCAAACTGACCCACCGCATTGATCCGGACTGGTCCCCCCAGCACCTCTGAACGATCCAAGCTGGTTGTCCTGGTGGCCCTTACTCCTAAGCATTGCTTTGAAAACTACCTCAAAATCTTCACAAGGGAATTTGTGCGTTCATTGTCCATTGTTTTTTTTTAGAAAATCTGAATGCTCAAATAGTGGTTTCTGGCTCAATTGCTTAGTCACAGCAGTAATTTTGTCTTCTAAATTGTACACATTTCTTTCCTGATTTCTTTCCTGATAAGAAAAGGACATTAACTGCATACAAATGGCCATTAAGGTTAGTGGCAATGCTAATGATCTCTAATTTGTAATAAATCATCACCAAAAAACTTCTTGTATTTAACATCAATGTGCTTTAGGGAGTTATTTTCATTTTAATCGCAAATAGCAGAAAATAACAGATTAAAATTATGTACAAATGTCTTTTTCAGACTGTGTGGTAACAATGTGCCAAAAAACAAGCTCCAAGCTGTTTGTGGCCTAAGACACACAAAGAATTAATTTTTGTGCTGGCATATACTGTAATTAGAAGTGGTTCTCTGCATCATGATTAAGCCGGTAACTATGGTAACTAATGCAGGGAAGCATAAGTGCAAAAAAGGAGAGAGCCGAGTAAGTCAACGACGAGCTGTCTCTGCCTGTTTATTTTTAAGATCCTCATAATAAGCCGAGCTATCTCTAAAGCCTGTTTTCATTTTTATTATAATTCCTACCATTGATCGGTGATATATTAAACAATAGATGATTCTTTGAACACACATACACACCCCATATGTATCAGAGCAAACTCGAATTATGATCACATTGGGTGGGCATGTTTCTCTTACAAAATATTATCAGAACTGCCATCTCTGTGTGTCTCTCCTATCGCAGGGCTCCATGGAGACAGTGACAGAGCAGAAAATTAACACACGGAATGCAGCACTTTTGCAGGCAGCCTTTTTTGCCACAAATTGATCGCAAAACCACCTGTTTTCTCAGTTGCATTGACGATGAGTGTGCAACAGACGAGAGAGAAAAGCAGCACACCTCCTAGTGCATGTTCCCTAAGCTTTAGTCCCCAGCCCCTAGGGGTCGTAAAAATAGACGCCGGGAGTCTTTGGTGGACGTCTTTTAGCCTCAAAACCATAAAGGACAACGTGGAATATTTAGAGCTGTTTCAAAAGGAAACAGCTCATTCTCATGACCTGATGGAATGGTTTGAGGCTCTTTATGTTCCTGGAGCAAGCAGGTGCCCTTGGGCTCTACTTGCATGAGACAGGACTTATGGAGATGTTACTGGTGCCGGCTCAAGCAAATCGATGATGAACAGGTGATACAGTGAAACAGTTTCAAAAGGAAAATATCAACCCGAACTGCTGACAGGTACAGAAAGCAGCTTCAAAGATGGGCCTGTTTGGCTTTGTTTTTTAATCTTTTCATTGAGCTGCTACATATTCTTGGAGGAAAACACATAACATGAATCTGGACATCAATGATTTCTTATGAAGGAATAAAGCAAAACGGGCTCCTATAAATTTCATTTGTTTAATCTATGAAACAACTGTTTGCTGTACTGATTTCAGAAATTAAATACACTGCTGAAAAGCTGAAGAATCTGTGAATTACATTTTTAAGACATTAGAACACTATGCTCTTCTTCAGCACAAGATTCTCCCAAAAGATGTGGTTCATGACTCCATAATGTCCGTATAAGAACAGCAAACCTTTTATAAATCTGCTTTAAATGTGAAACAAGTGAAATTAAATTATTCCTAAGATGACAAGAATAGGCTTCAACTAAGATAAAGCACCATAAAAGCACTTCATGTGTCAGTAACACTTCTAAACAACTGACACCGATTAATTCATGCCAACGTTATTTTCCACTCAATTATTAATCATGTCAACTAACATTAAGCACCTGTTATGTGTGAAGCATCATGCGAGGTTTTGTGGGAAAAAATGAAGCACAAATTGCCTCTGGTAGTTTTCATTCTTGTCAGGGAAACCGACAGTGAATCAGTAAATAAATAGATTGCACAGTAATTAAGACCATAGTAAGAGTTCTCGAATAAGGAAAGTTGGTGTCTTCACAAATCAACTGGCAACATCCTTTTTGTCAGGTTGGTCAAGGGGAAGATTTTTGCAGCAGATGATGTGCGGTTCATGGCTCCAACGATGTGACAAGGAGCTCCTGGGACAGGGAATAGCCACACTGAAGATGCAGGTCTGACGGCTACGCAGAGGACAGCGTGAATAATGAAGGTGTAAAGGAGGCACGCAGCAAGGGACAGAGAACAGCAAACATGCCAGGCTATCCCAGGAGGGAGTTCTCACACATATTCATCCTCCCAGCGAATGAATGTGTTTTTCCTTTTGACATGACTTCTTAAAAGATGCCTCTAAAAGAGACCAAATGTGCTTACTCACCCAGAGCTTTGGCTCAGCTTCCTGTGAGGAAGCCAGGATTGGAGATCACTGCTCTATGGGAAGCTAGCTGAGGCAGAGACAAGAAATCACATCAGAGTCTGTATTTGAAAGCTCGTGTATAGAATGAAACGGAGACTGCACGCCTTCCCAGTTGCCTCAGCCAAGCCCAGAATGTCTATTAACTCCAATCAACTAGAAACTATAAACAGAGCACAAAAGTCTGCTTCGTTTTCAAAAATTAAGCATCATTTGTTTTTAATCCTACTGATACCTTCCCCAAAAAAAGTCAACCTCATTTCAGTAATTTAGAATATCCCCCCTCCCCCAATGTTTTGTAGTGCTTCATTTTCCATTTGGACATTTAGTATTGGAAACCCTTTGTGTGATTTCTGTAACAACCACTAGAGGGAAAACTCAGACTGAGAAAGTTATTCTAAAGCATTGAACTCACATCAAAAGGACCAGCTCAAAAGCTTTATTCATCATAGTTCCAGATGAAACATTCTAAATCTCAGAAATGCCATATTATTTTTAAATTAGTCTCGATAATAACTAGAATTTGGGCTTCAATATGCCGCCTTTACATTCAACACATCTTTCACTTCTCCAAAGGAGAGGCTAATAAAGCGGTACAGCCACACAGCACATTAAACAGCAAGTCATTTATCCAGAGACATCCAAGGTTCTTTATTTGGGGGGTGTGCTGAAGGAACACCTGCTATGCTTGGGACGTACTTCTGACTGTGCTCAGGGATCACTTCTGGCAGTTCCGGGGGCCATGGGAGGCCGAGGGAGACCATATGTGATGATAGGGATCAAACTCATGTTGATCACTGACAAACACTAAGGCCTATATTGTCTCTCTGGCCAAACAAAGATTTCCATTGTACAATCAGGTCTTAGCCCTTTGTTTTCTCCAGTATGATACAGTGTGACCCCAGTACTTATTTCAGGAAAACCAGACTTTATTAAATCAGTTTTTTTATCAGCAGATTCTAGATTTTTAGCAAAATATTCAGAAGAACATAGTAGACACTGATATTTACTGAATATCTGAATGACTTAATATGTGAATAAAAGTATAGGTGAACTAATGAAGTGAAGAAATGATCCTCCATTCTTTTTTCAGCAATATTTGGCAAAATGTCTCTTCTTAGGAGATCTGTTGACTGTCCAACATTTCAACTGAGACTTATTAATAGGGAAAGTGTTGCAGCTATTTCTTTTTTTAGAAGGATATTTTTTATTTTTTTAAATATTAAAACACCGTGATTGACAAATTTCCTCATAGTACAGTTATCACAAGTATTCATTGTTCAACCTGGCAAGCTACCCGTGGTGTATTCGATATGCCAAAAACAGTAACAATAATGGACCTCATTTCCAAGGAATGGAGATGCTACTGGCGCCCACTTGAGCACATCAATGAACAATGGGAACCTAAGTGATAAGTGATTCATTGTTCAACACCAGTTCCACCACCAAAGTGCCCCTACCACCACCAAAGGCCACAGCCCACTACCCACTCCCCATTCCCACACCAGTGCCCCCCACTTTGCTGCAACTATATTGATCATTACGATGTATATATGGGCAAGGTCCTGGGAAAGACCTGGCCGCAAACTTGGCTGCTGTCTAAGCCTGGCACAGGGTCGCAAGGAGCTGTGCTCCGTGAGTAGGAGCTGCTGCAGCTGTGTGTGGACCGCCTCTTCTCTGGCATGACTGATGACGGAGGCTGCGGGGCTCCTGGCCATGCCCACTGGGTCACTGGAGGTGGTAGGGGAGGAGCCTCAATTCCTGATCCAAGCCTGGTCGGGGAGGCCAGTTGTGGCTATTTCTTGCAGCTTAATAGCCCCCAGAAAGTGAGAAGGACGAGTTTTGTGACCCTTTCTCTAACAAGGAACTCTCAAGATGCGGACTGAAACCTAATTCCTCAGGAATCTTCTGTGGAAAACCTCAAGCCCATCCTATTGAGAGATGGTTCTTCGGAAGGTGATTAAGTTCTGCGAGCAGAGTGCCCATGAATGAGAGTCATTCCGTTTTAAGAAGAGATAAGCAGAGATTTCTTTCTCTCTTTGCCAAGTTACGAGTGGGTCATCTGGGAGTGAAAAGTACGACCCTCACTGACCCTGGACTATGCAGGCACTGTGTTTCCCGATTCCCAGACTTCAGACTTGTGAAGAACAAATATCGGTGCCTGGAGTCACCCACTCCGTTGTGTTTTGCTATGGCGGCTTAGACTAACTAATCACTTCCTCTTACTCCGCCTACTCTATGCTGAGTTCGCAGAACTAAAGTTAGGAAATTCTGATTATTTAAAACCCATATAAAGCATAATGGCTAATTCAAATCTCAAAATAAATCATGTGGGTCAGTAACAGTAGGAAGAATCCAAGATAATTACTTAGTGGATAAGAAAACCATAATTATGATTCATTTTCTTTTGCTGAAATCTTGATGCAAGTTAGAGTAATGCTCTGACCTAGTCTCCATGCAATAAAATCAAAATTTTTTTATTATTACTACTGATAAAAACATGACAATATGACTATCAACCAACTGGTACTTGGGTTTAATAAAAAACGGGGGCAGTTATTGAAATCAACTAAACATCTTTGGCAAAATCTTTCATTTCCTAAGACCTCAGGCACTTCTGCTCTGCCAAGAAGGCTACATTCGGTGCCTTGGGGGGACAGGGCCCAGGCGTGAAAAGTGATTGCCCACCACTTCTTTAACAACTCCTGAATTTTTCAAGATCACAGCTCCTAAAATAAGCAGTTAACCCATGAGCTTCATGAAAAGCCAACGGAGCCTAAATTTGTTTCTTGAAAAAACAATTTAAAAGGAATTTTTCATTGGTGGCGTGATTGCATTCGTAATTCTGTGCTTTTCTCGAATGTCTGATTTGTTTGCATAGAAAAATGAGCTACTTTATTTTCAAAAGAGGTATTTTTCTAAATTAAAAGGCAAGTAATCTAAATGACATCTCTCCTTAAAATTATTGTCAGCTGAGGCTGGAGCAATAGTACAGTGTGTACGGTATTTGCATGTAACATGGTCGCCGGCATTTGATTCCAGCAACCCTGAGCCCCACCAGGAGTGATCTCTGAGCACAGAGCGGCGAATAAGCCATGAGTTTTGCCATGTGTGGCCCAAAAACAAAACAGAAAAATAAATTATTATTAGCTGTACTTGACATGTTAATACTTTTATAAAACAGGTTATGGTTTGTTCAGTCTTCTTAATCTCAGAAATGACATAATGAAGTGTTATTAAGCTGTACCTAATACTCCCTGTTTTTTCTTATTAGTTGACCTTTGACAGATTTCTTGGAATCATCAAAGAAATAAGTGGGTCATCCCCATCTAGTTCTTCCACAGGCACATACAAGTTTTATTTTAAATATATAAAAATGATAAGGCTGGACTGATAATTCTCATAGTAGCTGTTCAGTGTGAATATTTAGAACATTCCTTGGATAGACGGCATTGGAAAAAACTTGTTTAAAACCTGCTTATCTGCAGTATATATTCTAGATAACTGTCAAAGAAACCCAATGGATAAAACACCTGTAGCTTTGTAAGCTTATAAATCAGATTTACAAAGAATTCTAATATTATATTGAATATTAGAGTGAAAGGATGTCATTAACAAGTAGATCATGTGAAAGCACTCCTGAGGTTAAATAGTTATGTAAACCTGTAATAATTTCAGAAAATCTTAAAAGGCACAGAGTTCACCATTCATTTTATAATGAATATCAGAGGGAAAGGATTCAGTGTACTTGGACTAGTTAATATATTGTCTTTCTGTGGTATGATATTTTAAGAGCTCTAGTGTCAATTTGAATGCAGATAATGACATTTGAAAAGAATAAATAAGGTTATATTAGCTATGCTCCAACAAGAACTCCAATAAGAACAAATATCTTCATTTATCCCAGATTTACTTGTCATTTTAATGACTTTATAAATAAAATATAATTACAATTGCCATGATTCCTATATAAGAAATTCTAAGCACATAGAAATATTTTCTAGGATATAACTTTTAATATTTTCTAGGTATAACTTTATGAAAATAAGACATGAAAATAGAAATCATCATAATCAAGTTATGAAAATTGTTTCTAACTTTCAGTAAAATGCAATGTATGCTAGGTTCAACTACAAGTTTCAAGAGAAGAAGTTATAAAACAAATTCTTGTCATTATTATATATACTTCAGCAGTGACAAACAATAGCTTCTACAGTGCACTCAGATATCACTTTAGTCAAGCCAGAGATATAGAACAGGGGTTATGGTAACTTACCTTACACTGGGCAGATTCCCAACATGGCAGATGGTCCCCAGAAAACCACCAAGAATGATCCCTGATCACAGAATCAGAAGTTTCTAAGCTCCACTGGGTATGAGCCAACCCCCAACCAAACGAAAGTAACTCTAGGCCAATCTGCTAGAATCAATGGATTGGACAGTGCTTATCAAACTATACCTTGCTATACCTACATGATTAAGGGTTGTGAGGAGAGGGGAGACAAAGAGATGGGAGAGTAAGAGAAAACAAAAAGAGAACTTTCTGGGCCGGAGTGACAGTATAACAGCTAGGGTGTATGCCTTGAATGTGGTCAACCCATATTCAATCCGGGTACCCCATATGGTCCCCTGAGCATCGCCAGGAGTAATTCCTGAGTGAAGACTCAGAAGTAAGCATTGAGCATCGCCAAATACAAGCCAGGTGAGAAGAGAAAAAAGAGAGAGAGAGAGAGAGAGAGAGAGAGAGAGAGAACTTTCCTCACCTTAAAGGCAAAATATCGCTTTATGGTAGGGGAAGTTGTTTGTTTACTTTGTGGCAAGTCACAGATAGTACTGCTTTCAAGATCTACTCCTGATTCTGTGCTCAACGTCACTCTGGGCAGTACTGGAACTGATCTGGGGAAAATTGCATGCAAAGCTAGTAACTGAACCCTTGCTCTAGATATCCATTTCTAATAGCAGTATTTTAAATACCACACCACAGTATTCATTCTTTTTATCTTAAGACTAATAGCAAAAATCCCATTAATACTGCAACAGTTACCGATTATACATTCAATAATGTTAATCTCAGAAGTATCAAAAATATTTAGCCATATCAGAAAATTGAGTTCTTAAAATTATAATAACCCCTATGAACAGGAATAATCTTTCACTAAAACACATGATATTTCTAAGTCACTTTTCTTCTGGCTGCTTAGAAAGACTTAAAAAAAAAACATTTCTGGTTTCTGTTACAACAAATGCCACCCATTCTAAAGAGCCACGAGAAAAGGTTTGCCTCTCTGTAGCATCAGATCTACAACTCTTACATGTAAAATGTTGATAAATGACTGAAAACCGTCATCTCTCATTCTGCTTATTGTTCTCACTTGAGGTAGAAAATGTCACCTCAAGATTATCATTCAATTTACACGAGGCAGTACACCATTTTCTTTATAAGCTGCATATTGCCCCAGACTTTCATTAGAAAATGAGTGGAAGAACCACGCATCATGAATTCTTCCCTCTCCAAATAAAGTACAGAGATAAAACATCAAACAGTAGAAATAAAGACTGCTCTTGAGCATTTCTATGCCATCAAGTCCTGAGGGGAGAGAAGAGAAATGTGATAGGGAAGATGAAAGAATGAGATCACAGGCCTTAGTTACATCTAAAGTCCATTAATTCTTCCACTGTCTTACCAAGTGACCTCTTGAGTCTTTATTTTCCTTAAGTAAACAAAAAGATGCCATCAGCTGCATCAGGAGACTATTGAAACAACCAACAATTAGGCATTGATGCATTGCCTCACATGGAGACTGACCACAAATATAAACTGCAACGACTTTCTTGGAAAAATATATGTTATCAGCCAGATGTATATATTTTTACACCAATAAAGACATATATTTCTGCTACTGCATTTGCTAATTTCATCATCTTGGGAGTAATTTTGCATGAGACTAATATTTAAAGCAGCAAATGCTTCATAAACAGATTTCCCTCCATAATGTGAATGGGAATCCAACAATCTGAATGTCTAAACGGAGCAAAAAGACTAATCTCCCAGAGCACAAGGAAATTCTCCATTAGAGTGTCTTCAAACACTCTATCCACTGTTGACCATCCCTGGTCTTGGATTACTTGCAGACATATAAGTTACTGAATCTGCTTGCTTTCATCAGCTAATGAGCCAATCAATTCCTATCATAAATGTCACCAATATACATCATCCCATTCAGTCTTTCTTCAGAAAGCCCAGATTAATACAATTATGTTAAAGATCCCAGTGAGTAGGACTAATCCAACACCTCAAATCCTAGTAACTGAAATTCTTCAAGTAGAAATTCAAGCAACAGTAACCTAGGGTCATTTAGAAACCATGAATCCATTCTAGATGTTTGCATATTTTGTTCACATTTTTCTACAAATGCCTTCACAGAGCCTATAAAATTATAAGATAATGTGGATTATGACCCACCGGGTCACTTAGGAGTCCAGTTCTGCTATTGTGCAATTTGCCAAAATAATAGAAACGCAATTCAAATACTGGGAAGCTTCATTTTGATTTTAAAAATACGGCATGCATTCCAAATATCTACAATCCTAGATTGTATAAAATAAAGGATATCAAAGGGCAGAAAAAAATTTATTTTACATCAAACTGTTCCCAGAATTCTATAGCTTTTGCAGCTGAAAACCCTATAAATATAGTGTATTGGAACCTCTGATGCATAATGACAATTTTCCACAGAGAAGAATTCTGAGAGAATAATAATTTGTGCACTAGATGTGAAAATGGCTCAGGAAGTAGCATTATCAGAAGCCTAAATTGTATCCATTTAAAAATATAGAGTACAAAAGGTTGGGAAGAAAGAACATTCTAGCTTCAATAGGAGTAGCCAACAAAGTGATATATTGGCAGAATTTAATTGATGCTTCACTTAAAGGTGATGATATAGCTAATACGCTAGTACTGTTTTATTATTGCACATAACACAATGTCAAGATAAGTTCAAAATCTGGCTGATATTATATAGTATAGTAATGCAACCATGTTGTTGAAAAGCAGCTAGTAAAATTAACTCACTGTGTTTAAAAATCTTTTAAATAGTCTGATGAGCACTACCTGTAGTGAGTGATAGAAGTTTGTACATTTAAATTTCTTATTTCTTCTTCCTGGTCTATTGTATAAACCTGACTCCTAAACACACTTCAGTCACAGGTGGATATTTAAATTTTAATTAATTGAATTTTAATTTGTGATTTACTGAATTAATGTATTATTGGAATTAAATATGCTTGCTTAATTGCACTATCCACATTTAAATTACTGAGCAGATATTCGTGGGGAAGGCTCTATGTTGAACTGCAGAAACATAATATTTTTACCATCTCAAAAAGCAAAAGTGAACAGCATTCTCCACTGGTTAAGAGTATAGTCTCTGCATCACACAGTCCCAGTTCAGATCCTTGTTTGAACACCTAAAAACTGATATGGTTAAGCCAGATCCCTTACCTGTCCATGCCTCGGTGTTCTCACAAACAAAATGAGAACAATAAAATAGAAATATAATAAGACATGAAGTGTTCAGAAGAAAGACTAGCAAATATTAACCCTGATGGAATGATACTTATTATTTTCCTCCCTAAGAAATCAAGGAAAGATGTAGGAAATCTAAAAATCCTTGAGCCTGAAATGATGGGTCAAGCTATCTGCCTGGCAGAGGCCATTATTTCTCTTATTTAATTTCTGTTTTTTTTTCTTAGTGCTGCCATATTTAGGGCTTTTTCAGGGTAAGGGGAATAAACATTGTTTTTACTGGTTTTGTCATATCTAATACACGTCGGACAGCTTGCCAGGCTCTGCCGTGTGGGCAATATCCTCAGAGACCTGGGCCCTGTGAAAGCAGGATGAGAATGCTATTCGGGTCTCCCCAAAGAGGAATCAAAAGAGCTATGCTTGGAATACCAAGCCTCACTCAAGTGAGAGAAGGAATCCAGAGTTCCAACCTCCATCGACGATCGAGAGTTAGGAACTGTCTTGTTTGCCAAACGTCGAAAATCAGATGGGCTGGACATGTAATGAGACTTGGAGAAGACCGCTGGACTAGAGCCATTACCTACTGGATCCCATGGGGCATCAAAAGATCACGTGGCCGCCCACCTACAAGATGGTCAGACTTCTTTGTCAAGACCCTGAACAAACGGTTTAAGGCTCTTCGTATTCCTGGAGCAAGCAGATGCCATTGGGCTATACTGGGACGTGACCCGGACAAATGGAAATGTTACTGGAGCCCACTCAAGCAAATCGATGAATGACGGGATGTCAAGTGATTGAGTGACTTCTGTTGTTCAATTCACCATAAAAGGGGTGATGCATTTCTGTTTTGTGAGAACAGAAACAGATGCTCAGGGGTTATTCCTGGCTCTGCACTCAGGGAATTATTCCTGGCGGTGCTCAGGGGACCATATGGGATGCCGGGGATCGAACCCAGGCCGGCATGGGCTGGCCGCGTGCAAGGCAAATGCCCTACCGCTGGGCTATCGCCTCCGGCCCAACAGAAACAGATTTAAAAGTAAACTTATCAGGGGCTGGAGCAATAGCCCAGCAGGTAGGGCGTTTGCCTTGCACGCGGCCCCCATGCCGGCCTGGGTTCAATCTCCAGCATCCCATATGGTCCCCCAAGCACCGCCAGGAGTGATTCCTGAGTGCAGAGCCAGGAGAAACCCCTGAGCATTGCCGGTGTGATCCCCCTCAAAAAAAGCAAAAAAAAAGTACACTTATCAGGTACCTATAGTTGTTTTGATCACTTGTGATCACTTGACTTCCTGTACATAATCAATTTACTCAAGTGGGCACCAGTAACATCTCAATATGTCCTGTCACATGTGAGATAGCCCAAGGGCATCTGCCTGCTCAAGGAACATAAAGAGCCTCAAACCATTCTATCAGGTCATGGGAATGAGACCTATAATAGTTACTGGTATTTGGCATGTCAAATACAACCCGGGTAGCTTGCCAGGCTCTGCCGTGTGGGTGAGATAATCTTGTAGTCACCACAAAACTTGAGCATTTATTGATGAACCACACGGCTACAAGGGGCTTCGCGAGCTGGGGGTGTAATCAGCTCTTCAAAGGTTAATAAATCATTATTATTCACACACCTTTATATACAAGAAGGTTAGCCTTTAACATACTATCGCTGCTACTGATGCTTCATACTTACTACTTCTTGGAGTCTTAGAAACATTTTGGACAGAACTGAGCTATAGCACAGCCAGTAGAGCAATTGCCTTGTAGACAACACACTTTCGTTCAATCCCCAGGACTCACAGTGTCCCATGAGCACCTCCAAGAGTAATACCTGAGCAGAGAACTGGGAGTAAGCCCTGAGCACAGAGCCAGGAGTATGCCCTGAGCACAGCGAGGTGTGCCCCTAACTCCCCGGACTTGTACAATCAGGCATTTACTACTTAACCTGTGTAAGAGAAGAGCCTTATCAGACATCTCATAGCAAAGCCAAGAGTTTGGGGCCAGGGGATACACGTAGGGCATTTGCCTTTATGGTTGATCCAGATTCGATTCCCAGCTTCCTTCCTATATGGTGCCCAGGAGTGAGTCCTGTCCTGAGTAACCCCCTAAAGTCAGGAGTAACCCCTAAACACCACCAAGTGTAGTCCTAAAACAAAACACAGTGAAAAAGAAGCCAAGAGTCTGTCCAACTAAATAAAGTTTTCCTTCCAGAGTAAAGTAAATTATCAGTAGCAATAGGAAGAAAGGCAATAGGTGTTCAGAAATAAAGTCATCAGTCACAAGCATCAGATAGACAAAACATCTTATGTTTTTGAAACCCTGTAACAAACCAACCTTTTGCAGAAGGCATACCAAGGAAATTCACATTTCCCAGAGCATGGAAAAGAGCAGCTGTCTTTCATCACAGATAATTCATGATGATACAAACACATGACAGCTTTGATTTTCAATCTAGAGGGAAAATGTGCATCATTTTCCCACTTTCACCAACAATCTACATTGTTTGTTATATCCAACAAATATTCTATAACATTTTATAAATGTTTTCAAATTTTGAATATAGTCCACAAAATCAAATGCCACACAAACCAGAAGCAACTTATTGAAGATAGTGCTCAGCAGTTCTCTAAAATGAGTGTTATTTACGGAACCATTGGCCACATTCCTCTCAACCACCAAAACATCTCTCCTGGATTGATTTTCTTCTCTGGACAATGGTGCTCACATAATGCTTTCCTTATGTGTAAGAACTTAGAAAAACTAGACTGCTTTTAGGCTTTCAATTTAAAAAAAAAGTATAGCACTTAACGATAATAGGGTCTGGAAACTTCACCCTACAGAAAGAAAAGGGAACTCTCATGCACGTTGGCAGAAACATAACTGGTGTGGTCTCTAGGGGAGATGGTAAAGGGATCCTTTAGAAAGCTAAAAGCAGAAATTCCAGATGACCCAGCAATGCTACTCCAAAGTACTTACTGAAGAATCTCAAAAACACTCATTTGGAAAGATAAAAACAGCTTCATGTTCATTACAGCATTATGGGAGCAAGCTAATGTGTAGCAACCAGTGGGGGAATAAATGAAGTTACAAAAACAAAAACTCAACAGAATGATACTATGCTACTCTAAAGGATGGGGAATTGGTATTTTTCAACAATATGGATGGACTTTGAGTGATTACACTAAGCAAATTAAGTCAGAAAGGGGAAAAATTCAGAAAAATGTATCTCATACCTATACCATCAATATCTAAAGTGAACAAGTTAACAAAACACAGTAGAAATAACTCAGATGGACAAACATGATAATTACCATAAGGGAAAAGATGGAGAACGAAGACAAAAGGATCAAGCTTTATAACAGGAATGACCTTAGAATTCTAGCTGTGGGTGCAGTGAGGTTTAGCCACAAATAGGTATGAAGTTATACTCGGAAATGCTAAGCTACTGCAAATCAATGCTAAATCAATTAAACTTGTATTCAAATAACTTACGTCAGAATCACAATATGTTACCACTTAAATTCCTTTTTCTTTGATTCCCTTACCATTTATTTGTCTTGCTTATGTTGGGGTAACACATCCAGAGACAGTGGAGGTCATCAGGACAGCACGTTACCAGGGCTTTGGGGAGTCGCAGTGTCAGGAACAAGCGCAAGGACTTGCACGTGACAGCCACGTGCTCTACCTCTTTAGCTACACCTTCTCCATCTTTTTAATCTCATATTGTATGTCTAAAATAGTACATAGATTTTTTTTTGCTTTCTGGGTCACACCTGGCAGTGCTTAGGGGTTACTCCTGGCTCTGCACTCAGGAATTATTCTTGGCGGTGCTTGGGGGACCATATGGGATGCTGGGGATTGAACCTGGGTTGGCCACGTGCAAGGCAAATGCCTTCCCCACTGTGCTCAGGCCCCCATATTACATATATCTTTGTTTATTTGGATTTGTTGTTTGTTTTTATTGAATCACCATGCCATAGACCGTTACAAAATTGTTTATGATTGGATTCAGTCGGACAAAGTTCCAACACCCATCCCTCCACCAGTGCACATTTCACAACACCAATGTTCCCAGTTTCTCTCCCTGACCCAACCTGCCTCTATAACAGGTACTTTTCTTCTCTCTCTCTCTCTCCTTTCTGTCTCTCTCTCTCTTTCTCTCTTATCACTCTGTCTTTCTGTCTTTCTGCCTTTCTCTGTCTTTCTCTCTCTCTCTCTATCTCTCTCTCTCTCTCTCTCTCCCTACTTTCAATACACAGTTCTAGTCTAGCATCACTATTTCGAACTATTATTGGCAATCTGGTCCATTCTCTATTTTACATACTCTCTGCACTCCAAACATTTACGGTAGATTCCAACCACTGACAAGTCCTCCTGGCCCCTGTTTTTCCTAGCCTTGGATATTAGTCTCATACTATTTTTTATATCCCACATATGAATGCAGTAATTCTATATATTTAAAAATATATATAAATATATATTTTGTATATATTTTAAAATATATAAATATATAATATATATAATAATATATAAAAATATATATATATATATTTTCAATCCGGTCCAGGTATGCTGAACCAGAGACTCTCAGTCATGGGGCAGAGCTGCTACTTGCTCTCCCTGTGCCCAGCTGCTCGTGAGGCACCCGGGAGGTATGGCGGGTTCTAGCCCTGGCCTGCCACCCCAGCAGAGCCTCACAACAAGCCAGACCACCCTCCCACACTCCATGGGGCCCGCCATTTTCCACATCGGACTTCCCTCTCATCACAACTCCACCCATCAGACCAGACTATCACAGCCCGGATCATGACAGCCACCCTGCTGCAGTTTTTTTTCAATCCAGTCCAGGTATGCTGAACTAGAGACTCTCAGACATGGGGCAGAGCTGCTACTTGCTCTCCCTGTGCCCAGCTGCTCATGAGGCGCCCGGGAGGCATGGCGGGTTCTAGCCCTGGCCCACCACCCCAGCAGAGCCTCACAACAAGCCAGACCTCCCTCACCTACTTCATGGGGCCCGCCATTTTCCACATCGGACTTCCCTCTCGTCACAATTCCACCCAGCAGATCAGACTATCACAGCCCGGCTCGCGTGGCTGCTAGCGGCGTGGTTCATCAATAAATGCTTTATTTAGAGGTGACTACAACAGTATGTCACCCGCATGGCATGCTTGGCAAGCTGCTCGTATAGTATTTGATATGCCAAATACCAGTAACATTTATATTAGGTCATTCCCGTGACCTAATATAATGGCTTGAGGCTCTTTATGTTCCTGGAGCAAGTGGATGCCTTTGGATTCTACTAGCATGAGACAGGACATATGGAGATATTACTGGTGCCCGCTCTAGCAAATAGATGATTAACGGGAAGATAGTGGTAGTGATAGTGAATTCTATATATGTCCTCTTCCTTCTGACTAATTTCATTCAGCATGTTAGTCTCCATTTCCATCCATTTATCTATAAATTTCTTGACTTTATTTTTCATAACAGCTGCATAGTATTTCACTGTGTAGATATGCCATGGTTTCTTTATCCAGTTGTCTGTACTTAGGCACTTCAGGTTGTTTCCAGATTCTGGCTACTGTGAATAATGATGCAGTGGACATAAAACTGTAGATGGTGTTTCTGCTGTGTGTTTTTGGGCCCCAGGGTATATTCCCAAGAGTGGTGTTGCTGGGTCAAACTGGAGCTCAATTTCTAGTTTTTAGAGGAATGTTCATATTGTTTTCCAGTCTCTGTGGTGTGAGATGATAGCTCACTGTTGTTTTGATTTGCATCCCCTTGATGCTAATTAGTGATAAAGGGTATTTTTTCATATGCCTTTGGCCACTTGAATTTCTTCTTTGAGGTAGTTTCTTTTCATTTCTTCTCACCATTTTCTGATGGGTTGGATTTTTTTTATTGTAGAGTTCTACTAGTGCCTTATATATCTTGGATATTAACCCCTTATCAGATAGATATTGGGTAAATATTCTTTCCCAATCTGTGGGCTGTCTTTGTAACTTGGTCTCTGTTTCTTTTGAGGTACAGAAGTTTCTTAGTTTCATGTCACCTCATTTGTTTATCTTTACTTCCACTTGCTTCATCAGTGGTGTTTTATTCTTGAAGATCTCTTTAGCTTCAATATCGTGGAGGACTTTGCTTATTTTCCTCTATGTGCCTTTTGTACTCAAGTCTGCTGTTCAGATCTTTAATGCATTTTGATCTGACTTTTTTTTTGAGCTGACTTTTTTTTAACATGGAGTTAGAAAGAGGTCTAAGGTCATTATTTTACATGGAGCTGCCCAATTTTCCCAGTACCCCTGGTTGAAGAGAACTTCCTTGCTCCCCTTCATATTTTTCGCTCCTTTATCAAAGACAAACCTCCAAAACTCAAAAAACTTACACAGAAAGATGGAACAAATTGTATGACAATAATCTTTCTCAACATCAATGATCTAAGTACACCAATTAAGAGACACAGAGTGGCAAAATTGATTTAAAAATCTGAATCCAACATTCTGCTGCCTACAAGAAAAACTTTTAAACAGTCAGAGAAAACACAAATTCAAAGTCAAAGGCTGGAAAACAATTCTTCACACAAACAACTCCTCCAAAAAAAGGCTAGGGTGACCATACTAGTATCCAACAACATAAATTTCAAGCTGAAAATGGTTAGAAGGAACAGTGAAGGCCATTTCTTAATAATCAAGGGATATGTATATCAGGGAAGAAATTATACTCCTAAACATATATGCACCCAATGAGGGGCCAGCAAGATACTTAAAACAATTGCTAATAAACGTCTAGTAGGACATTGATGGCAGCACAATTGTAGCTGGAGACTTCAGCACTGCCTTGTCACCTCTTGATAGATCAACAAGTCAAAAAACTTAGCAAGAAAATAGTGGCTTTGAAGGAAGAAATGCAAGATAGAGTTAGTAAATATATAGAGAGCTTTACATCCCCAAAAAGCCGAATAAATATTTTTCTCTAATGCACATGGAACATTCTTCAAGATTGACCACATGCTGGGCCACAAAACATACCTCAATACAATCAAGAAGCTAGAAATTGTATTTCATATATCCTTAAGATATTTAATTTTTTAAGTAAAAGCAAGTAATCAGTCTGCATAATGTGGCAAATATTAAGTTATTTCTCACTCAAATAAAAATTTTTAGAGCTTCTTAGACTCTGATTTTAATAAATGAAAGTAATCCAGTAGTTAAATTGAACACAAAGGTATTCAAATTTATTCAGCATAACTGAAAGGTATTTTTAAAAGATGACCAATTCAACCTCTGATTCCAATTCTTAAATGTTTATTCATCTCAATGGAATTTTATTGAAAATGTAATGAAAATGTAATAAAATTTTAATTCAAGTCCTATTTATAAAATCAAAATGAGTTATTTAAATGAAAATGAGAAATGCTTAGTAAAATTAATAATGTGTTGACATTTATTATTCTGTGTATAAATAGGAGAGCAATTTGAGAAAATCAAACCATGCATTATGGTGCACAAACAATCAGGGTTGTTTTCAATATATTAACGGAGAAAATAATAAATTTTGAAATGGTCGCAACTGAAATAAAACCTATCAAAATATAAGAAGAATCAATCATTAAAAACAGAAAATGAGAAATAAAAAAACATATTCTCTACTATAAAATTGTCCAAAACACTTGTTGTTACAGAACATGTAGCTCTGGAATGTCCAGAATGAAACCGTCAGTCTTTAAAGAGAGCTGAGAAATAGACGCATTTTACCTAGTAGTAGAGCTGAGTCTCTGAATGATTCTCCATTAGTCCTTCACCCTGTACCCCTCACTGACACCATCTGGACAGGATTTCCATACAACCTGTTGCGTGTGCTAAGTGTAGCCCAAGGGCATCTGCTCTCTCCAGGAACACGAAGAGCCTCAAACCATTCCTTCAGGTAATGGGAATGAGGTCTATAATTGTTACTGGTTTTTGGCATATGAAATATGACACGGGTAGCTTGCCAGGCTCTGCCATGTGGGTGGTATACTCTCAGTTTGTACATTTATTAATGAACCATGCAGCCGCAAAGCAGCTATGCACAACGGGAAAAGATCAGCTTTTCTCTTGGGTGGAACTCTGAAGAGCTGTGGAGTCCGGATGTTGAAAATAGTGACCCTCCTGGTGTGGGGATTCATCTGGCTTCTTATGAGGGTTTATTGGGATGGTGGGCCAGGGCTGGAACCTGCCTTTCCTCCCGGCTGCCTCATGATCAGCTGAGCACATGGAGAGCCAGTAGCAGCTCTGCCCCGTGTATCTGTGTCTTTGGTTCAAGCATACCTGGGCTTGAAAAAGGCTTCACTGTAGGGTGGGACTCTGAGGAGCAGGGCTTGAGAAATATAAATAAAATTATTTTTATAACCAAGTGTAAAACTTAAGTGATATAGAAGGAATAAGAAGGCTGGACAAGATAAGCCAAATTAGGCAAGCATCCAGGACATAATGTTAATAACCATAACAAAATATTTATTTTTCCTTTGTATTAGGTGTGATGGTCAGAGTTATGCTTTACATTGAACATTTATGACCCACAAAATTGTCATGTGGTAGAAGGAAACTGGTATTTGGCATATCAAATACAACATGTCAGGCTCTGCCATGCAGGAGAAAACAAAAAAAAATTTGCTTAAAAATTTTTTATGGGGTCTATACCTGGCAGTGCTCAGGGCTTCCTCCTGGCTCAGCACTCAGGGATCACTCCCTGGCAGGGCTCAGGGGACTGTATGGGTGCCAGTAATCAAACCTGGGTCAGCCCCATGCAAGGCAAATGCCCTACCTACTGTACTAACAATCTAGTCCACTTTATTTACAATTTTTACAGCTTTTTAAAATAATATTTTTAATTTTACATGTGCACAATAGGAATTTGAAAAAACACAAGCAGCAAAGGACAAAGTCCTACAGTTAGAAGCAGTTATGTGTGACATGTCCTGCTAGGTCCTGCTTAAATACCTGCACAACTAGATATCCATTATGTTATTAGGGTTCTAATACCAGTAACAATTTTATTTTATTTATTTATTTATTTATTTTTGCTTTTTGGGTCACACTCGGCGATGCTCAGGGGTTTCTCCTGGCTCTACACTCAGGAATTACTCCTGGCGGTGCTCCGGGGACCATATGGGATGCCGGGGATTGAACCCGGGGCTGGCATGGGCTGGCGTGCAAGGCAAGCGCCTTACCTGCTGGGTTATCGCTCCGTCCCCACCAGTATCAATTTTAGACCTCATTTCCATGACCTGATGGAATTGTTTGAGGCTCTTTATGTTCCTGGAGCAAGCAGGTGCCCTTGGGCCCTACTAGCAAGAGACAGGACATATGGAGATGTTATTGGTGCCCGCTTGAGCCAATCGATGATGAACGGGAAGACAGTGATACAGAAAGAAACAGAGATTCCTTTTATTACAGAATCAATCATAACAAGATATAAACATCTGAACTAAGCTGGTGTCAAAGGAAATGAAGGGTTGATGGAATGCTGAAGTCAAAACCAAAAGTTTAAATGCTGCATTACTTGCCAGACAATCAAACTATAGGATTCACAGTTTCAGAAGTGCAACTCTGTACTGTCAACTGGATGGATAAGGGGACAGAGTGCTTAGAGACTGGGAGAGAAATGTCACCCATGTAGAACAAGCGAGTATGAGACTCTCAACAGCACACTCAGACCTGCAAAGACAATTGTCTCTATGAAGTGGTGTTGCTTGTAGGAAGATGAATGTCAAGTTCCGCTGAAGAAATGAGTTAACACAGGAAACAATTAGACTAGAAACAAAGCTCTGCCGTAGAGAAGGTTTGGTGAACACCTAAGACAAAAACTCAGCTATGGCAAGAGAATTCCAACCACATGGTGGAACAGCAGTTGTAAGTTTCTAAAAAATCCTTTTGTTTTGTTTGGGAGTCACATCTGGCAATGCTCAGAGCTTACTCCTGGCTGTGCACTCAGGGATCCCCTCCTGGTGCTGCTGGGGGAACCATATAGGATACTGGGGATCAAGTCTGGGGATCCAGGTTCGATGCATGCAAGGTAAGCACCCTGCTCACTGTTTTATCACTGTCTTATCTCTCCAGCCCCAAAAGAATCTTTTAAAAGGTGAATATAGCCCGCTGCGTGGAAAGCAGCAGTTAAACATGAAACGGCCTAGTTACCCCTAATTCAATACTCAGACAAATCTGCCATAGTGTCCTTGAGCAAAAAAAAATTGCTCTAACGACTAACATTTTTCTTTTATGTAATATTGTCAAATATTGCTCTAGTGGTTAATATTTCTCTTTATGTAATATTATCAAATATATATGAAAGTGTTTTCAAACTACTATCACCCTTCAGCTGGATTTTTAATATTATTATCCCAAGGAATAGCCATCATGAAAACTGAGACAGTAGACAGTGAAAATAGAACACACCAGGTGAAGAGTCTCTCTCTAAGCAATAATATATAAAGACTAAGTGTCTAAGCAACAGTGACAGCAAAACTAAGTTGATACAGTGGTCAGAGAAACTGCATGGATACTAGAAGGAACTCAGGCATGTTTCCAGGGAGCAACAAGAGCCTAGAAAACCCCTGTCTTCTCTTGTTTCTGATTCTATTGATGGTGATGGCAACGCCAAAAGCACTTTTATGGAGATAGCCAGCACAACACATGTAAAGCTGGTGTGTTTGTCCATATAAAACAGTTCCCCAGCAACTTTTAGAAATGCAGTTCATTTCAGACTTTGAAGACCTCTTCTCTAAACTCATGCAATAAGCCTAGATTCATGGACTAAACAGTCTGGGACGCTATCGGCATAACGGCCTATAGTCTTTAAAACAAACACTTCAGTCTGCCACCAAAAGTTGTTAGGTAGCAAATTGCTTTATAATTGCTTGCTTTAGCAAAGAGGTAAAGAGCTAATTCTAGACATGAGAAGGCTAATTTTAAGTGTAAGATTGGATGCAAACTGTGAGAAGTTCCAGATCACAGTTCAGTTAGCACATCTGTTCTGTCATTATTTGCACAGGGAAAAGTTATGACAATTACCAAAAAAAAATGGATAAGGATCACCAAGAAGTTTTGAAATCACTGGAACGTTTCTACTGTACTGTATCAAGCAGAAAAATACGTTTAACAAAATAGTAAAGCGAGATTTAACTGAAGCATAGGCTGGTTCTTAGCTAAGGCAACCAGAAATACAGACAGCATTACCAAATAGAGGAACAAAGGCCAGTTCAAAGCAGAGTTTCTGTGTCAGAATGTCTTTCCCTACGAGATACATACAAACCCAACACAATTATCAAACTTCATATAAAATGCAAGATGTGGGGCTGGAGTGATAGCACGGCAGGGAGGGCATTTGCCTTGCATGCAGCCGATCTGGGTACGATCCTTGGCATCCCATATGTTCACCAGAGCACAGCCAGGAGTAATTCCTGAGTGCAGAGCCAGGAGTAACCCCTGAGTGAAAAATAATTAAACAAACAAACAAACAAATAAATAAATAAATAAAAATGCAACATGGTACCAAAAATAAAATTCAATAGCATGACAAATAAGTTTTCTAGATGAGAAATAAGCTTTACAAACTTTAAAGCAGTCACATCTACATATTAATCCTCTGTGAAAACCAAACCAAGGTAATCCGCACTGTGCTGATCTCAGTCAAGCAACATAGCCGGCAAAAACAGCCTGATTTCTTTGTGGGTACCATGGTGACATTAGAGCAACGTATGATCCCGTCACATCTCTGATTGCAGTTGCGAGAGGACACTGGACTATGAAACAATTTTCCTACACATATAGTTGGGCCAGATGAAATACTTAAATGACATCATTCAGCTTCAAAATGCTTTCAAAAGTAACCACGTGGAGCAAAAACACCCCAAAAAATAGTAACTACTCATTCAGCCGCAGTCTTGCTGTGGGGCGCTGTGGCATTAGGTTACAGGGGTCCACGCTGCAATTCATGGGAACTGTACTTGAAAGGCCACAGTCATTGAGAACTGTAAAACTTCTTTCAAACCAAGCTTCTAAATTCATTTGCAAATGATAGGGCAATATGTAAAAAGCTGGCCCAAACTCTAGTCTACAGAAAGATAGTGAACTTTCCTCCCCCTGACCAGAAAGGTTTCTGAAAGTCTCTGGAGACGTCTCGCCAGTGGCAACCTTGAACTTAAATTAGCAGTCCATTAAGGCTGAAGCTAGAACAGATCTTAAAATAAATCATGGCATTGTCTGCCTGTATCTGTGCTATCTACTTTGCCAGGCACTAGGGTTTCCAAAACAAGGCATGGTTGGCTCTGAAGAACACTTCGGTTACACACTACAAAATCGCAGTTATCCTTCCTCTGGTTTACTACACTCTGCTAAAAGGAACTTGGATCCATTTCCCTTTCAACTACAAATGACCAGGATTTCTTGTCTTCTTACTGGGGCTAATGTTTGTAGGACTGGAAATTAAACCAATGAAAGAGGAGTTCCGTTAGTATCTAAGTACTTCGTCAGTTTTCCTGGACTCACAGTTTAAAAGGAATTCTTCCACATGATATACCCTCAAAAGACAGGAGTAGCTGCATTCCCACGGAGTGGAAGGGATGTTGGCTGAGAAACCAAGCCCATCCTCAAAATCAATCCAAGAAGAATTTATTGGCTAAAAAAAATGTAGACACTGCTAGGTGTCGGAAATGAAACATAAGATTAGTTACTGACAATTTCTGGTAGATGGGATCTAGAAATCCTGGAGAGACTGCTATTCACTTTTAACAAATAGTGAAGACTCTGTCTTCTTAATAGTTTAATGCTTACTGAACAGCCTACATCACACTTCAAGAGGTGACACATTGCACACCATCTTGTCACGCTTGCCCCTTGATAATCTCTGATGCGCCCAGATATTACCCTCTATATATGTGCATCACATGCACACAATTCAATCACTGCTACAATTGCATGGGCGACTAAAACTTACCGAATGTTAATACTAGGATGAAGAGTGTGAGAAGTTTAGGAGCACTGGGAATTGAGAAACTGGGTTACTTCACTCACCGCTGTTGCACACTTGTGTGTCCTGACTTTTAAGACTCTGCTGCCATCAAAGCAAATACTTCTTGGATACTTGGATACGTCTTGGCTGTTTGTACCTGCCGCATCAACCATAGCACATGCACATTGTAATAAAATGTAATGTTTAGAGGAAACTTAAAGCAGTCTCTGTCCAGGTTGGTTTTGAAATATTTACACACCTTCATTCATAAAAATTTATAAGCGGTAGAATTTATCAATTGAAGATGACCAAGGATGTGTCCTGAGACTTGTTGGGTGACAAGCCCTACTTTAAGCTCCAGCTACACTTAGCTTGCAGCCCCTCAAGTTCAGCTAGGGAGGGAGACCTTGAATCAGCTCAGGCATTTGTGAAGCCAAATGGCCCACCTGAAGTCCTGCATTTCAGTAGAGTTGTTTACCTACTTTCATCTCTAGAGCCCAGCTGGAAAGTTTTGGCAGGATTCTATCTATAAAATAAGCTGGGAGAAAGGAGAAAGCCCTTTTGCCATTTTGGCTTCCCTTGGCTTCTGCCTCTCCTCTCCGGTCTCTTCCCTGTTGAGCTTAAACAGGTGGTGGCAGCTATCTTGGCCTACACATGGCGGGGCCCAGCCGGGAACCCAAAGTCCAGGGTTTTTCCTGTTCTTGGACTGTTTATCAATAAGAACCTGTGATAGTAAAACCTTTTAAAACTGCGCCGTATTCCTGAGTTTTCATCCATTGCCTGCTGGCTTTGGAGGTAGAAGGGAACTCGTTTCCTAGTATTGTTGGGGACCCCAGCAGCTCCCCAACAGAGACTTATTCTCCGTCTTCTTCAATTATTGTACCTAATATTCATTCATAAATTATTTCTAAGTACTGTTGTAAGAAACAGATACATTAATTCATTTCATTCATAAAATACAATGAGTGAAACAAAGACAAGACTTTCAGGATATGGACCTCGGGGCGTCCTCGGTGAACTGATCCCATTGCCAAAGATATTAACTGCAAAGATAAGCAAATGTTATTATATGGGATTGAAATTATTTTGCATGGAAAATAAGCTCAGGTTAAAATAAACTGCCTAATTATACAAGAACTTATTTTCACATAAGCCATAATAAAGGGTTGAGAGCCAAGATATATAGAGCATTCAGAAACCTCAACAACAAAATAATACTCCCATTTATTTATTTTATTATTTTTTTAATTCTTTTATTATACCACCGTGATACATACAATTACAAAGGTGTTCATAATTGGTTCTTGGTAATACAGTATTCCAGCACCCATCCCTCCACCAGTGCCCCCATTTCCACCACCTATGTACCCCTCCCCTCCCGTCCCCCACCCGCCTTAATAGCAGGTACCCCAGTTTCCTCTCTTTCTCTCTCTATCTCTCTCTCTGTCTCTGCATCTCTCTCCCTCTTATTTTACACATTGTGGCTAGCCCTGCAGATAGTTAGAGTTAATCACTTAAGTCTCTTTGTGTATATTCAGTGGTGAGTTTTAATCTGCCATTACCATTTCCCATATTTATTAAAACACTGGTATCTATATTCTATTAATGAATGCAGTCATTCTATATCTGTCCTTTTCCTTCTGACTAATTTCACTCAGCATGATAGACTCCATGTCCATCCATTTGCAGGTAAATTTCATAATTTCATCCTTTCTGACAGCTGCACAGTATTCCATAGTGTAGATGAACCACAGTTTCTTTAGCCAGTCCTCTGTTCTCGGGCATTTAGGTTGTTTCCAGATTCTAGCTATAGTGAATAGCGCAGAGATGAATAAAGAAGTACAGATAGTGTTTCTGCTATGTGTTTTTGTGTCTCTAGGGTATATTCCCAGGAGTGCTATTGCTGGATCAAATGGGAGCTCAATATCTAGCTTTCGGAGGAATGTCCATATTGTTTTTCAAAAGGGCTGGACCAGTCGGCACTCCCAAAAATGGTAATACTCCCTAGAGCTTTATACAGATTCAATGCGGTCCCTATAAAGATACCCATGATGTTCTTTAAAGAAATTTAAAAAACACTCCTGAAATTTGTATGGAATAATAAAACCCCACGAATAGCTAAAGCAATCCTTGGGAAAAAGAAGATTGGAGGTGTCACTTTCCCCAACCTCAAGCTCTACTACAGAGCAGTTGTAATTAAGACAGTGTGGTATTGGTATAGAGACAGACCCGTAGACCTATGGAATAGAACTGAGTATCCTGAAAGCACTCACAAATATACAACCACTTAATCTTCGATAAAGGAGCAAAAAATATTAAGTGGAACAAAGAAAGCCTCTTCAACAAATGGTGCTGGGAAAACTGGGCAGCTACATGTAAAAAAATGAACTTAGATCTCCTTCTAACGCCATGCACAAAAAGTCAGATCAAAATGGATTCTAGATCTCGATATCAGACATGAATCTATAAGGTACATCCGAAGAAAACATAGGAGAAGCGCTCTATGACATCGAAACGAAAAGTATCTTTAAAGAGCGGAACAGTGTGCTAACAATTGTGAGGGTACTAATGCCAACCTAGAACTGAGCATTAAATAGAGGCAAAAGGATACACATGACAACCCTTTAATGTATGTTCTGTAATCCATAGTCTGGAGAGGAAGGAAAAGAGAAAGATAGAGAAATGGAAAGAAATAAAGAACCTGCCATGGAGGAGGGCTGGGGGAGGGGGGAGGTGACAACTTCCTGTGTAAGTTTCAAACCCTGTAATATATTAAAGCATATATTTTTTAAGTTTTAATAGAATTCTCTGCATATAATGTGACTACGGTTGTGATGACAGATATCGCTTTGAAATTTTTCAGGTCTTCACAGTTATCACTACAAATCCTACTGGACCACAGCCTCCAAATCAAGCAAATGAAAACAAGATGGGCCAAGTTTGTCTTAATATCAAGATTAAAAGTCACATTTAAGAAGTAAATCATGGGGGGAGAGGGGTGGTACAATGATAAGGGACCAGTTTGTTAATAATAGTTACAAATAGCAGCGCTAGGGGCTGGAAGCGATAGCCCAGTGGGTAGGGGCGTTCACCTTGCACGTGGCCAGCCTGGCGCCGGCCGGGTTCAATCCCCAGCATCCCATATGGTCCCCTGAGGCACCACCAGGAGTAATTCCTGAGTGGTGGGCGTTTGTGGTGGGAGATGGGCACTGGTGGCGGGATGGGTGCTGCTACACTGTATGACCAAAACCCAAATATGAACTTTTCAATTGTATATCTTTGTAATTGTAAAAATAAAAAGCAAGAAACAAACAACAACAACAAAAAAATAGCAACGCTTAGACTAGAACTGCACATTGAAAGTAGGTAAGGGGTTATACATAACCCTTCAGTGTCTGCATTGCAGACCACAATGTGCAGAAGGAGAGAGAGAGAGAGAGAGAGAGAGAGAGAGAGAGAGAGGAAAAGTACCAGTCATAGAGGTAGGTTGTGGGGAAGAGTAGAGAAAAGGGGAGTTGGGAAATGTGCACTGGTGGAGGGATGGGTGTTAGAACGCTGTATGACTGAAACCAAATCATGAAGATTTGGTTATTTCACTGTAATTCAATAAAAAATAAATCATGTAATTTAAGCCACATAATAGCTTTTTTACATTAGATAAGGCATTTAACTTAAGCATATTTGACTGAGCAATATTAAAAATCTGTTTGTTTATTTTTTGGTTTGGAGGCCACAGTTGATACACAGGGCTCAGGGTTTACTCGTGCAAGGTAAGCCCTCCCCACTGCACCATCACTCTGGCCCTCTAGATTATTTGAAACATCCCTTTAAATGAGGCCATGTCTATTCCCAGAACATTGTGCAGTGGAATGCTTTGGAATAACCATACTTAATTTTAATTATGACGATGGTGGCTGGAGCATGGCACAGTGGGTAGGGCGTTAACCTGGCACTCAGCCAACCTGGGTTCAATCCCGACATTTCCCACATGATCTCCTGAGCACCTCCAGGAGTAATTCCTGAGTGCAGAGCCAGGAATACAATGTTCACACTTAAACACTGCCGAGTGTGACTCAAAATTAAAAAAAAATCAATTATAAACCTTTTTAAATACTTTGAAAAATAATCATTAGAAGCTGTAGCTATTTTTACAGTAAGATTTAGGGAAAAACACAAAGTATACCATCTAACATACACATAGACCAATTGACATGCAAGTTTCCATACTAGAAATAATATTAATGGCATCCTCATCTCAAAGAGTATGCAAAAGAATGTGTTCATCTCTGAGATTTTATTAACAAATAATTTTTAAATGTAGCTATACTCTAAAGGCATTGCAACTGATGAACAGTTGCTGGTACACCACCACATTCAGTTACCACCGTGAAGTTCCCATAAACCCTTTGTTAGAAACTTACAGTTCTCTTAAAATAAATACATTTCCAAAATGCAAACATCACACTCAAATCACTTCTAAAGAAAATGTGTATTGTACAAAACCCAACATACTATGAAATAGGCTTTCTGGTTATTCTCCTGATCTGTAAGAGCTTGAAACCACCACACTCTACACACAAGTTAGCAGCCGGGGGAGCACTAAATGTAGACAACTCTTCCTAGAGCCATCAGAGAATCGAGGGAGGTCTCTAAAATCACCATTTCTAAGAGCAGAAACTTCTACTGGAACCATTACTGGGGTAGAGAAACCTGACTTGGCATTGATGAATTGTCTGAAGCTCAGTGTGGACAAATGTGAATTTAAAATTCTAGGAAAACCCAGTCTCTGTTCACTAGTGAGATCTACATGCAAGAGTTCTCCAAAGTTTCCCAGAGACTGTCAGAGAAAAATTCTCTTGACTTCCAACAAAATGGGGTCGAGCACAGGCTTTGTGACAAACACCCAACACCTTCCAAATAACTTAACAAGAGCTGTCCTCAAGAGAAAGTTTTACCAAAGCAGCTAAACTAACCTCATAGAAGAGAAGTAACTGGATGCCAACTATCATCACCTTCCAAGTGGGCCATGAAAAGTACCCCAGTCCAGGCCCATCTGGCCACCCTTCCACCCTAAGGAGAGTGTTGGCAAGAACTGTATACTTCAAAAAGTCACAGCCCAAGATTGCACTCCATAACAGACTAAGACCTGATCACAAGACTATAGACTTTCTCTGTTAGCTACCGCCTTAAAAAGACTCCTCTACAAAATGGTACCTGAAAGATCTGTGCCTCAGATCTTACTTAAGGAAAAAAGTTAAGATTCAAGGGGTACATTAGTTGCTGGTGGAAATGAAAAATGATATGAATATTTTGGAAGATAACCGAGAAGCTGTGTTTGTGTGTTTACAAAAAATAATAATAACGTAATACTCTTTCATACAATCCAGAAGACCTAGATTTATGAGTTCCCGGATGTGTTGAAAACTATGTCCATGCAAAAATATGCATATGAATATTGACAGCAACTGAACTCATACTTGCAAAATTTGGAAGTAAATAAAAAATTGTGGTATATCCACACAGCGAAATGTTCCACAACAATAAAAGTTTAATTTTTATCTTACAAAACCTTGAACTGAGGAGAAAAAAATAGCCTAAATATTGTTAAGTTAAAGAGCCAATCTGAAAAGTCTAAAGAGTATATGATTTCAATAGCATTACAGAAAAGGCAAAAACTATGATTATTATAAAAATAATTACTAGTTATCAAAGATCTAGTAAAATGGAAGCAGTAGGTAGGCAGTGAGGAATTTTTACTTTGTGTAACTATTCTGTTACTGTAGTGGTAGATAGGTATTATTATATAATTGATAAAACTAATAGCATATAAATCTGAAAGTTAACCAATATAAATTAGTGACTTTAAAAGCTTTAAGTCTTTAAAAGCCATAAATGAAAATTGACACTTCATTGTTTCAAACATACACTATTAATGCAGTAGTTTAATAATAGCAAAAACTGTGTATTTCAGGGGTAAATGAAACTATGTAATGACTGCACATAAAACTAAGATGTCTCTATAAAAGTGCTGATTTTTAATAGACAGCACAGGACAGAATGCAGTGAATATATTTTGAAGATGAGCAATCTTTAAGTAGGAGAAGTAAGTCAATTCAATTATTTTTATGTTAGTCAATTCACATTTTGGATATTATTCTTTATACAACAGTGATAACAAAACATTCCACTGTGTCCTCTTTTCTTTTTTTTCTTTTTGATCAAAGAAAACTTTTCCCACCAAAATATAGTTGGCAAATTCACTGGAAATGAAACTATTTTGCCCGACAACTTGCCCACCTCTCAATAAACAAGCTTGTTTTCACCGGAAATATGCTTTTTTTTTTTGACACTTACAAAAGCACACCAGACTTGTACATTCTAACAGAGAAGGAAATCAGGGGTTGAAGGTCACATTCTAGAGGCAGTGGCCACGTGGCCTCCTTGTTTGCCAAATGCTCTGCAGCTTTCAAAGACGAAATCAGAAAACTTCAGGGGGAAAAGAAAAAAGAAAGAACTCAGAAGAAATGGGGAAAATAATAGTAAACAGGTAACTGGCACTGCAATGGCTTTGATCTGCGTACACAAACACATACATACGTGTATGCATGTAACTAGTGGTGCGCGTTTATTAAAGTAGAGAGCTCTGTGGAATGTAGGCGAATGCAATTGACCGCACTTGACACTTTAAAAAGGAAAGCAAGTTTATCCTAAGCCCATTCTTTCCTCATTCCAGTGAGACTTAAAGGGTCTTAAATAGACTGGCAAAACCAAGAGCCAAGAGAGATAAACCGTCATTGACTTGATTCCAACACAACAAGCTTCTTTAGGCTGCAAAGGTCATTTTAGAACAGCAGGAATAGCAGCTATCAGGAAAACAGGCTTTATATTCCTTAATTCCCCTTTTGTAGGAATGAGCTGAGCTGTGGGAAGAGATGGTGCTCCTCGGAACTTCGCAGCTCTCTGGCTGGTTGGTTTCCCACAAGCTGTAACCTGGGGGGTACCCAGCGGCTGAAGTCAGACACCATCTTGAATGGCACAGACACTCCTGGGCAAAGCTGTGAAAGTGTCAGATATGACACCGTCCAGTGTCCGGAGTCAGGGGTCAGATGTTAGAAAGGAAAATCCAGGGTGCCCACACAGCACTGGCCTCCGGGCATGGGTTCCAGCAGCTCTCTTGTATAATACAGAATAAGTTTAGATATTCGCTCCTCCTCAGAGGTGACTCAGACTGTAGGCTCACTGTCCACAGCTGCTGCCAAGTTCCTGTGACCCTGTCCCTGGGGACACTGTTAGAATCGGGCCTTTACTCTATCTGCTGTGAAAGTACGCGGTCACTTAAAGGAGTTAGTTTCCACTAGACTTCAGGTTAGCACCAATCACGGGCCACAGGAATTAAGCCTCTGAATCATATTGTTTTTAAAACCTGGAATCAAATAAGGGAATGAATTAGGGGAGTATTACTGTCTGCATATTGTATGAGCATATTTTTATGGTGGTGTTGGTGTCGGGCTGCTATGGCCAGAATCCAGGGCGTCACGTCAAGGCATGTATTCTCCCATTGAACCACATGCATGGGCTCCTGAGCGCACCCCCCCCCACACACACACACGTGCGCACACACACACACACATGCACACACACACACAGGCACACACATAATATCCCATAAAAACAAGGACAAATCACTGTCTTCCCATTGTTCATCGATTTGCTCGAGTGGGCACTAGTAACATCTCCATTAGTCCTGTCACAAGCAAGTGCAACCCAAGGGCATCTGCTTGCTCCAGGGACAGGAAGAGCCCAAAACCATTTTCAGGTTATGGAACTGAGGTCCATAATAGTTACTAGTCTTTGGCATAAAAAGTAAATAAAACACGGTAGCTTGCCAGGCTTTACCGTGTAGCTGGTATAGTCTCAGTAGAAGGCTCTCAACCCGAGCATTTACTGATGAAACTTAAAGGGGGAAGATCAGGTTTTCTCTTGGATGGAGCTCTGAGGAACTATGGAGTCTGGATGTTGAGAATGACTAACTGCATGATGTGTGGTTTGCTCTGGCCTCTTGCCAGGCTTACTGGTATCAGTTAAAACATGTCTATAACTGTTCACTATGTATAAATGTGAAAGAAATTGGGAAGAACCTTATACAAAATTCAGTATCCTATAAAAATATCGCCAAGGGACATGTGGGTCTGGCGTGGGTGGGTCTCTCTCTTCCGGGGCAACAGGCATGGAGGCGGGAGGAAAGGGCAGGGCTCAAAACTCCACTCCAAGTCCGGCCAGCATGGTCTCTCCCCAGCTCATGAGAGCAAACCCTTGGAGCAATGTTGGACTCGGTGAGGGGCTGGCCGGGCCCTTACCGGGAGGTCAGCTCCATGGGTTGCTTCCACATGGGGCCGGCCGAGCAGCGCAGCTGTGGGTCTGAAGTGGGAAAAAAATCAAGGACAAAACCACCTCTAAAAAAGTGGTATCTCCTGTTTTCTCAATCCAAATCTACACTGTCTTCTTTTTTTTTCACTTTAAATATGTAACTATTTAAAATTTTTTTTTTAATTTTTTTATTATACCACCGTGAAACACACAATTACAAAGGTGTTCATAATTGGTTCTTGTTAATACAGTATTCCAGCACCCATCCCTCCACCAGTGCCCCATTTCCACCACCAATGTACCCCTCCCCTCCCGTCCCCCACCCGCCTTAATAGCAGGTACCCCAGTTTCCTCTCTTTCTCTCTCTATCTCACTCTCTGTCTCTGCATCTCTCTCCCTCTTCTTTTTACACATTATGGCTAGCCCTGCAGATATTTAGAGTTTATCACTTAAGTCTCTTTGTGTATATTCAGTGGTGAGTTTTAATCTGCCATTACCATTTCCCATATTTATTAAAATACTGGTATCTATATCCTATTAATGAATGCAGTCATTCTATATCTGTCCTTTTCCTTCTGGCTAATTTCACTCAGCATGATAGACTCCATGTCCATCCATTTGCAGGTAAATTTCATAATTTCATCCTTTCTGACAGCCGCATAGTATTCCATAGTGTAGATGAACCACAGTTTCTTTAGCCAGTCCTCTGTTCTCGGGCATTTAGGTTGTTTCCAGATTCTAGCTATAGTGAATAGCGCAGAGATGAATAAAGAAGTACAGATAGTGTTTCTGCTATGTGTTTTTCGGTCTCTAGGGTATATTCCCAGGAGTGCTATTGCTGGATCAAATGGGAGCTCAATATCTAGCTTTCGGAGGAATGCCCATATTGTTTTCCAAAAGGGCTGGACCAGTCGGCACTCCCACCAGCAGTGGATGAGAGTCCCTTTTTCCCCACATCCACGCCAGCACCGGTTGTTCTTGCTGTTTTGGATGTGTGCCAGTCTCTGTGGGGGTGAGATGGTACCTCATTGTTGTTTTGATTTGCATCTCCCTGATGATTAAAGATGAAGAGCACGTTTTCATATGCCTTTTGGCCATTTGAATTTCTTCTTTTTTGGAAGCTCCTGTTCATTTCTTCTCCCCATTTTTTGATGGGGTTGGCTGTTTTTCTTCTTGTGGAGTGCTACCAGTGCCTGATATATTCTGGATATTAACCCCTTGTCAGATGGGTATTGGGTGAATATCCTTTCCCACTCTGTGGATTGTCTTTGTATCTTGGTCACCATTTCTTTTGAGGTGCAGAAGCTTTTCAATTTTATATAATCCCATTTGTTTATCTTTGCTTCCATTTGTTTGGCCAGTGGTGTGTCGTCTTTAAAGATACTTTTCGTTTCGATGTCATAGAGCGTTTCTCCTATGTTTTCTTCGATGTACCTTATAGATTCATGTCTGATATCGAGATCTAGAATCCATTTTGATCTGACTTTTGTGCATGGCGTTAGAAGGAGGTCTAAGTTCATTTTTACATGTAGCTGCCCAGTTTTCCCAGCACCACTTGTTGAAGAGGCTTTCTTTGCTCCACTTAATATTTTCTGCTCCTTTATCGAAGATTAAGTGGTTGTATGTTTGTGAGTGCGTTTCAGGATACTCAGTTCTATTCCATAGGTCTACGGGTCTGTCTCTATACCAATACCACACTGTCTTAATTACAACTGCTCTGTAGTAGAGCTTGAGGTTGGGGAAAGTGATACCTCCCATCTTCACTGTCTTCTTTTTAACTTCTCTCTAATTACTATATCCCATGCTTGAGAGGAAGAAACAGAGCAAGATTCAGAAATCCAAACAACGAAACAGGAGAAATAGATGTGTGAGTTAGTAAAAGAAAGATGGTGCAAGGGAAAACAGGCAGACTTGAAGTCTCTGATTCTACTTCAAAGTTTTTGTTTGTTTGTTTGAAGTTTTTGGTTTTTGAGTAAATGTATTTTTCCGGGCAAAAGGGCAGGATTGTCAGGGTACTGAAATCATCAGTGCAGAATAGGCAGTTGACCTAGCTTTTAACCTCAGAATGAATAACAGATAGAGATAAATAATGCACCTAGTGAAAAGTAAGTTGTGCATTCTCTGGCCTTTGGGAGGGTGGAAACAGCTATTTCCTTAGCATGACAAGTGCTACCTACTGCCAGGGCGGGCAGCAAAGTACATTGTTCTCTGCTGTCTACTTGAAAAATATTTCCAGTCAGAAGAGAGTCACGTGCAGGGTAACCGGCCTAAATTCTCCTATGTGGCTGCTTTACGATTCATTCTCCCTTCATTCACATTATGATTATCTCCATATACTTTATTATTCAGCAATTTCTTCAAAGAACCAATTCATGTTCTAAAACAATATTTTTAACATAAGCTAAATGTTGGATCAGAGGATCAAAGTAGAGAAGGTTGTTGCTTGCCTGGCGTACAGCCAACCAGGTTTGATTCCATGCACACCCGAGGGTCCCCTGACCTGAGCACAAATTTAGGAGCAAGTTCTCAGTACTGCTGGGCAGGGCCAAAAGACATACTTTCAAAAAAAATTAAAAATAACTAAATGTTTACAGATCTATGTCATTTGTAGCTACTAAGAACACTATGATTTTTGTTTCAAATATTCTTGTGCTGAAAAGTATCCTATAAAATTATAACAATCCAGAGTTAATACATATGCACTTTTCTCAAAAATCATTGATGACTGCTAAATTTACACTGGTAATTATTTCTGATAAATAAGACTGATAAGATTAAAGCAAAAAAAAAATTCCTGAACATGGAGTTTTAAAATTATTCCAGAATACTAACATTTTTACTTTCAAACTTTATTATTTTACCAATAATTTTTAAATAGTATTTGAAACCTCTGCTTAAAACTATTTATGCATTTTAAGTGATGTGGGGTTTGTTGAAGATGAATTTAAGAGTATGTAGTCTCTGAATAAATAAATGAAAAAACATCCTCTTAAGATTTCCTGTTATTTAAGATGGAAGAAGAAAGATACAGATGTGTTCTGAGAAATATGGTAATTGCATTGTAGATATTCAATATATTCCCAGTTTTCTGCAAATAACTGAACTGGCGGATGTGAGATTATGACCCTTTAAGTAGAAAAGTTTCTTCAAATATTTCATTTTGCTTTTCCTAAAACAAGTATAAATGTTTTTTCCTCATCTTTATTTAATAAAAAATCTACTTGGATCTTTCTCTTGAACTAAAAACATTTTTCTCCCTACAATTTCTTCATGCCATATTCTTGTCCATTAGGAGAAAGAACTCCTCCAAAGAGCTTTGATCTTGAGCAGGGAACTGCAAACCATCTTCAGTTGCCTATAAACATTTCTCTGTAAACTCCACACACAAGCTTCTGCTCAAAGTGATCTTCAGTGGGAAATATGTGGTAGAGCGGCTGGCTCTGCTTACGGATGATTCTGAACATCCCAAACAAAACTCGGGCTGACGTTTGCCCTGACAAAATCCCAATTCTCACAAGAGTGTCACCTAAATGTCTGATCCTATCATAAGGATACACACACACATGCACATATATACTATATAGGTCATATGTATGTGTATATATAAGGTTATATATATAAACTTACATATATAGGTTATATATGTATGTATATGGTCATAGTGTCAGAGATACAGGCAATGGCTTTTTCAAGAATTCATGTTGCTCTCACGCAGTGCAGCTACAGAAGTTACTATTCCTGGTGGGCTCTTGTGCCTCTTTTGACCAGCCATAACCCCTCAGACAAGTTTGTTTTCTTAGGCCTGACACTTCATACCAGAAAAGCTTTTGGGATTAGAATCTTCACAGATAATGCAGAGTTCAAGAGTCTACTCCAATGCTTTATAATCTGAAAATTTAAATGTTCATTGTTAATTGAGAAATAAAACATGTAATATGAGATTTCTATCACTGTTGTTTTGAAATTTTCTTTTGGTAAAGTGTTAACACCTGTATTTGGCATATTCTTACATTTTTGTGATTTGATACATCATTCCTTTTCAATCTTCAAATGTTATTGTGTTTCCTTTCTTGATCATAAAATAGAAAATCAGTAACTCTCTTCCCTATGCCATTATAGCAGATTTATTTTTTAAATTTTGTTATAGTCACTATCATCACCATTATTGTATCCTACCATATTTACCAGCCCGAAAGACAGTAAATTCTGCTGATGCCACCAAAGCGTTCATTTAGCATTAAAAGAACAAAGGAATGACTGACCACGTGGTTGTCGGTAACTCTTAATGATACTGCCACAAGATTATCAGTGAAAATAAAACCAACACATAAGACTAAACACCCATCTCAAAAGATGGAAAACATGAGCCAGTTAATGAAGCAGACATGGCAAAGCTTTAGACTGTAGACACAACAGCTTCTAAAGTCAGGCTGGGACTTTGATAACACTGTGAATACTGAGCATTGAGAAAACAGGTGCCCAGGTCTGGTGTTCAAATCAAAAGTGATCCCCTCAACAATATGCATATAGTGAGGAAGCGTCTATTCTTTCATTTAAAAGTAGAAGCTAAGAAATTGTTTAGTTCCACATTGAATCCCCAAGTAAACTTCTCAAACCTTGAGAATGTGACTTTACTGCTTCTGCTCTGTGATTTTCAGTAGAGCCCATGTTCCTGAAGCCCAACACTTCGATGTGACCAAATTAAAAATATGTGGCAAGCTTACAAACCATCACAGACAAAACAAGGTAATGAAAAGGGTCAACAGAATGATGAAAATCATTTCTGACTTAATAATACCATAACTGAGATCTTCGAACAGGATGATTAAATGAAATTTTCAGCTAATCCCAAACCATGCCATGACTGTGAATTGCAATTTTGAAAATGACTAAGCAGGTTCGTTCTTCACACAGGTCACACATGTAACACACCAGTGATTGCTGCACTCTCTGCTCCTCTATGCTTTGCATTGCCATCAAATATACAGGGCCAGGACATAAGAAGCAGCAGTTGGTACACACTTCCGAGGTCAGAGTAAGTCTGTTCAGCTCAAGCCCAGAATACTAAAAAAGTTCCCTTGGAGAGACTAACTAAAAAAATCCTGTTTTCCAAAATCTTTATCAGTAGTACAAGAGCTAACATTTTAATCTCCATCTGTCAGAGCGTTTGTCTTCAATCCAAACTTGGGTGAGTAATAGAGTTGAGTTGTTTTTAATGTTTTTAATGGATGCTATCAAATATCAATTTCTGAGTCAAAGCTTTCTCCCTCATTTGTTTCTGAATTATCTTAAATCACTAATCAGGTTTATCTCCATCATCAATATGCTTTAATCAGAGTGCTGGTCACATAGTAGATGGATTGGTCATTCAATCAGCATTTATATCATGAGTGAGCAGACAAATATCTATTACAAAAATGCAACTTCCCAGCATACATGAATACCTCTGATTGTCTTGGTTCCTATCAATTCCTAACTAGCATTTCAGAAAGTATCTAAATATACTTCTGATGCTGGAGATCAGAAGTGACTACAAGAGTATGCCACCCGCACGGCAGAGCCTGGCAAGCTACCCATGTCGTATTTGATATGCCAGAAACCAGTAACAATTTTATACCTCACTTCCATGACCTGATGGAATGGTTTGAGGCTCTTTATGTTCCTGGAGCAAGCAGATGCCCTTGGGCTCTAGTGGCATGAGACAGGACATTTGGAGATGTTACTGGTGCCCGCTCGAGCAAATCGATGATGAACGGGAAGACAGTGACAGTGATTATGAAAACAAAAAGAATTTTTGAGCAAGGGATGATGTGTACTGGTGGAAAACTATTCTTGTAGGTGTGAGGACTTGGGTTCAACTCCAAGTACCACAAAAATGAAAATCCTTTTGTATTCCATCAGTTTAGTATTTGGTCACTGGGCTTAAGATATACTTCAATTGAGGAGAAAAGAATTGTCCAAGAAAACAGTCATACCTAGGGGCATAGAGTCCTAAGTTTAAAAAGTACTTTATTAGTTATCCATTGGGAAAACAATAATAAAATCACACTGAATCAATTTCTCTAGAAAAGTGATGAGGTAATTTAAAATAGTTCTTATTCATTCACTGTGGTTGAAATAAAATATTTTTTTTCAAAAACCATGGTAACAGTTGCTTTGAAGACCTTATGTGTGTGAAGAATTAAAAACGTTATTTGCATTTGAAAACCCAGTGATTTACACATTCTTCTAATTCAGAGCTGTATCATCCAATTTTAATAAACCACCTTATGATGCACTGTGCTGAGTTTTTTTCCATTACATTTTGGTTTCTAAATATTTGTGGCTGAATGTGTTGTCTCTCAGCCAGTTCATTAAAACTTTCCCTTTTGCACCATGTCGTAAGTGCTCAAAGTATACATTTTGGTTAGCTGTTGTGAGTCAAAGCCAATAAGTGCTATACGTGTTCATTAAATGAGATTTACAAGGTGGCCATGAACCACAGAAACAAGACCTGGTGTTGTAGAGAAAGACAGAGATTTCATAATGACACTATTCATCTCTTCCTGCATTTTTTCTTTGTCTTGAGGTCTTGTTTGTTTGTGTGGTGCCTTTCCTGGCTTTTTCTTCAGGGGTTGTGTCAGTGGTGCTCAGAAGACCATGTAATGCCAGGGATCAAACTCAGGCATCTCACATGCAAAGCATGCACTCAATCCATTAAGGTGTCACCCATCCCTAATCCTTCCAGTATCATAGTGCCACCTAGTTCCCACTACCTTTTGCCACCATTATCACCCTACAAGAAAGGTGAGGGAAAGAGAGATAGTACTAGGGTTTAAGTGCTTTTCTGCCTTGTGGTCAACCTCAGTTCAATTTCTAATGCCAACGTTCTCCATAAGAACTGTCACAAGCTAAACCTACAATTCAAATACAAAATGCTACTTACTTAATGAAATCAGGTTGAAATAATAAAATAGAGCATTATCTGGATGAATGACTAACAGACAAGTCTAAAAAAATTTTGCTTTCAAATAGTTTATATAATATGTACAAAAGAAGCCATATTTTCACTAGAGAAATTCATCATGGTCAGATTTTAGAATATGATATGACTATGAAATAGTTCTCATGAGATACTAGTGAAATTCTTACTATAAATTAAAATTAACTTTATATATTTAATTTTACTATGATTATTTGGAAATTTATGTGTGTATATATGAAAATTAATTTCCATATATTTAATTTTCCTACGATTAAAATGTTCTTGGCAAAACAATTTTTTGCATCATTTTATTTGTTATTCTCAAATTGAATGTGCGACGAACTCATATTAGTAAAAAGTTAAAGTAGGAAGATGTGGTCATTCTTAAATGTGATCATTGGTAATCAAATGGCAGAAAGACATCACTCAAGGTGTCTCAGCTCAACTTTTCCACTCATTCCACAATTCTCTATACACAATCCTCATTCCACAATCCTCTATATACAATCCTCATTACACTATACCAGGACAATATGCTCTAATCTCCTTGCCATCAACTTCACAGGTCATTGATATGTTATATTTTTTAAGACACTAAATAGAAGCATAAGATATCAAAGAAAATTAAGATGGTCACCAGCTTTGATCTCTTAGACCACTATTTCTCCATCTTTTCCCCACCTTAGCCCCTTTCCAACCTGCTTCTTTCCATGGTCTCTGTCATACCGGTTGGCTTTTAGTAGCACTCCCGGCCCTCATTTACATGATTTTCACCTGTGGAACCCTTGAAATATCCTGGGAGAAATTTGGTCCCTGGATGAGGAACAGTCTTTTATACTATGTGATTGTTTTCATCAGAATGCTTTGAGTTTGGAGTAAGAGATTGTACAAGACATACTCAAGGAACCATACTGATGTTCTTCAGAGGCATAAATTTAGACTATAACTCTATAGTTATTTTTTTGGTTTTTTTGGAGGCCACTCCAGCAGTGCTTAGGGCTTACTCCTGGCTCTACACTCAGGGGTCACTTTTGTGGGCTAAGGTACCATATGAGGTGCCAAGGATCCAACCGCATCAGCCCTGTGCAAGGCAAGTGCCCTACCCACTGCACTGTTGCTCCAGCCCATAGACTATATATAATTCTTTACTTCTTGAACTGAAACGGAAACCTTATGACTGAATCTGGCTGGCCAACATAGTCTGTCTATATGTATATTTGCCAAGACAAGTCTAAGTAGGAAAACCTTGATACCCTTTGCTCTCTCCGTTCATTTACCCTGTGGAAACATCTGAATCATTTAGAACAGGATGGCAGTCTTAGAAGCACCCTGTACGCTCCCTCCCCACATTCACACTGGACTGTGGCTTAAGAAAAGAAAGAAATCCATATTGTATGAATCACTGACAAACGTATTATTTTTGAAAGCAGTTAGGCTGTCCTTAATAAATTAGTGATCACTAGATCAATTGACATCCCGTTATTCGTCGATTTGCTCGAGCGGGCACCAGTAACATTTCCATTTGACCCTATCACGTGCCAGTGTAGCCCAATGGCATCTGGTTGATTCAGGAATACAAAGAGCCTCAAACCGTTCGTTCAGGGTCTTGACGAAGAAGTCTGACCATCTTATAGGTGGGCAGCCATGTGATCTTTTGACATCCCATGGGATCCAGTAGGTAACAGCTCTAGTTCAGTGGTCATCTCCAAATCGCATTACATGTCCAGCCCATCTGATTTTCGATGCCTTGGCAAATGAGACAGCGTCCTGACTCTGGAACAGCGATGGAGGTTGGAGCTCCAGATTCCTTCTCTCACTTGACTGAGGTGTGATATTCCAAGTATAGCTCTTTCGATTCCTCTCTGGGAGACCCGAATAGCATTCTCATCCTGCTTTCGTAGGGCCCAGGTCTCTGAGGTGTATGTTAATGCAGGAAGAACGGTGGAGTTGAAGAGATGTGCCCGGAGCCGGAGGTTCTTCATGTTTTTAGCTATTTCTTCGATGCCTTTTTAAGGCATTCCATGCCCCTCTCTCTTCCTCCTGCGCAGCTCAGGTTTTAGGTTGTTTATCATGTTGATTTCTCGACCTAGGTACACATAACTGCTGCATTCAGAGATGTTTGTTCCATTGAGAGTGAATGGGGCCTCTGGAACTAGTTCATTTTTCATGAACATAGTTTTGCTGAGATTCAGATGTAGACTTATCTTTCCACATTCTCTGTCGAAGTCAGCCAGCATTTGTGCCGCTTGGCTAATGTTTGGTGTTATTAGAATGATGTCATCAGCGAAGCAGAGGTGGTGTAGTTGCCGACCATCTATCTTCACTCCCATTCCTTCCCATTCTAATTGTCTCATTATGTTCTCAAGGGTGGAGCTGAAGAGTTTTGGTGAAATGGTATCACCCTGCCGAACCCCTCTTTTGACATTAATGATCACTTCTTTGTAGAATGGTGAGATCCTGGTGGTGAATCCGTAATACAGCTCATGAAGGATCTTGATGTATTGGGTTTGAACACCCTGTTTGGCTAGGGCTTCTATGACTGCTTCAGTCTCCACAGAATCAAAACTTTTCTTTAAATCAATGAACGTGAGACAGAGTGGCATCCTGAACTCCCTACAAACTTCAATTCACATATTTACTATTATTATTATGGTTTTGCTTTTTGGGGTCACACCCAGAGATGCTCAGGGGTTCCTCCTGGCTCTGCACTCAGGAATTACTCTTGGCGGTGCTGGGGCGGGGGGGGGTAATTTTGAGATGACTACAAGAGTATGCTACCCGCACGCAGATCCCTGGCAAGCTAGCCGTGTCGTATTTGATATGCCCAATACCAGTAACAATTATAGACCTCATTCCCATGACCTGATGGAATGGTTTGAGGGTCTTTATGTTCCTGGAGCAAGCAGGTATCATTGGGCTCTACTTGCATGAGACAGGTCATATGGAGATGTTACTGGTGCCTGCTCGAGCAAATCGATGATGAATGGGAAGACAGTGATACAGCAATAAAAACATCAGTGTCTATTACAAGCACACTCAGACTTGGCTGCAGATTTATTAGAAGTACTGACTATTTTCAACTGTGCTATAATCTCACTCATGGCAACTATAGCTATGAATAGGTCATTTATCACTAGTGTCTTAAAGCTCTCTAATGACTGTAAGGTACATTAAAGATTGAGACCACTGTGAACTATGGACCTATCTTACATTGAATCATGCATAGCTGAAGTTTTAATCCAATATTTTAACTATTCCATTGTAGCTCAGATAGTCTAAAATATGCATTGAGGGTAAAAATATGCATATTAAAAGCTTTGGAATCTTTAAGACCAACAAATCCAATAATTACTTAAGAACTGCTCCCAGCAATTTGCCATTTATTGTTAATCTTTAAAGAAAAAAAATAACATTTGAAATAAAATTAACTTCTCCCAAGAAACTAGTAGCATAATAATTCAAAAACTGACATTAGTTTCATGAGGTTTATAGTTTTGTACCAAAGGCTACTTCCCTTCTATTTCAATTCAGTGAGCGAGTGTGTTTTTAGTTCACTGTACTGCTGAATATTTCATCACAACACTGGATGAAAGTCATTTAAACAAAACTTTTCCAGACACTAGGGGATAAGCAAAAAAAAATATCAAATGAGTCAACTGCTCTGTTCTAAAGTTCAGCAAACTAATTCTAAACCTTAACCAAGGGTAAATATCAAGCCAATCCTATTATACCTTCATTTGTGGAGTTCCTGAATTTGAAAAACGCCACACAGACCTGGAGTCATGCCAGAAATCATGTGGAAATACATGGAGGAAAATAAAGGGAAGCCATTTGCCTTGCACACACACCTGGGGTCAATCCCCAGCAACCACTGCCTGTGGTCCCCCACCAGGAGTGATCCCTGAGTGTAGAGCCAGGAGCAAGCCCTGAGCATAGTCATATGTGACCCACAAAACCATTTATTTTTAATAAACAGCCTATCTGTAAAGCAACCATGAGAAAAAAAAAAGTTTCTTAGTCTTGGACAACTGATATGCAATATAACTTCCTTTTACGTACACTGTGTGGATGAAAAACTAAATAACTGTGACAACTACAGGTAGTAGTAATGGCAACACAGCAGAGCCAACAGCTTCCTGCTCTGCAAGTTTATCACGGACACTTCAAACTCATTCTATTGATTGTTCTGTTAGCTGCGTTAGCCTTTTGTCTCTACGCTGATTAGCAGTGTATTTTTACCCACTAATTAAACTTAGAATAGCGAATTCTGAGCATGATTAAGGCACTGCGTGACATGGGTTTATATATCATTCTCCATGTCATAAAACCTTAAAATTATTAACAAACACAGTATAATTTTATAGAAGTTGTAAGAGGTACAAAAAGACTTGAAGTCTCACAGCAAGAGTCCAAACTGACAAACGATGCTATGAATTTATGGCAGTGGAGTCTGAACCCCTCACCATGAAAATAAATTCCTTTTGCTTTGTATGTGAACTTGATGTCTACTAACAGTATTGTTTATTACATCACTGTGAGCTAGACCGTTACAAAACTGATCATGATTGGGCAGTCACACAGTGTTCCAGCACCCATCCCTCCACCAGTGCCCATTTCCCCACCCCAATGTCTAGATTCCCTCCCACACCACACAACCTGCCTCTATGGCAGGTACTCAGGCACTCTCTCTCTCCCTCCCTCTCTCTCTCTCTCTCTCTCTCTCTCTCTCTCTCTCTCACTGTCCCCCCACCACTTTGCACGCTCTGGTTTGCCATACAGACACTGACAGGTTATTATGTACATCCCTTTTCCTCCTTTCAATTCTAAGCCCTAGTCTAGCATTTAACAGGATTATTCTAGTAACGGCTGGGGCTGTCTTCCTGGTGCCTGCTGCAATACTGAAGGACACTCCTGGCCTCAGTGGTGATCACCAGGATGGAACCCAGCCTTCCCACATACAAAGCACGTCTCCAGCCCTAGTTATATTTCTCAAGCCCTCTTTCTTTCATCCTATTTATGATCTTCATTTGTATTTCACCTGTGATGTTGTTAAGTGATCTGAACAGAGTGCAAATCTAGGATTCTGAGAGACTCCATGATACCCGAGTGGAGTTCCCCACGCTTTCTCTATTAAAGTTAAACTATTATCACTGTATCACTGTCTTCCCGTTCATCATCGATTTGCTTGAGCGGGCACCAATGTAACATCTCCATATGTCCTGTCTCATGCAAGTAGAGCCCAAGGGCACCTGCTTACTCCAGGAACATAAAGAACCTCAAACCATTACATCAGGTCATGGGAATGAGGTCTATAATTGTTACTGGTATCTGGCATATCAAATACGACACGGGTAGCTTGCCAGGCTCTGCCGAGCAGGTAGCATAAAAGTTCAACTATTATTTATGTCAATCAAAAACTCCCTAAAGTGCTTCTTGTTGACCACCTAATCAATACATACACTCACATCTTTACACTACCCCAACTGAGCAACCTGCAAACCACGGAGCACCCACACATCGCTCACTTCAATCCTTTATTCATGCAGCTCCTCTGAAGAAATGTCCTTAACTAAATGGGTCAGGAACACCATTTCAACTTTTATGTAGCCCCAGACCCCCTTCTCAGGGAAACTGAACTTCCTGGAAAAGAATTTTAAGCACTTTTTTTCACACAATTTTCCATACAAACTTAAATTAACACTACTGCATCTCTATACTTTATAAGCCCTACCGCTTTCTCACCATATCTGGTATCATTTTTGCAGTGGCAACATCTAGCACTATGTTGATGAAAAAATAACAAGTTTAGGAGTTGCTTGAGGAATTATGCAGGGAGATTTCACAGCTTCTGATGCTTGGAAACTTCTCTAAACGCCTTTTAAAAAAAAATCTTTTTGGGGGCCAGAGAGATAGTACAGTTGGTCAAGTATTTGCCCACCAGGAGAGATGCCTGAATACAGAGCCTGGAGTAAGCCTTGAGTATCATGGGTGTGTGACAAAAACCAACCCTCCTCCCAACAAAAAATAATTACATACAAATTAATAAATAAAATTGAAAACCTCTTCCTTGGGATCGTCTCTGCCGCACAGCAAGCAGAGGGCACGTGGAATAGGGAATCCAGCCCAGGGTGCTGGGCAGGGCTAGGCACAGGCTTCGTCATTTGCCGTATTGCCTCTCTTCCTCCAAACACTTGTGGGCAGTATTTGATTTTCATTCTAGTAATAGTATTTTCTAATAGTATTTTCTATCCACAAGTTCTAACTTTAATCAATTTATTCTTAAGAAAGTGCTTAATTATAGGGACCAACGAGCTCGTACTGAGGCAGGTACTTGTCTTGCTAGGTTTGATCACCAACACCACATATGGGTCCCTGAGCATAGCAGTAAGCCCTAAGTACCATCAGATGGGGCCCCAAAAATCGGGAAAAAGGAAGAAAGAAAAGAAAATGAAGGATTACAATTTACACTGATTTTTTTAAATAGCGGTTTGAAGGCTTTATATTTTCAAAATCAACCTTGTATGTTAATATCTTTTTAATTAGAATTAAAGACTTAGTTAAGACTAACATGCTTTCATAATTACTTTTGTGTGTTTTGAGTGCTGTTTCTTGATCAGATGTAATGTTAATCTATTTCATAAACATTCCCTCATTTGTTCATTTCAACAATTTTCTTAAGAACGTATTATACCTTTCTCAGAGAAAGAAAGAAAGAGATAAAGAACCTGCCATAGAGCAGGCTAGGGAGGGGGGGAAGGAATCAGGGACATTGGTGGTGGGAAATGGGCACTGGTTTGGGGATGGGTGCTGGAACACTGTATGACCGGAACCCAAACATATACATCTTTGTAATTGCATATCTCACGGTGGTATAATAAAATATTTTAAAAAAGAATGTATTATACCTGTCTCATACCAATAACTTATATAAAATCAAATTAATGTTAAGAAAGTTAAATCATTTCCCAAAGTAATAAATCTAGAAGATAGAAGCAAAACTTTCTAAATAAAAAAAAATTAGGAGTGATAGTGCAGCAGGTAGGGCCCTTACCTTGCACATTATCAAATGGGTTTGATCCCTGTCTCCCCAGATGGCTCCAAGAACCCACCAGGAGTGATCCCTGAGTGCAGATCCAAGAGTAAGTCCTAAGCACTGCCAGATGTAGCAAAAAAAAAATATTAACATGAATAACTTCCTAAATCTACCTTTTAAAAGTTACTGTCACTTATCTCAAAATAATAATGATGTTAACTATAAAAATTCTAAGTCTAAATTGTTGTCTGAAACCTAAATATTTGTTACCATTATAACAACTTCAAGCACTTATCCTTATTCTTGTTATTACTGAATATTTTTACCTTAGTAACCTAAGCAATCACAGCAAACAACTTGACAATTAATCATCTTTAAATGAAAAGATTAAGTCCAACGAAAGCCCAATTATGAAAACTAAAAGTAAGAACGAGAGCAAATAATTTCCAGCTTAGATAAAAATGAACATTAGGAAAGAATGCTTAATAAGTCCTATGAGATTGTTCTCCAATAAAAGAACATTCATTTTCAAACTTATTTTTTGTGGTTCAAAGTCCAAAGAAACTTAATTGCGATGCCTAACGGATAGTAAGTAGGACTTGTTGCTATGACTTCAACAACCAGCAGGCAGCTAATCACCATCCATTGCAATCAGTGAGAAGAAAATGACTATTTTAGTCCTTAGCTTTACTTGTAAAGATGCAATGATCAAAACCAAAATCTGACCTAGAAGCTGTCATGGTTCTAAGGATGCATGACAAAAGCATTTGGCAGGGCGTAATAGGAATGAAAAGCAAAACAACAGCCAACAAAAGCAGATTTCTCAAACTTTGAGGACAGTGAATGGTAGCAAAAGCAGCCAAGATTCTAACAGCCAGAGACCATCTCCAAAGTGCTGAGAGATGCTCATTACTCGGAATTGTGGTCAGTGATAAAAGGCTCAATGTTTTTTCCACACTGAACATCCAATAAATAGCTAGCTACAGCCACCGGAACAGAAGAAAGTCAGACAAAAACAACAACCAATAATAAGTAAAAGATCAAGAAACAAGACTCAATTAGAAGAGAACGTATAGCCTCTTGAACCTCAAGCCTGTAGTTCTGGATGGTCAGATTAAAACCAACCTACTAGGACTCCATAGCAGGCAGCAAGTGTGGAGGAGGTGAGCCCTAAACACATTTGCATCAAGAAAGTCACTTGCATATTCACCACATAGCAATTTAAGAAAGCTTTGGTGGAAAAATTAAAAGACATATAACAACAATCAATTAACTCTTGAAAATCACCTAATCAGAATGTCTTACTTTAATTATCTAGTGTTGTTATTTTAATTAATTTGTTTTGGATCATTCATTCACTGATCTTTGAAGATCATTACATAAAAAGATGAGATCGAACTAAATGAGTCTTTCAGTCCAAAGACAATGAGCCTTCTCCCAACAGTCCTCATTTTGAACTCTTTAAAAACCAAGACAAACAAGAAAAGGAAAAAGTAATGTTGGTCAAAAAGGAAAGAAGGTAGAAGAAAGGACCAGAATCAGGGACCCTGAGAGATAAAAGTGTGAAATTTAAGAGAAAAAGGGCGAAGCTCATGTATGCCACGCAGGTAAGCCAGACCCAATTCAATTCCTAGTCCTGTGGATGGTCTCCTAAGTGTCTGCAGGGGGTCTCTGAGCACAGAACCAGAAGTAGCCCCTGCTGCATTTCAACACTCACCCCTGTTGCAGGACTTCTCTAAGAGCCCCCTTCTCAGCCTTAGAAAGATTTTTCCAGGGCCGGGAGCGATAGCCCAGCGGGTAGGGCGTTTGCCTTGCAGCGCCGGCCCATGCCGGCCTGGGTTCGATCCCCGGCATCCCATATGGTCCCCTGAGCACCGCCAGGAGTGATTCCTGAGTGCAGAGCCAGGAGTAACCCCTGAGCATTGCCGGGTGTGACCCAAAAAGCAAAAAAAAAAAAAAAAAAAAAAAGATTTTTCCAGGCAGATCTTAGCTCAAGACATTAGTATATAAAAGGGCCTAGGTGAGGTGCTGGGAGAGATTACCTGAGGGCATTTGACCCTCCCTGCTTTCCATAACAGTGGGAGGGAGGTCTGAGTTGCAGGGGTATAATACTAGCCTTCTTCCTCTCTCCGCGCTTCTTTTTGGGCTCTCTCTTTGTGAGCTCGCACCTTTCTTGGGAGTCTTGTCTTTGTCTCCTCTTTACAGGGGCCTTTACACGTGGTGGCCGCCATCTTGGCCTACACGTGGCTGGGGTTCTGGCCTGGAATCCTAAGCAGCGGCCTTTTCCTTTTGCTGATTTGTATGCCTGAACCTGTGATAAGTAAAACCCTTTTAAAACTGCATCGATTCCTGAGTTTTCATCCATTCCTCGCCGGCTTCAGAGGTGGAAGGGAACTCGCTTCCCGGCACTGTCGGGGACCCGGCGGAGCTCCCCAACACACCCCCACCTCCCCAAAATAAGACAATGGCCTGGATATGAAAGAGAATATTTTCTAGTAGGATGTGACCCTATGTTGCATTTCAGTGTTCATGAAAAATGAGAAACCTTCACGTCAGAAAGCTAGGGAGAAGCAGTTTTGGGGCAGAGTCCAGGACACGCTCATCCATTCTCCAGTCTTTCATTTCCACTTCATGTTGTTTCTAATTTTTTCCCCTTTGGAGGCCACACCTAGTAGGATTTACTCCTGGCTCTGTGCTCATGGATCACTCCTGGTGGGGCGGGGTCCAGGTACGGTGCAGTGCCTGGGATCGATCCCTTGCTGCCCTCATGCAAAGCAAGTACCTTGCTGCTCTCCATTTCTCGGCCCACTTCCTGCTCTCCTTAGGCTATTCCCATACCACCAAGCTACTCCCTGGGAAGGTCAAAGACTGCAGTTGTCCTTTGGCTTCGACATTCAGAAAACTTCCCCGGAAGGCAAAAGCTTTCTCTGATCTCTTGGATTCTTGGCCAAAAATTTTAGCCTTCTTTATTTAACCAAGGTCTCCACTGCTTTAACCAGCTCTCCCTGTGCTCAGCTGATCATGAGGCACCAGGGAGGGAAGGCAAGTTCTAGCCCTGGCCCGCCATCCCAACAGAACCTCGCAAGAAGCCAGAGGAACCCCCACACCATGAGGGCTGTCATTTTCAACATCCGGACTCTACAACTCATCAGAGCTCCACTCAAGAGAAAAGCAGATCTCTCCCCATTGTGCTTCATCAGTAAATGCAGAGATGAGAGCCTACTACTGAGAGTATACCACCCACACGGCAGAGCCTGGCAAGCTACACATGTCGTATTTGATAGGCCCAAAACCAGTAACAATTATAGACCTCATTCCCATGACCTGAAGGAATGGTCTGAGGCTCTTTGTGTTCCTGGAGTGAGCAGATGCCCTTGGGCTACACTAGCACATGGCAGGACATATGGAGATGTTGCTGGTGCCCACTGAGCAAATCAATGAAAAACAGGAAGACAAGCAATACAAGTGATGCAAGTGGTCTCCACTATTGGCCAGCAGGATAGTCAGGAAAAGCGAATTTGCCTCATATGTGGTCATCATTTTGATTCAATCCCAGCACCACCCTGTTCATCTAACCACTTCCAGGGGTCACTCCTAGGAACTGTCAGTTACCAGACATTCCCAACATAACTCGCTCACCCCTCCCAAAAAGACTGCTATTATCTAAATTATAAAATGGTCAAATAATTCTGTACAACTTTGGGGTCTCCAAAGCATATTTGTTCTCTTGGGAGCAGAAATGATACTCTTCCAACAGCGTTTCCAGACTTTTTGATATTCTCACTGGCATGAGGTGATATCTCACTGTCGCTTTGATCTGCATGGCCCTAATCATGAATGACAATGAGCATCTTTTCCTGGGCCTACTGACCATCATATATCTTCTTTGGGAAAAGTGTCTGTGCATCTATTTTTAATTGAGGATTGAGTTTCCTTTGCTGTATAAAAGCTTTTTAATTTGATGTGGATCCATTGTTTATTTTTGGTTTGTGGTTTTTGCCTCTGCGGTCATCTCACTAAAGATATCTCTATAATCAATTTCCTGGAGGATTCTTCTGTTGTTTTCTTCAATGGATTATATGGGTTCTGATCTAATATAGAGGTGTTTAACTCATCTTGCATTTACTTCAATGAATGATGTGAAATAAAATTCTAATTTCATTTTTTTTTACAAATGGCTCTCCAGTTTTCTCAATGCCATTTGTTGAGATTTTCTTTGCTCTGCTTATATGTACTATATAAATTGTCCATAAATCTGGGGGGGTTTAATTTAGTACTCTCAGTTCTATACTATTGTATGACCAAATTTATTCATTTAGCTTAGTACAATCAGTTTTCAAGGAGGGGCTTACAGTATTCTCTGGAGAACATTGCTTCATTATAAGAAATACAGGGCCTGAGCAATAGTACAGCAGGGAGGATGTCTGCCTTGCACATGACCAACCCAAATTCTATCCCTGGCAACTCACATGATCCCGGAACACCACCAGGAGTAATTCCTGAATGAAGAGCCAGTTGTAACTCCAAGGCATTGCCAGGCATGACCCAAAAGCAAAAAAAAAAAAGGAAGGAAGGAAGGAAGGAAGGAAGGGAGGGAGGGAGGGAGGGAGGGAGGGAGGGAGGGAGGGAGGGAGGGAGGGGAGGGAGGGGAGGGAGGGAGGGAGGAAGGAAGGAAGGAAGGAAGGAAGGAAGGAAGGAAGGAAGGAAGGAAGGAAGGAAGGAAGGAAGGAAGGAAGGAAGGAAAAGGAGGGAGGGAGGGGGAGGAAGGAAGGAAGGAGGAAGGAAGGAAGGAAAGGAAGGGAGGGAGGGAGGGAGGGAGGGGAAGGCTGCTTCTCCCTAGCTTTCTGACGTGAAGGTTTCTCATTTTTATGAACACTGAAATGCAACATAGGATCACATCCTACTAGAAAATATTCTCTTTCATATCCAGGCCATTGTCTTATTTTGGGGAGGTGGTGGTGTGTCGGGAGCTCCGGGGTCCCAGACAGTGCCGGGAAGCGAGAAAGGAAGGAAGGAAGGAAGGAAGGAAGGAAGGAAGGAAGGAAGGAAGGAAGGAAGGAAGGAAGGAAGGAAGGAAGGAAGGAAGGAGGAAGTATCAGTAAAGAAGGTAACTACATATATAAAAGATTTCTTATTTAAAATGATAATGCCAGCATAGAACTGAGCATTGAATGTAGGCAAAGGGATATGCCTGATAACCTCTAAATGTATGTTTTGCAAGCTGCAATGTGTAAGAGAAAGGAGAGAGGGGAAAGAGAGAGAGAGGGAAAGAGAGAAAGAGAGAAAGAGAGAGAGAAAAGAGGAAAAGTGCCCGTCATAGCAGCAGGCTAGGGGGGAGGAAGGAATCGGGGACATTGGTGGTGGGAGATGGGCATTGGTGGAGAGATGGGTACTGGAACACTGTATGACCGAAACCCAGAACATCTTTGTATTGTATATCTCACGGTGGCACAATAAAAATGATAAAAAATAATAAAAAGATTCATTATTGAAAAGAAGCAGAAATATAACAGTTCTCTCAAAATGTAGGTCTCAGAAGTTAGACCTTCTTAAGTTACTTTTTAGAGTTAGGGCCAGATTAACAATTAAAAGAATTGTTTGAGAGATTCAAGTGAAAGAGTAACTAGGGCCTGAAGTGGGTAGCCCTGCTCAACGGGAAAAGGCATTCAGAAAGAGCTGATTCTCCAAGCGGAACCCAGACACACGCCGCCGCAAAAGCTGATCTGTGAAATTGTATGTGAAATTGACGCTACCATTCCCAAACCCAAATCTAAATTTTGGCAATGCGGCCCAGAAATGGGTATTGAGCATATCTGCTAAGTGATTCTAATTAGACAATGAAATTAGAGGTTCTAGAATAAGTTTTCTAGAAATAGCAAGAGATGTCTCCAACTCTCTCTCTTCTTGAAATATAAGTATCTGCAAATATAAGTTTGAGTCTCCACAAAGGAGCAGTGACTCTTGCATTAGAATCAGCGTTAGAACTAAAAAGCTGTCGACAGTTCATTTTTTAATAATCAGATAATGGACAGGGAAGTCGAAATAAAATAGAAAATAGAAATAACCTGCAGGTGGTTTGGGGGCCCACCCAGTGGTACTCAGGGCTTACTTCTGACTCTGTGCTCAGGGATCACTCCTGGCTGACTTGGGGGCACATATGGGATGCAAGGCCCAAAACCCAAGTTGGCCAGCAAGCGATAACGGTTTTAATAACAGTTTCTGAGACCAAAGAGATAGTACAGGGGTTATGTGCTTGCCTTGCACGCCAGCCAACCTGTGGCATTTATGCGTTCCCCCAAGCACGGGCAGGACTGATCCTGGAGCACAGCTGTCTGTGAACTAAAACAAAAAATATATTGGGGCCTGGCGATAGCCCAGCGGGTAGGGTGTTTGCCTTGCACCACGGCAGGCCTCTGCCGGCCTGGGTTCGATCCCCAGCATCCCATATGGTCCCCCGAGCACCGCCAGGAGTGATTCCTGAGTGCAGAGCCAGGAGTAACCCCTGAGCATCACCGGTGTGACCCAAAAAGCAAAAAAAAAAAAAAAAAAATATATATATATAAAAGTACCATCTCTCACCTATAATTACTCCTCCCTGATAACTCTGTTTAAGGCAACTCATCGCTTCATCGTTTCTCTTTCTATATTAATAACTATTTCTAAAATATTAAAAAATAAACCTGCATGTCAAGATCATTCCCTCAGCTGATTGACAGCCTAGCTTTACGGTGAACACTGTCTTTTTGTGGTTAAAAAATTTAGAAGACATTTTGCTTCTTATATGCTTTTGGTATGTCTTACTCATTGCAGAAAGGTCACTTGATCACTTGACATCCGTTATTCATTGATTTGCTTGAGCGGGTGCCAGTAACATTTCCATTGGACCCTATCACGTGCCAATGTAGCCCAATGGCATCTGGTTGCTTCAGGAATATGAAGAGCCTCAAACCGTTCGTTCAGGGTCTTGCAAAAAGGTATCAGCAAATATTTTGACAGCAGCAAATATTTTGACAGGTTATCTGATCAAAGAAATAATTTTTTTTTTTGCTTTTTGGGTCACACCCAGCGATGCTCAGGGATTACTCCTGGCTCTGCACTCAGGAATCACTCCCGGCGGTGCTCAGGGGACCATATGGGATGCCGGGGATTGAACCCGTGCCAGCATGGGCCAGCCGCGTGCAAGGCAAACGCCCTACCGCTGGGCTATCGCTCCAGCCCCAGAAATCATTTATTTTAACCACCTCCTGGGCGTCTCATTCACTCATTTAATTATACCAGTTATGTAGATAAGCCTTTATTTATTATTATTTTTTAGCCAAGATGTGGTTTTGTTTGTGAACATAAGTGTATGTTCTTTTTTCAGTTTGTTTCTGCTTTTTGGGGATTTTCTTTGGGGTTTTGGTCACAGAGGTCACTCCTGGCTCTACACTCAGAATTACTTCAGGGTGGGCTGCAGAAGCCAAAGGAATAGCTGGGACTAAAGCCAGGTCGACCACATACATGACAGATACATGACCTGTTGTACTCTCTCCGACCCGACTGTGTGCCAAGATACATGCTTTTACATGACTGTCCTCAGTCATCATATCCACATGCTTACCTAACAGTTGAAAATAGAATGACCTCAAATCACACAAGTTGAAACAGACTAAGAACCTAATTTTTTTAAGGTTTCCGACTTTCTAGGTTAAAACTATTTTAGTCCTTGAGTTTAACCCATTTTATTTACCCCAATTTTTTCAGTTTTCTGGGAGAAAGATATATTTTTATAATTATAAATGACAACTCTGGCCTTTTTTCCAGTTGAAAATAATAAAATAAAATTTGCGTGAAAGTTTTGCTAAAGTGAATTTTCGTTCAATTTAGAAGCATACCATCCCAAAGAAGGAAACTTAAGCCAATACTTATTTTTTTTGACACTCCACCAATTCAAATTAAGTATTTTATATAATATACATTTTCTTGGAAAATAAAGCAAGTTCTAAGCAGCTGCCAAGTATTTAGTTTATTTTGACAAAAGGATATTAAATAAAGTATTTATGCTAAATGACCTCTATCCCAGTTTTAGACAGAAACTCAGCCCTACTTAAAATAATCAGACATTTACGATAGCCTTAAAAACTTCAGATAAATTTTTTTTTAATTTAGATGGTTTTATTTAAAAGAATTTTGGAGAGAGCTTATCCCAACATCCAATTAACATATTTCTACCCAGTCTTGAATTTCTATTCTCAAATGTTTCACTGATAATTTTAGTTTGATTAAGGATTATATGTGAATAATATTCATATTTATTCATACGACCCCCACTCCATGAGGGCCTACATTTTCCATATCCAGACTTTCCCCTCGTCAGAACTCCACCCCCAGCAGACCAGCCTATCACAGCCTGGCTCCTGCGGCTGCTTGCGGCAGCGTGGTTCATTAATAAATACTGGATTTTGAGATGACTACAAGAGTATGCTACCCGCACGGCAGAGCCTGGCAAGCTACCCGTGTCGTACTTGATATGCCAGATACCAGTAACAATTATTGACCTCATTCCCATGGCCTGATGGAATGGTTTGAGGCTCTTTATGTTCCTGGAGCAAGTAGGTGCCCTTGGGCTCTACTTGCATGAGACAGGACATTTGGAGATGTTACTGGTGCCTGCTCGAGCAAATCGATGATGAACGGGAAGACAGTGATACAGTGAAGGATTTATTCATATTTCCAATTAAAGACACAATTCTTGATCATGTCTGTTTAAGAAAGTGTATTATCACATTTTCAGTGGTAATCTACCATCCTTACACTCGAAGCATAAGCTCCCTAAAGAGAGTCTGCTGCTTGTCAACATGACTCAGGGCTAGCACGATAGTATAGCAGGTAGAGCATCTGCCGTCATGCATCCAACCTGGGTTTAATCCCTGACATCCCATATGGCCCCCCACAACCACCACTACCACCAACACCACCACCAGGAGTAATTCTTGAGGACAGAGCCAGAAGTAACTGAGCATCACTGATGTGACCCCCAAAAAAGTCAAGAGAAAAAGCAATGACTCAGTTCTCCTCTTAATTCAAACGGTTCTTATGACTTTTGTATGACCAAGAGAATGCAAAACAGTGATGCTTTGCAACATTTAATGCCACGTTTTAAGAATCCTTCCAGCAAGAGTTTGGGTTTCTTGAAACTCGTGAGGATGCTTCCTCTTAGAACTCAGGCACCTTTTTGGTGAAGAGAGAGGCCACAAAACTCTGGTCAATAGCCATTGATAACTGCTGGCTCTGTGCTATGAGCCATTAGAGAAACGGCCAACTGAATCTTTAGCTGTTGAAGCCAAAGTCAATCGAGGCTTGTAAAAGGTACAAGACTCAAAAAGTCTTTACCAGTCAGCCCATAGAACCATAAGGCGTAGTAATAAATTGTTTTCAATCATTATCTTTGAGGATAATTGTTTTCTCTAGAGCATTAGTTTATCTAACTCTTCCTGGTTACAGTATATCAAGTTATGATTTTTAGAACATATTAAATAATTGCTGCTATTTAAATTTTCACCTAGTAGAATAACATCATTTAAATGGTCTTAACATAAATAAAAAATTACTCAGCCTTCCTTATATTCTCTACAGTTTTCCTTTCTATTTTGACAAACTAAAATATATATTTACAAGATCTTTCTCGATCGTTTCATGGAACAAGAAAGAAGAATTGGCAAGATTTGCAGTCCCAACCCAGTATAAAGAATTATCATTATTTCAAATTTGGCTCTATTTTCCTTATTCATAGATGTTCGTGTCATATTTTTTCTGTAAGTTCATAGTAATACCATGTATAATTTTTTCTCTCTTTTTGCTTGCTGCTGCCTTGAGGCCACACCTGGCAGTGCTCAGAACTCACTCTGAGCTCTATGCTCAGGGTTTCCTCCGGTGATGCTCAGGCGCCATATGCAATGCTGGGGACCAAAGCAGAGGCAGCTGCATGCAAGGCAGCACCTCCGCCTCTGTACTATCAAGGCAAGCACCACCTCTGTACTATCAAGGCAAGCACCTCGGCCTCTGCACTATCAAGGCAAGCACCTCCGCCTCGGTACTATCAAGGCAAGCACCTCCGCCTCTATACTATCAAGGCAAGCACCACCTCTGCACTATCAAGGCAAGCACCTCCGCCTCTGTGCTATCAAGGCAAGCAGCTCCGCCTCCTGTACTATCAAGGCAAGCACCTCCGCCTCTGTACTATCAAGGCAAGCACCACCTCTGTACTATCAAGGCAAGCACCTCGGCCTCTGCACAATCAAGGCAAGCACCTCCGCCTCTGTACTATCAAGGCAAGCACCACCTCTGTACTATCAAGGCAAGCACCTCCTTCTCTGTACTATCAAGGCAAGTACCCGCGGCCTCAGCACTATCAAGGCAAGCACCTCCGCCTCTGTACTATCAAGGCAAGCACCTCCTCCTCTGTACTATCAAGGCAAGCACCTCCGCCTCTGTACTATCAAGGCAAGCACCTCCACTTCTGTACTGTCTTTGCAGGCCCCCATATTTAACATATTAAATATAAGTATGTTATATTTCTTTGACTAAATTTGCAAGTAATTCAATGAAGACCATTAAGCAAGTAAATTTATACCACAACTAAATGGCAAATGTTTCATCGGATTTCCTTCCTTTATTAAAATGTATGGACACCTAGATCTAATGCTGAATATTAGAAATGTTTCGCTTCATTCTTTTACTTTCAAGAGCATTCATTACGTATTTTGATAGTCCTTACTTCAGTGTTTATTCTTTCTTTCCAAGCTCTCAATTTTTATCTTCAAGCATATTGTTCATCATATAAATTTACCTTTCACTAAAAGTTGGTATCTCTTAGGTCTTTTTCTTTTTTTCTTGAGCACTTATTAAATTCTAGTGTATATTTACAATCAAATAAACATTTGTGTTTAGCATTTTAGGTATTACCTCTTGATTGACGTTTCAAAATTTAAATAATCTTTTATCTAAAATGCCTTAAAAATAAGCCATCTGGTTTATACTTTAACAATTTGTTCAAATGAGCCACCCTTTTCCCCATGTTCAAAACTTCCTGGAGATTCTCTTCATGTTCTTCTTGTTTTTGCTCAATTAACTTACTTTAAAGATTATTCATTAGCTTCCATCACTTTGTCATTTTTTCTATTCATTTGTATTCCTCAGTGTTCCACTATAACTGATCTAGACCATTCATAGAATCACAAGACTTCTATGACAACTGGGCCTATCATTTCCAATGTATTCTTTCTCTTAAATAACACTTCCCCAATTTTTTCCCCTAATCTCTAATTTCATTATAATTTCCCCTGGTAAAATGCCGTCCATGAACCTCTATTGCTCATTGTGCACATTTTAAATTCCTTGATTGCTTTTGAAGTCTTTCCAAAATCAAGTCCCATCCTGTTTTATTGCTCCCCCAAATTTGCATCCTTCCTGCTTTGAAAAGGCCCCTATTATTCTGTCTAGAACACCTCCTTCCTCCCTTCCCAAAACTTCCAGGCCACATCCCTCCAAATAAAGTTAAATTCCACGCCTTCCATGAAACTTTCCACAGTATATCTACAGAATGAAATCATATTCGACACTAATTTTTAATCAGATGAACAATCTCAGAGTCAATGTTTATAAGGTACATAACCAGGGGAATACTAGTTCAGGGATGTGTTTAGGGAAGAAATTTAAAAACATTCCTGGTCCCGGGATTCTGGGCTTCAGTAATTAAAGGAATTGCAGACAAAAGTTAACCTTGAAGCTAAAGTGCAAATACTCTGAGCAAAAAGTGAGTATATTGTACGTTCTAGCATGAAATACTCCATCATGTCCTTTCTGGAGAATAACACTGTGGAGAAAAGACTTAGTTGAAATTTTGACAAGCTGAAGGTACAACTGAGGAGAGAAAAGAACGTGAGGAAGCAAAAGGTGCCAGAAATTCATATGCCAACTTTGCAAATAACTTCTTTTAGAATTAGCCTCTTACATTATAGATATGAAAGCTATAAATAATTCATGATATTTTATTAACCAATCACTCTCATTCTTCTATAAGGCTGGAGTTTGAATTTCTTCTTCGAGACAAACAGGAATTGCTGTCTGTATTCACCCCGCACACCATCCTTCCTTAGCTGACAGGTATGAGTTGGCACAAAGCCAGAAAATGATGGGCATTCTTTTACAATTTTTCCCTCTTGTCCTCTTAATTTGGACTCATGCAGAACTCAAAAAGACCCTCCCCCCACCTACATGAAATAAAAAGAAGTTTTAAGTAGTGACATTCTGAGCTTAGCACAAGTTAAAAGCAAGATAGAGAGATGACCCTCACTGACCACGGTGGCACTCGCCGCTCCCTTTTCCTGCATCTCTGCCATGGATCTTCTACTCCTATTTCCTCTTGCTTATCTTTTGGTTCCCTCTGATTTCTACGTAGGCACCATGACTCATAACAGCTAATGATAGCATTATTCCAGCACCACAGCCCTTCCAGGGTACCTCCTGCCTTCCAACAATGGCCCAAGGTCCCTTCCACAGCCCACTTAAGCTCAGTTCTACAGACCAACTTTAGCTCTGATCCCACTGGACAGATTCCTAACACCTCATCTTCAATCTCTTTTTTTTATACATTTTGTTTCCTAATGGTCTATATTTTTAATTCAAAAGTCCTTTTTTTTTTTAGGCCACACCTGGTGATGCTCAGGGCTTGCTCCTGATTGTGTGCTCAGCAATCACTCCTGGTAAGTCTGGGGACTATATGGGGTACCAGAGATGCAACTCTTTCAGCTACATGCAAGATGAGCACCCTACCCACTGTACTGGCTCTCCAGACCTGAAAACCCATTCATCTTTTTTTTTCATTTATTTTTGTTGATTTTCACGTGTTAAAGTATTTCCCTCCATTTCTGTTTGTGATTAATTTCTATTTTCAAAGTATTATGATCTGCAAAGATGCCTGATGAGCTCTCCATCTTGTTGATTTGAGGGACGTATGTTTTGTGACCCAGTCTGTGATCAGGAAAATGACCAAGACCTTCCAGTTTCTGGACCTCAAATCACAGACCTGAATCCTAGACTTCAGGTGCTCATTGTCTATTCTTTACTTCCTGGCCTCTGGGTTCTCACGTGTACCCTTCCCTATTATCCCTCTCACACACACAACAATGTTGGCAACCTTAATTAGAGAAGGAATCTATTCCTGTCAAAAGACAGATGCTGGCTATCTGTCCGATTACAGCTTGCAAAGAAACTTTGAAGAGTGAGCGCCCAGGCTGGGCTTCTGATGAGTGAGTGAGGTGTTAACCCTACCCAAAAGGCCAGTCATCTCCGGGGTAACAGCTCCCTGGTCTTGAGTAACAGGTAGTTTTCCGAGGGCCTCAAAGCAAAAAGATTATTTTTATGAGTATGAAATGGGAGTTAGAGAAATCGTTACCCACAAACTTCTCAGGAGTGCACCTGACATTCTAGACAAATACACGGTTTTGAGAAAATAATGTCAGTCTGGCTAGAGATTTTATGTTCATCATCAGCTTAATGGAGGCCTGTAACTCGGCTAGATCTAAACAGCAACTTTTAACGGAGTAAATGAACAGATGGCTTTAACTGAGTAATTCTGACTTTCTATTTATTAGCGTTTTTTCTCCCCCTCCATGAGTGATTCTAACAAAACCATAGAGGCCCAGTGCCACTAAAGGAGCTGAGAACCAAATCCAAGTTCAACAAAAAACAAGCAAACAAATAAGCCTGGAATAAATAAGCCGCACCGGGACAGCGCTCCATCTTCGCTCTTTAATTTAATACCGCTTGTGTTCCAAAGAAGAGGAAAAAAAGAAACCAGTTCAAAGACAGTCGGCCCTGGAGATCATTCCCAACACGTTTCTCCCCCCCCCCCGGCCCCTCAGAGGGGGCCTTTTCTTACAGCTTCCAGGCCAGAAGAGCCTCTGAATGTCCAGCTCTGCGTTAACATTCAGAGGCCAAACTATCCTCGGGTTTGCTCCCTTTTGCTTTCTCCCACTTGGCCGGGGTCTATACACGGCCCCGATTAGCAGTCCACTCGTCCCTAAGCCTGGAGCCTGTGGGAATTTAGGGATTTCAAGGCGGGCACGTCAATCCCGAGGCCTCGTTCCCCGGGGGAGGAAACCCCGGGCAACAAAGGAGCGGGCGGCAGCGGCGGGGCGCGTTAATGGACTTGGGCTGGCCGCGGACTGAAGAGCGGCCCGACGGCCTCCGGTGCCTCGATCACTAATATCCGTGGCCCAGCGGCCCCGGCCCCGCACTCCCGCCTTGCACAGAGGCTCCGCGGGGCAGGCAGGGGGTCGCCCCCTCTCCCCGGGCTCCCATTGCTCTCCTCCAAACTCTGCTCCCGGGGAGGCCAGACTCCAGGGGCGCTTTCCCAGCCCACCCGTCCGCATTCCAGGGCGGGCTCCGAGCTGCAGCCGCTCAACTCCGAGAACCTAAACTTCCTCGCCCCAGAAACTTGGCGCAGCAGCGGCCGGCACCACCCCGGGGGCTTTGGACGCCTCCCGCCCCCTGCCCGCACCCTCCAGCCCCGAGTTGCGCAAGTTTCCCAATTGCCTCCGGCCTCGAGGGGCCCCCCCGGGCCTCCACCCGCCCCGCATTTCTCTCCTCGCCCTGCTTCCTCTCCGGGACTCCAAGCTGGACCAGCCGCAAGTTTGTTTGCTGGCCACCAAGTTGGAGCCGGCGGTGCCAGGGCCGGTTCCTAGGGCGCACCCACACCCACCCGGCGTGCTCCAAAGCGCCCCAACAGCGCCCAGGGGCCGGCGCGCCCTCGCCCCCCACCCAGGCATGGTCACCGGGCCCCCAACCGGGTGGGTGCCCCGGCGCTGCCCTGCACCCGCACCCCCCGAGGTCCGGAGCCGCTGCGGAGCCGGGCACCCGCCCGGGACAGGTGCCCCCTCTCCGCGCTCCGCCCCGCGACAGCCCAGCGCCCCGCGACGCGCCGGCGAGTGGACGCGCGGCCGGTCGGGGTCAGGGAGGCGCCTCGGAGGCCGAACCCCCGTTCAGCCCACACGCACCCCAGCCCCCTCCCCACTCACCCATGGCGTGAGGGCGCCGCGGCTCCGTGTCCCCCCCGGCGCTGCCCGGGCTCCGGCGGCAATCGAGCGGGTCTGCGCGGCGCGGCCAGTGCCAGCTTCGCCCCTCGCGGCCGACTGGGTTCTGGGGGGCCGGCGGGGAAGCTCCAGACCCTCCTCCCGCCACCTGCCTCCTGGGGTGAGCCGGGACCGCCCCGCCGCGCCCCTCCCGCCCGCCCTTTCGCTCCGGCTTTAACACGTTCGCGGCGCGCGGGCAGGACAACTCGGCCGGGCGCTGCCCCCGGCGAGGGGCCCTCAAGGGGAGACCGGGAAAGACGCTACCGAGACTCGGGGCGGGGGTCGTTCCGGGGAAAGACGCTGACCCGAGACTGGGGGCGGGGGTCGCCCCCATTGCCCCACCTCTGCGCTAGGCTCCATTCACCATTTCCTCCTATAGAGAGGAGAGGGAATCTGCAGGAGCCTGTTGCTCTCTGCTAAGCGGGTCTCAAGCCCATTCCCCCAAACCCATCCGCGCACACACACATACACACACACACACATACACGCGGACACAAACACACGCAGACACACAAGTACAAACAGACACACAGACACACAACACACACAAAACTACACAGACACATACATATACACAGATACAAACACATGCAGGCACACACAAACACACATTGACACACAACACACACAAAAACACACAGACACATAGACATACACAGACACAAACACAGACACACAAACACAGACACACAGAGAGACACAAACACAGACACACAGAAACACACAAACACACAGACACACAGAGACACACAGACAGGACACACAAACACACAGACACACAGACATACAACAAACACACACAGACACAGACATACAGACACAAACATACAGACACACAGACACACAAGCATACAACACACAGACACACACAAACATACTACAAACACACAGACACACACAAACATACACACAGCATAATATGTAAAAGTCACTTAGGAAATAAATGTTGCCCCAGAGAGCTGACGCGTAGTTGTTAGTTGGTTGAATCAGCTCTGAGCCAAGCTGCCCCACTCATGTTTGGGGATTCAGTTTCCCTAAACCGTAAAGTGGATCATGTGGAAACTAGCCTCTGAGATTTCTTCACTTAATAATGACAATGAGGATGAGGATGAGGATGGTGATGATGGTGATGATGATAATAATAATAATAATGATAATAATATAGTGTATTTCTCTGGTCATTGACCAAGTTCTTTCAGGATTCTGACAGAATAACTTTCAGTCAGTCAGTCCCTAAGGTGTCTGTTAGGCTTATTTTTCCCCTGCATAGCATGCCCTAAAGTAGAAATCTATGCCATGAGCAAGTGGGAGAATAGGAAGAATGAAGTAGAAAGTCCCTAGCTGAGGGACAATACTCTCAAATAGAGACTAGATTAATAATAATAATAATAATAATAGTAATAATAATAAGAAGAAGAATAACAACAACATAAAATAAGTTTAAGAAAGTGTGTGACTACATGCAGAACAAACCACTGAAACAGCCGGGGTTTTGCACAGCCATTTCTCAGGTAAGGGAAGCAGCGCACCCCTGGAAAGGATGGTGTAAGTGCATTTCAAAGAGAGACAGAGAGTTATTCTGGGAGGACAGGAAGTCATCAATAAAAGGGCTCAGCACACGTTCAGAAATGCATTCCCAGTCAGGAGCCTCTTGGACTTGAACTGTGATTGCAAAGCAGAGCACTTAGGCAGGGCTCAGTAGAGATGAACTTAGATCACTTAGACATTATCAGCGCATTTTTTGGATTCACACCAACAGCTTACTGTTTATTTTGTGAATATTTATTTCAAGAGTGTTAAAATCCTCACAATTAGGGTTATTGTTAATTTTTCTAATGGAAGAGTATTGTAATTCTGAAATATGAAATGAGAATAATCACATAAATTGGAAACTACTTACTGTCAGGAACCAAAGAATTTTATACTAACTCATATAATTCTCCCCCTTTTGGAGGGAGGGTGGGAGAATTTGGGTCACACCCTATGGTGCTCAGGGCTAACTCCTGGCTCTGCACTTAGGAACCACTCCTGACTGTTCAGGCATTATAAATACTCCTGGGGATTAAACCTGGTTTGGCTGCTTACAATGCAAGTACCTTACCTGTGGTACTATCTCTCTGGTCCCATGAGTATAAACATTCAAGCAACATACTTTTACAAAATTTTATTATATAGATTAACAAGTCATCAGGAAATAAAGCACTTGTTCAAAATTACACAAGGAGGGATGGAACAATAGTACAGTGGGTAGGGCATTTGCCTTGCATGCAGCTTACCCAGGTTCTATCCCCAGCATTCCATATGGATCCCTGAGCACTGCCAGGAGTAATTCCTGACTGCAGAGACAGGAATAACACCTGAGCATCACCAGGAATGACCCAAAAAAGCAAATATATATGCATGCAATAAAAGGTGAGATTCAAACCAAGCTGCAATGCTCCATAAAAAGGAAAGTTCATAAATAGTTTAGATACTCTCAGTGACATATGAGAATTTTTCAAAGGGTTAAAAATTTAACTAATTAAATACTACCATCCAATAATGAAAACAAAGTTGTCTCGGTCTCTCTCTGTGCTGATTACAAATGGATAAATAAAATTTTGAAGTGTAAATGTTCTATCCTGGATCTCAAATATAAAAAGCCAGTATCTCACCTTCAATTTAACAATTTACAATATTTTAAAGGCTGCTTTAATAAAGGTGTCAATTTATTTATTTTCTCTAACGACATTTTCTGTTCATAGTATCTGTTCCTCCGTATTTCTGCTTTCTTGTACTTCTCACCTACTTGTCCAAGTGTTAAAATTCTGCCTCCAACTATTTTCCACTCATATCCCTTCTCCAGTTACATATTGCCTGGTTGCCTGTGTCATGGCTTCACAAGGCCCACGGATATGTCGCTAGCACTTCTGCTTTCTTCCTTTCTTCTCTCCTCCGTCCTCCTTCCTTCCTTCTTTCCTTCATTCCTTACTTTCCTTCTTACCTTCCTTCCTCCTGTTCTTTCTCTTTCTTGCTTTGTGCCAAGACCAGAGAGTCTTAACACCAGTTAAACTGAAGTCTGTACCTTTAGCTAAATTCTGAGATGGATGGAAATGTTATGTATCTTACTGCAATCTAAAAGATTTTGATCTAGGCAGAGAGTGAGACGGTCGGTCATTCACTGCCCATTTAAACCCCAACCAGAAATCATTCAACATTGTCAATGATCTGATTCATTCAGGGGGGAAACGCCAACGAAAAGGATAACAACAGTGTGAAATAGAAGCACTCAAATATTTAATAACTTTACACAAAGTGTAGTCTATGGACAAAAATACAAAAGAGTGATCACAGGCTTAGGAAAGAACTCAGAACAAGTCTTGTGAGGGAAATTTCAAGAAGAAAGCAGTAAACAATTGAATTAGACTTCACAAACAGAACCAAAAACTGAAAAGAGAAGGTATCCAATCCCTTTGCGTTTGGTAGTTATGAGGTCATGGTGAAACATTAACAAAAGTACTGTCACAGGGTCGGAAATGGAAAATTTGAACAAGAATTAGTAGAAATGTGGGAAAGAAAGAAATGCAGATACCTTTCCCACTCTGTAACTCCTTGGGGAAGTAAAGTAGATGGGGAAGGGTCAAACAAGTATATATCAAAGGAAGTTTGTTTTGCAAACTGGAAGAGAAACATGGGCCTGATGAGCATGTTGACCAGGTTGAGTATTTAAATGATGGACCTGCAGTGCTCCAGGTGCTTGTCTTGGATAACTATAGCCAGAGGGTAGGGAGTGCTGCTGTTTTGTTATCCTTGGGAACCAACCTAGCAGTGCTCAGGAAGTACAAGCAGTGCCAGGATTTTAATTTAGTAGCCACTTGCAAGGTTGTGCTCCCCCTCCGGCATAATCTCTCTGACCCCCTTGATTGGTTTTACTGTCACTGTCTTCCCGTTCATCATCGATCTGCTCGGGCGGCACCAGTAATATCTCCATATGTCCTGTCTCATGTAAGTAGAGCCCAAGGGCATCTGCTTGCTCCAGGAACATAAAGAGCCTCAATCCATTCGGAATGAGGTCTATAATTGTTACTGGTATTTGGCATATCAGATACAACACGGGTAGCTTGCCAGGCTCTGCCGTGCAGGTAGCATACTCTTGTAGTCATCTCTAAGTCCAGCATTTATTGACGAACGCGTGGCCGTAAGTGGCTGCGCGAGCCGGGCTGTGATAGGCTGGTCTTCTGGAGTGGAGTTCTGACGAAAGAGAAGTTCAGTATGTGGAAAATGGAGGCCCTCATGGAGTGGGGGGTCATCTGGCTTGTTGCAAGGCTCTGCTGGGGTGGTGGGCCAGGGCTAGAAACCCCCCATCCCTCCTGGGTGCCTCGTGAGCGGCTGGGCACAGGGAGAGCAAATAGCAGCTCTGCCCCATGTCTGTGAGTCTCTCACATTGGTTTTAGCTATTGTATTTATGCACAGAAATTAGAATATGTAAAAATGTGCATTTAGTTTTACAAAACAATCTCTCTGCCTCCATATAATTGGAAGAAAGATCAGGGAAGGTACATTGCCAAAGGAGGAACTATTATATCTCTGAAATTTCAACCCAGGGCTAGTGGAGTGTTTGGTGCCTGTGTCATGAAACTTGGCTTCTCGAATCTTCCAGTCAGCTCCTGGCATAGTGCTTACCTTGGAGACATGCTTTTGAAATTCCTGGAGGTACTGGATAGTTTTATAATTTGAAGATATTTGAGAAAACGCTGGGCAGTCTTCAGGGCTCCCTTAGCTGCTCCGGAAACCCATGCTGCAGATGTACAGGCAGGCACAGCACATGTGCTCTGACTCAGCTTCTACAGTGCCTATTTCCTTCTAGAAGCTTCGGGCTCCTTGAAGCTCACAGTCTTCAAACGCAAAGTCAAATGTCGAGAGCACACTTGTCCTCTTGACATTCTGGCTTTCCCTATCTGTGCTGCACCCTGTGTGATATTTAATGACGGTTGATCTACTTTGAATTCCATGCCTGTTCCTTTGTTTCAACTCGTAACACAGGCAGGTGTCTATAAATGAAGAATCACTCAACATCCCATGACCAATCTGGCTCACCAGGCCCTCATCCAATCACAATGGAGTGTGTCTGTGCTGATGAATCTGCTCAGGTATCATCATAAACTCACCTCCAGACACAAGGATATGTCCTGAGTGAGTCAAACCCTAGGGACTTAATAAATCAGTAGGTCATGTCATAAGTTTGGGACTTTAAAATATGGTCACTTGTTTCAGGAATCAGGACTTTAGTCTGTATTTTCTCTGATGTGTGCCTTCATTGCTGTGGTATCTGCTTGTGATGTTTAATGACATCAGATTACTGGAGATAGATTGCCTCCAATGTACCGACTACATCAGGAGGTAATGTAGCTACCTGGCCTCCTAATATAGCCCCTCCATGCTACTGGAACTCCTGGGTGACAGCTCAGGCACAGTGCATAGGAGAGGAGAGCAAAGGGTTGTAAGAGCAGGACACAGGTGTGGAATATTGGAATTAGTCGTTGGAAGAATGGGACTTCTGGTTGACCTGTGAGCTGAAGCTATACAAACCCTCTCCTATCAATGGATCCGTTTCAAGGATGCACCTTTCTGAATGATGATATGGATGCTACACATGACTCAGACCCACTAAAAGTCTCTCCAAAAGCTTAAGATTCTGATGGGTTGGTGTAGAGATCATCTTGCAGCCGCCTAAGACAAGTCTCATACATATACTACTGTGCTTAATAAAGCTGCCTCCCTACCCTACCTGCATAAAATAACCCGACTCTCTCTTCAGTATCTCCTTTCCTTCCTTATGTGAAGAGGAAGTTGCATACAAAGCATATCTTCTTTGCTGAGTTACTTATTCAGGCCTTTTGCCCATTTGTAAAATATGATTTTTTTTTGAATTTTTGTTGAGTTCTAAGTGGTCTTTGTATATTTTGGACAGCATCAGTTATAAGATATCTTTATCAGATATATCTTTTCAGATATGTCTATGGATTAAGTCTCATATTTTAATGCTTGTTACTTTATATAATTTAACATCAAATACTAAATGTAATTGTATATTTAATCTAAACCATATAAATATCATTCCCACCCCAGTATCTGTGGTAAGGATAAAAATTCATCAATCTATTTAATAGTGAGTGAGCTGGTATAAATTTGTAGTCATAAGACCAAGAGTCAGTTTTATAGACTCTGCACATTGGTAAAAGGTCATGCAATATAAAAATCTCCCAAATATTAATGTGCCCATACTAGGACTTTAAAATAATTCTTCCAGTAGATTTTTATTGGATTCATTGAGTTAAACTATTTTCAGGTGTTCAAAAACCAGAATCATGTCTCAGTAGAGCCATAGGCAGAACTTTTACTCTAGGTACACATAATTATGGAACTCAGGGTCCAAATGGGGAAATGAGTTTTCCAACATCTGCTTCACTGAAAAAATTTCTAACAAATGTAAGAGAATGTTACTATTTTTCCTAGATTTTTGGTTGCATTTGTCATATTTTTTCTGGAGAGTGATTTTTAGTCATTTCCTTTATTAATCGGCATTAATGGAATCATCCTTGAGTTAGTAAGATTTTTATTCACCTGTATCACCTATCTTCCTGTTGTTCATCGATTTGCTCAGTGGGCACCAGTAATATCTCCATACGTCCTGTCGCAAGCAAGTGTAGCCCAAGGGCATCTGCTTGCTCCAGGAACTAATGTAGCTGGTTTTTCAAAATTTTTCCACATTGCATTATAATTAAAATTCTTATAATCCATCACTCCTCATACAGCTATTTAGAAAGCAAATCTCGAATTGAAAAAGATGTAAGGAAATTTGCAAAAAGTCAATAAAAGCCCTGTATGTGTTTCTACGTAAATTGTTAACTACTTAGGTATATTTGATATTCTTTTCATCTACCACTATTTCTTTATGTATTTTGTCTTACAGATTACAGACCATGATTTCATAAATACACCAACATATACATATGCACCACTATTTGCTTATGAAATAAGTACTATAGCTAAAAATGAATGTAGTAGTGCAACTTGGATGATACAGGAAAGTGCATGCTAAGTGAATTGAGTAGCATGGATAAATTCTGAGTGAGCTTTCTCATATGCAGAGTATAAAGAAACATAATGAGGGAATAAATGTTGGCCAATGATAACAGACCAAGAATCTTCCTTAGAACTAAATATTGTAAGAGTGGAATCAGAAGGAACTTAGAATCTGATGGAAGGCTACTGATGCTTTTGGTTGGTAGTTGGTATGGTATAAAAACATGGTAGTATAGAGACATCAGTATATGTAGTAATGTAAATCATGTGTCTAAATTAAAAAATACAGAAAGTGTTACTTAGAATAATATTAATAAAACTAAGCATAGCAATAGAACTTTTGTTGAGTTTTATAATTTTCCAGGTTATTTCAAGCCATATTTATATAACGTAAAATCTATATAAACACACTAGATGCTCAGAACAACCTAAAAGTCGGTATTGTTATTAGTGTACCCTTTTCAGATGAGGAACTAGAATAAGAAGAAATCAAGTCATTCAGTGCAAGGTTATAATTCAAGAAATACTCGTGAATATTCATTAAAATTGAGGAGTCCAATCAGTACACAGCATTTCTTCATAACAGTTTAGGGATCATTTTTTATGGTTTGAGAAAAATTTACATTAATTTTTAATTAATTCACACAATTGATTAAGTTAGTTAATGTAATTGATTCACCTAAAGTTAACGCATTAATTAGCACTGACTTTTGCATCATATTAAAAATATTACACTTGAGAAAATTTAGTACTGTGTTGCAGATCATAAGCTTTCAAAATACAACCTAACATATCTGGAAGATTCAGGTGTTGCTGTCATATTTATTCCCAGAGGCTCCATCCTAAGTACCACTCAAATTCGATGTTATTTTGCTGCCCTGCCACAGTGCGCATCACCTTAAAATCCATCTAGTGCATTTGAATGTTCCATGTTTGTGAAGGTGTTTACGACTGTTTATGTAATAGAAATTCCACTTTTTTTTCCTTAACTTTTTTTCTTTAATTGAATCACAGTTGAATTGACTGTCAGAAAATGCTGGGCGCCCCAACAAATCCGGGGAGCAAGAGTCTTGCTGGAACAAAATCCGGGAGCAAGAGTCTTGTTGTAAACCTCCACTTGTTGTGGGTATCCTGGGTGCCATGACAAAATCCGGGCGCAGGGTCAGGGATCCCCTTCTGCCCCAGGGGATCGGCGCCCAGCAGACAGAGAAAGCCATGAGAATCCAGCAAAGTTTCAAGAGGTTTTACTCACACTTGTTCTGGTATAGTTTAGTAGCAGGAAAAGTTCAGACTTTAAGTTCCCAGTTGGGCCCCAACCACGTGTAGGTTTAGAATCTCGGCCATTGGTCGCTACCACGTGCTAGGCCCAACAGAGAAGAGAAAGGAGAGAAGGAGAGGAGAGGAAAAGGCCAAAAGGCAAAAGGCAAAAAGCCAAAGACATGGAAGAGAGCAAGTTACAGCTTTTATAGCTCTTCAGTTCTGACCACCCACACCAAGGCGAGCTGAAGCCGTTGGGGTCAATTCCCCCTCAAGTAAATTCTCCCATGACCTCACTGAGGTCCATTGAAATGTTAATGTTTCCCAGCCAAGACCTACCTTGGAATTGCCCCTGCAGGGTAGAGTGGAGGAGGGTCATCTGGATGAACTGTATCTCAGAATACAAAGGCATGCATCTGTACCACTGGATATTCTACAGCAGTATATATTTCTCCAAGCTTTCACAAGATTCTCATCTTTACTTCATGGTTGTTCTGTATATTAGCCTTTGACTTATCAGAGAGCCATGCTTGCTTTCTTGAGGCAAACAGCATTTCTCTCGGATCTAATTACTTAGAGATCCAGTGTGGCCAGGTATACTGGTAAGATATAGCTAGTCCCACAAAGATTGTGGCAGCATGAGAGAAAATATTTATGCCAGCTAACATAGAATACATGGTAAGATATACTGCCACATATCAAACTTTCCTCCTATTTACAAAGTGCCCTGCAGGAGGCAACTCCAGGCAAGATGCAGAGGCTCTGGGCAGCAGTGCACTGCAGCAATTGACAATACTGTCAATGATGGGTTCATGCATACAATATTCCCACATCATGCCTTCCACCAGGGTTCCCACTTTCCTCCACCACCATCTCAGTTTCCCCCTCTCCACCCTATCCCACACTTGGCAAACTCAGTTATATAACAGTTCTCAGGCTCTGTGAATTGGATAAATTATCATTCTCATAAATTATTCTTTTTACATCCTGCATAGAGAGTGATCACTGTGTATCTAACCCTCTCCTTCTGGCTGACTTCACTCAGCAAGACACCCTCTCCAATTCCATCCACATAGCAACAAACTGGGTGATTTATTTTCTTATAGTCTAGTACTACTCATGTGTGTGTGTGTGTGTGTGTGTGTGTACATTTGTCAGTTTCTTTATCCAGTCATCTGTTCTTGGACACTCAGGTTGTTTCCAGATCTTGGCTGTTGTGAATACTTTCGTAATGAACATAGAAGGGTGAATGTCTTTTTGAAATAGTTTTCTTAGGTCCCTGGGTAGATGCAAAGAAGCAGAACTGCTGAGTCATTTGAATGATTAGCTTTTTAGTGTCCATATTGTTTTCAAAAGGTTGAACTAGCCAACATTCCCACCAGTAGTGGTTAAGGGTCCCTGTCCCCATACTCTGCTAACACTAGTTGGTTTTGTTCCTTTTTATGTATACTAGTCTCACTGCCTTGAGGTGATATCTCACTGTTGTTTGGATTTGAATTTCCTGATGATAAGTGATGAGCATTTTTCATAAACCTATCTACTGCATTTATGTCCTCTTTAAGGACTTTCTATTTATATGTTCTCCCCATTTTTTGATGGGGTTGCTTCTTATTCATTGTTAAGTTTTACATGTGCTTTATGTACCCTGGATATTATCTATTATCCATTTATTAGATGAGCAGTGATCACATATTCTCTCCCAGTCTCATGGTGTCTTTTTATCCTAGTGATTATGTCCTCTGTGGTGTATAAACACCTGAATTCATGAAGTCCTAATTTGTTCATCTTTACTTATATTTGCTTAACCAAAGGCATTGAATCATTGTATCGAATATAAATCTAGATATAATATTATAAAAGGTTCTACCTATGTTCCTTTAATATTATTTATAGAAGGTACAGGTATAATTTATTTCAATATCAAGGTCTAATTCATTTTGGACTTTTGTTCATGATAAAATAGGTGTGTCAATTGGTGACACCATTACTGTGGAAATGACCCAAATGATCTTTACAGTTCTGTTTGTTTGCCTTTATATATGCTCACCTTATGTTTGTTGGAAAATTATTTTAAATCAAACATAAGCAAGTGGGAGTCCTGCTTTAGGAGACCTCTTCTGTATCACTGTCTTCCCGTTCATCGTCCGATTGGCCCAAGCAGGAACCAGTAACTTCTCCATATGACCTGTCTCATGCATGTAGAGCCCAAGGGTACCTAGCTTGCTCCAGGAACATAAAGAACCAGAAAACATTCCATCAGGGCATGGAAATGAGGTCTATAATTGTTACTGGTATCTGGCATATCAACAACGACACGGGTAGCTTGCCAGGCTCTGCCGCAGGTAGCATGCTCTTGTAGTCATCTCAAAATCCAGCATTTATTGATGAACCACGCGGCGCAAGCGGCCGCACAAGCCGGGCTATGATAGGCTGGTCCGCTGGGTGGAGTTCTGATGAGGGGGAAGTCGGATGTGGGAAAATGGAGGTCCTAATGGAGTGGGGGTTCGTCTGGCTTGTTGCAAGGCTATTCTGGGGTGGCGGGCCAGGGTTAGAAGCTGCCATCCCCTCCCGGGCACCTCATGAGTGGCTGGGAGTAGTAAGAGCCAGTAGCAGCTCTCTGCTATATATATCAGATCTCTTCTATATCCTGGAAACTTCCCTGTTTACTTTCCCTTCCTTCCTGTTTCCCTAAATTAAGTGTTTTTTCTAAAAAAAACCAACCTAAGAGCTTTTAGAGCACTAATAAAGAAATATACAATGTACTGAGTCAAGAATAGTTTAGAGAAAAGGTTAAGACCAAGTAGTTATAACTATATTTCTCAGACTGTTGTCTTCTTTTTTTTAGCTATGGTAACTTGATTACAATAGTGATTATGCTTTAGATCACTTGATTACTTGAATCCCATTATTCATTGATTTGCTCGAGCGGGCGCCAGTAACATTTCCATTGGACCCTATCACATGCCAGTGTAGCCCAATGGCATCTGGTTGATTCAGGAATATAAAGAGCCTCAAACCGTTCCTTCAGGGTCTTTACAAGGAAGTGTGACCATCTTGTAGGTGGGCGGCCACGTGATCTTTTGACATCCCGTGGGATCCAGTCGGTAATGGCTCTAGTCCAGCGGTTGTCTCCAAATCGCGTTACATGTCCAGCCCATCTGATTTTCGATGCCTTGGCAAACGAGACAGCATCCCTGATTCTGGAATAGCGACGGAGGTCAGAACTCCGGATTCCTTCTCTCACTTGAGTGAGGCGTGATATTCCAAGCATAGCTCTTTCAATTCCTCTCTGGGAGACCCGAATAGCATTCTCATCCTGCTTTCATAGGGCCCAGGTCTCTGAGGCGTATGTTAATGCAGGGAGAACGGTGGAGTCAAAGAGATGTGCCCGGAGCCAGGAGGTTCTTTGTCCTTTTAGCTATTTCTTCGATGCCTTTGAAGGCATTCCATGCCGCTCTCTTCCTCCTGCGCAGCTCAGGTTTTAGGTCGTTCATCATGTTGACTTCTCGACCTAGGTACACATAACTGCTGCATTCAGAGATGTTTGTTCCATTGAGAGTGAATGGGGCCTCTGGAACTAGTTCATTCTTCATGAACATTGTTTTCTTTAGATTCAGCTGTAGACCTATCTTTCCACATTCTCGGTCGAAGTCAGCCAGCATTTGTGCTGCTTGGCTAATGTTTGGTGTTATTAGAACAATGTCATCGAAGCGGCGAGGTGGTGTAGTTGCCGACCATCTATCTTCCACTCCCATTCCTTCCCATTCTAATTGTTGCATGATGTTCTCGAGGGTGGCGCTGAAGAGTTTTGGTGAAATGGTATCACCCTGTCGAACCCCCTCTTTTCACATTAATGATCACTTCTTTGTAGAATGGTGAGATCCTGGTGGTGAATCCGTAATACAGCTCACGAAGGATCTTGATGTATTGGGTTTGAACACCCTGTTTGGCTAGGGCTTCGATGACTGCTTCAGTCTCCACAGAATCAAAGGCTTTCTGTAAATCAATGAGACGTGAGACAGAGCGGCATCTTGTACTTCCCTACAAACCTCAATGAGCTTGGTTACTGTGTGGATATGGTCGATTGTGCTGAATCCTTTCCGGAAGCCTGCTTGCTCGCATGGTTGTCCTTCATCTAGTGTTCTGCCAATCCTGTTCAGGATGACTCGTGTAAACAGCTTGTAGATGACGGACAACAGGCAGATGGGGCGATAGTTGCCGATGTCGTGAATGTCTCCTTCTTGAACAGTAGAACTGTCCTGCTGGTTTTCCATTGGGAGGGCACCTTGCATTCGGACAGGTAGCGTGTGAAGAGCCGAGCTAGTGTATTGATGAGTACCGACGGCAGATTCTTCAGGTGTTTGGGTCTGACTTTTGTCTGGGCCTGGTGCTGTTCCCTTCTTTACCAGCGAGATGGCATGTCGGATTTCAGAAGGGAGAACGTTGAGAATGACATATCCATCCTGTGGAATTTGGTATGTGGGCAGGTGGATGTGCTACGAGATTTGAGTAGAAGTCCTGGGTAATCTTCTCCATTGCCTTTCTGGAAGATGTGATAGATCCATCAGGGCGTCGGAGGGCAGTCATCTTGGTCTTATAGTTGGCGAAGGACAGGCGGGCAGTGCGAATGCTTTTCCGGCTTCTGCTGCATCTTCCAGTATTTCTGCTCTTCTGTCTTTGAGGTCTTCTTTTATCGCTTCTCTGCACCGTTTAGCAAGCTTGGACGTTAGCATTTGGTCTCCTGAGGCTCGCGCCTTGCCACGTTAGCGAATGAGCTCAAGAGTTTCTGAAGACAGGCGTCCTTTTGTGTCTTTCTCTCTCTCGGCATTCTTCGCACAATCATGGAGGTGCTGAACCAGTCGGTTGTATTCTTCATCGATGTCGTCAATGATGGTATCTTCCCATGTTGCTGCAATGGTGCCAAAGAGTTCCCAGTTGGTGGTCGTTCTGGGAGTTCTCTTCTTAAACTTTGCAGCCTTTTCTCCCCGTTGCGGGAAGTAGAATTTTGCGCGAAGGAGACGGTGGTCCGATCCTGTTTGGAATTTAGGGGCGACAGCAACATCGGTCAGACAAAACCGTCGATTGAAGATGATGTGGTCAATTTCATTTGTGGAACTGTCAGCCAGGAGATTCCCATGTCCAACGTTTCGCTTCAGCCTTCTGGAACTGTGAGTTCCCATGAATGAGTCTTAGTGGACATGATGAACTCAGATAGTCTCTCACCCTGTTTGTTCCATTCTAGGCCATGGGTCTCGATGTGGAGTTCTTCAGCCAATCTTCTTGGTCCTATCTTGGCATTAAAATCACCGACTATGATCTTGTAGAAGGTGTGATCTTTTTATAGAACTCCTCCAATTCCATGTAGGAATTTCCCAATTTCATCTTCTTTGTATGTGGATGTT